>OU426982.1:124467492-125067492 GCA_911387785.2 Aelia acuminata | reverse complement strand
TATTTTTTTTTATAAAAGGAAAATTAAAATTCACGACGCCAAAGAAACTATAAAAGCTTAAATTAATAAAAACGTTACAAAAAGTACCTACTACTGATAGAAAAGTAATTATATATGTACTTCTATGTACAGAGCAAGACTAAGACCCTAATCCGCTGATTCTCATATTTATTCCGACATCGAAAATTCTAGAAGTGAGTAGAAGATTCTCGTGAGATCGAAAACATCTACTAAAACCGTAATGTAACTGTCGTAAACAACAAAAAGTCTTGAACTATTTTTAATTTGACAGAAAAAACATTTTTTTTTTTCAAAATAAAATATTAATATACAATATAACATTCAAGGTTACAATATTTTCCGAAAATAACTTTATGTACTGGTTGGTTTAATAGAACGAAAACAAACTTCTAAAAATAATCCATAAGCAACCACACAAGTTATGTGGTAATTTACTCGTCTTAAGAGGAATAATCACACATTTATAATTCTTTTCTTTCCATGTTATACATTTATAGTTGATATTTAAATTAATTTTATCATACAGTAATTACTGGCTAACTAAAGTAATTTTAAACCAGTCATTGTTACTAATTTGGAAAAGTAGATTTTGGACCCGGACAATTTTAGCACCGTTGAGTGTAGCTGAAAATTCATCTCTGAAGAGCAAGCGTGAGTTGACAGCTGGAATACAATCTTTATATCCTTATACAGTGAAACCTCTAAATAGGGGACAGCCATGGTGACTCAATTATTGTCCGTTATTGAGAGGTGTCCTTAAAGTAGAGGTTTATTAAATTTTGTTTATGTAAACGTAAATAAATAAATAAAAGAGTAAGTACCTACATATTCGTGTATGTAGATGTAATAGTGGTACATTGGTTCAAATTAAAATACATACAATGCTTTTATTGAAAAATGGTTTTATTGCAAATAACAACTGAATTTACATTCTGCAAAAACTTAAAAAAGAAATTTCACTCACAAAAGTTGATAGATTTGATTTGAAGATTATTACAATGTAGTTTTACCATAACAAAATTGGGTCTCAATAAAACAAATACATAATAAGAGAGCAAACTGAAGAAATGTCTAAGTACCAGCGGGTTTAAAAAAACTTTCCAGAGTTAATTGCCTTACATTTTTTTGATGATTAGACTGGCCGACCACTTTTTCCGTACTCATCAATGATTTTCTTTTTTTCTTTTAATGAAAACCTTTTATGTGTTGGAGACATGTTGTTAGTTCAAAGATTTTCAATAAACTGGTTCAAAATGAAAATAAATGTTCACCCTACGCAATGTTCTGTAGAAAAGGAGGAAGGACAGGAAGTGACTCTGTTTACTGAGTATTAGATGAATTGGACTAAAGACTCAAGCATTCTCGGAAAATGTTTGAAACAAATTTTACACTGGCCTTTAACTAGAGGTCTTAAAACCCATTTTCAGGCAATTTTCTCTGTCCGTGTCCTCTATCAAGAGTGTCCCTTAAAAAGAGGTTTCAAAAGCATTGTTTCCGTATATCCAGCGCCAGAGCAATTGATAGTTGTCCCATAAACAGAGGTGTCCTTTAAAGGGAGTGGTCCTTAACGAGATGTTTCACTGTATATATAAAAATCTCGTGTCCCGATGTTTATCGGAGTTAAACTCAGAAACTACCCAACCGATTTTAGTGAAATTTGGTTCAATGTGTACGATTTTTGGCCAACTTAAAAGATAGGATAGTTTTTATCTGGATTATTGATGACAATATTTCTTTTATTGCGAATTGTTGCAAATACAGTAGGTCGTGTTTCGATTTATTGACATGACTTCATGTGTCGATTTCATAACCTTTTTGTTGTATGCCGGGGGTAAAATTAGAAACTACTCAACCAATCTTTACAAAATTTTGGTCATTGTCTGTAGTTTTGTCCAACTTAAAAGATAGGATAGCTTTTATCTCGATTATTGGATTCAATATTTCTTTTATTGCAAATTAAATGCTTATTACACTACAATTGACTGATTATTTTACGTTCTATAAATTTCCAAAAGATGGCGGTGTAAGTTAATTTATTGACACAACACTTCATTTCTTTTCGATATTAATGGTGGGTAAATATCTATTAGCCAAATCAATTTTTTTCCGGCTTGGACTAGGAAAATCCGAGTTTTTCCCATGGGCAATTATATGTCACCTTTAGCTTGTGGGAAAAACATCGAATCTATTTATTTTAGCAAATGACAAGTTAACCAAAACCAATTTTGATTAGACTGTATTAAAAAGATTAAGATAAAACAAATTCAACGCATTATAGCTACTGAGCTACAGTAACGCGTGGCCGTTACTGCTCGTAAAACTAATAAGTCCATCTGGTTTTTTTTTGTGTTTTTTCAAAAATAATTCGAGATTTCTATGTGTTATAATAATACTCTAACAAATATAGTTTGTATTAATAATATTATAAACAATTCACAAGAAAAGGGTAGTTCCTTGCGAGCAATACCATCACATATTATTTAATTTTTAGTTATCTATAATCAGTTATTTCCGTAGTAAATGCAAATTGAATATTGTTGATTCCGTAAAGAAATATTAATTTGATTTTATAAAATGAAATCATATCTCTACATAAGAAATTGATCAATCGCTGAGAAACACGACATAAAAAAAAGACGATTTTCGATTTAATTTATTTTAAGGCTCCTTTAATGATGAGGTAGTTCAAGAGAATAGTATTTTAAATTCTACATGCTGAAAATTTTAATATTTAAGAGAAAAATAATTGAAGTTAAAAGAATTTCTTAAATCATATGTGATAACTTTTTTCTTTAAGCACAAACAAATAAAAAAAAGAAGAGAATTTTTCTCAAATGTCGTTACTTCACATACCAGCTCACATCTTTTCCTATACTTAAAAGCGTTCGGGTTATGGAGGATTATTCAAGATAAAATAATTTATGGAAAAGAATTTTAATATTTATAAATTTCACACAGTAAATATAACTCATTCGGTAATGCAAAGTTGAGTTATTCAATGTCTCGTTCCGAACCGATATATGGAAGGATTAAAGACCAGGATCTTTGCTTCAGATGAATCATTGAAATAAATAGGGGAAAAAATAAAATAAAATAAAAAATAAACACGCGCCATTACCATAACTGGTCCAGTACGAATTAGAATAATCCCTGCCTTTCTTGTCCCACAGTCGATCACTTCTCTACAGACGAACTTATTAGGTACCGGTAAAGGAGAACAAAAAATAAAACAAAAGAAAAAGCAAAATGAAATAAATAACTGCACCGGTATCCTTAAGGGGACTGAGAGCTAGCAAACAAAACATAAAAATGAATGTCAACCAGTCAGCCCTGGAAAAAATAACTTAACTCTCGCTACATTTCCAAACATCAATTCCTTACAAGGAGTCAGGTCTATTTTCATTTATGACTAATTATCATGGGTAAATTAATGAAATGAACTCATAGTAATTTAAGATGCTGAAGCTTAAGCCATTTGGTACCTCTGTGATAAAAAGTGATAATTTTTACTTTCACTTACCTATATATGAAATATATAGTAAGTGAAAGTATTGCGATCGTGAAAAATTTCGAATTCCGGTTTTCAACGGAAATACACGTTTTGGGGTCCCCTGAGTCCAAATAACCAAGTCTCGCGAAATGGTCTGTGTGTGTGTGTGTGTGTTTGTGTGTGTGAACAGACTAGCTCAAAAACTATAAGCCGTGCGAATCTGAAATTGGATATTTAGTGTATGTATATGCCCGCGATGTGACAGCAAAAATTTCATCAAAATTGGTCAAATGGAGGGGGTACTTTATTTAATAACTTTTTACGTTGTTATTGATTTTCTCGAAAACGGCACTAACGATTTTGATTAAACTGAGTATTTGATGCATTAATATGCCCGAGATTTGACTGCAAAAATTTCATCAAATTGATCAACCGTAGGGGGTACTTTACTTAAGAATTGTGTCCTACTTTTACGTGTTTTTTTTTTTATTAACCCAATATAATTTTATACCCAATTTAATATACCCAAAAACGGCTTTAACGATTTTGATCAAACTTGGTACTTAGTATACTCGTATGTATGTGCCCGTGATGTGACAGTAAAAATTTCATCAAAATTGATCAACCGGAGGGGGGACTTTACTTAATAAATTTCGTATCATTTTCAGCAGCCCCCACAGCCCCCCCCCCCCTGGATCCGCCAATGAAATATGGATGGATATATCTGTATTTTTTTCAAAAATCATACCCTTATCCACGCTCTAAACATATTAACATTCTATTAAAATAATTGAGATATCAAATCCTCCTCATTTATTTTTTGTTTTTAATAAAATAAAAGTCAAGGGGGTCACCTACGGTGTAGTGGGTAGCATTGCAACCTACAATACTAAATGTCGCGGGTTCGCGTCCCGTGGTGGCCCTAGATTTTTTTAAAGGGAGTAAGAAATCCTTAGCTATGCCGTCCCACGGACAGGAATTCGTAGAATGGAGGTCTCGAGCCTGTGCGATATCAGGTACTCGTTAAAGATCCCTATCCTAATTATACCTGGATAGGCAAAATTTAGGACTCCCCACTGTAACATCGTCCGATTAGCCTTAGTGGCATAAAGTGACGTTAAGCAAACAAACAAATATGCTTTAAAATATGCCAATAAATTATGTTTTATGTTATTTGTATTAAAACCGAGGGTTTCTCTCACTTGCAAACAATAGATACGGTTGAGACATCTTAAATAGTTAAAACGCCCTATAAAAAATAATTAATTTACCTTCTAGAACTATTTTAAGCTGTTTTTAGGAATATCAACAATATTATATTCAAATAATTGAGTGGTGGGATAAACATGTAAAATTTTTTAAATTTCCATCATACGTTTCCCAATTTGTACGTAATTTCGTGAACACTTACATCTTCAGGATTTTCTTTCAACCTTAATAAAAACTGCACCATAAAATTTATCAATATTAATGTTTAAGAACAAAACGTATAGATATTTCACTTTTTTTTTCATAAAAATATAAAAACCTAGTATATGTTCTTCTTATGACTAAATATAAGGACCTTTGGACTGGAGAGTTAGTCTTGTTCTGAAGCTCAATTCATGTGGTCATTTCTGTGCTACAAAGTGATAATTTTTTTTAACCAGTCTAAATATTCGTGTTTTCATAATTTGCGTGGCATTGACCTTTTTTGGGGAGAAAAAAATCCTTGTCCATGCCGTCCCTCGGATAGGACGTAAAATTTAGAATTCGCAGTGTAGCATCGTCCGATTAGCCTTAGTGGCATAAAGTGACGTTAAAACAAACAGACAAATATGAAAATCCAAGATTTACACTTATTTCTGATTATATATGTCCTCCAACAATCATTTGGTTAGCTGTGACGTCATACAGCGGCAAAACGTATTTTTAACTCTAATCTATTTTAAATAATACAAGTTTAGTAAATGATAGTATCTATCACACGATCCACTGAGCAAACCTGGTAAACCACATATTTTGTATAAAAACCTTTTAAGTACAATGTTCGGAAATCAAATGTGAATTAATGTGCCTCCCCCTTGCAGTTTTATTTTCTCATAATAATAATAAAATAAAAATAAATAATATTTTTTGTTTAAAACGGCGTGTATATTAAACAGATTTAGATGAAGATTAATTTAAGAAAAGTGGTATGAAATTTACTACATAGTAACCAAGTTTCATTCCATTTTTTATTTGTTTTTTTGGCTCAACGGAATGCAACCTTGTGCTAGTAGATAAGATCACGGAGTAGAAGTAATCACAAGTTTAGGGGTTGAGTTTATTCCGCAAAGGACTGGAACTACCGCAGATTAAACCCTATTTTATTCACACTTCTATTTCACCTAATGTATTTTTCTTCCTTTTTTTTTTTACTTAAATTTTAAAAATCTCGTTTCAAACTTTTCCTAGAAAAATAAAGTGGCAAAGAGCGAATCCGACGATTAAACGAATATTATTACTTAAATATGTATTTCAAGTTGTTTTTAGGAAGATCAACAGTATTATATTAAAATAATTGAGTGGTGAGATATCAAATCATTTTTTTATAACTTTATGAAAAAAAAAGTGAAATATCTATATGTTTTGATCTTGAACATTAATGTTGATAACTTTTATGGTGCAATTTTTTTATAAAGGTTAAAAGAAAATCCTGAAGATGTAAGTGTTTACGAAATTACGTTCAAAATTTTAAAGATCCTAGGGCCACCTCGGGACGCGACCTTAAATATTTGTACACCACAGGTGACCCCAATTTTTTATATTTGATAGGCTGTAATTCAATTAGTTATTGACTTATTATTAACAAAAGAGATAGGTTTGGCTTAACAGCAAAGTTCTGTAGAAGTTTCTGGTTTATTCCTCCTCAATTTTTTGAATTATGAGGTAAGGGCCGTGCATTTTTAAATATAAGATTACATTGTATATTTTTTTATACAACAGAATTCGTACATGAACGCTTGGCCATAACTTCGGATTATTAGTTAAATCTGTTACAAACGTAAAAATTAAAAGAGGACCGCCACAATTCAAGGAGTGGTAAAGAATAGAGGTCGGCAAATTAATTTTGAAAAAGCAGGTCTAGTTATATATCGTTTTTAATAACTCCCTTGTTGCTGAATTTAATGAAACCACTCCCATAAATATGAAGACAATAGTTTCAAAATCTCTTGAATGAACATTTATGTCATATTTTGCCCTTTTTTTTTTTTTTTTTTTTTTTGTTTCTGCGTGCTTATATGATCGTATGGAAGATAACTTCCATGCCCTAAAACTTCGATAAAAATGCCAGCTAGATAATACTTTGTAACATTTAAGACCGTTGATTAAGACATCCATTCCTCATTGATAAGCCCCGGCAGACTGGGACACAATCGGGACCATTAAACATAGAGAACGGGGCAATTCTTCCTCTCCGATGGTAGTTAAAGGGCAGGAGGAAAAGAAAAAGGACTCCAGACATATATAGCTGGAAATACGAGCGCTAAATCTTTTAGTCATGTTAGTTTTATTGGCCCTCTTTAAGGGTTCTCTCTCTCTCTCTCTCTTTCCCTGTGTAGCAACTGTTGGGAAAATAAAATCTCTCACCAGATGGCACCACCTGTACAATCTATTTTTTTTATAGAATAGATAAGCATTTTATTAGAAACAAATAAAATTACACAGTTACATTTTGTTTATTATTCATTTACATGAATTATATAGCAGAAGGGTGCTTAGAGAAAGAGGCTATCACTATATCCTTTAAAAACAAATTTTTCGATAGTAATATCGATAGTTTTTAAACCATCGATAGTCTCGTTAGTTTAAAACTATCGATAGTTTTTCATCACTATTTCCTACAAATTAATTCGTCAATAAACAAATTAAATCTACAATTCAAATTAAATCGACCTCCTTTCATTGCATAATAATAACGAGTTGTAAAGTTGTATAAAGTAACGAGTTGTATACTTACCAAACCCGATTCGAATAAATAATCATAGTCAATCATTTACCTGCAAAAAAAAAAAAAAAAAAAAAAAAAAAAAATTAGTGAACCTTACTTCAAGTTATGCGAAAAAATTTGTTTTCATATAATATGTATTAAAATAGACGGTGGAGACATCTTAAATAGTTAAAACACCCTAATCAAATAATTAATTTACTCTGTAAGTCCCTCGTGATCGTAAATAAGAATATTAATCATAGGTAAATGTATTGAAGAAGTTCTATATTATTGACACAATAATATTTGATGTGCAAGTAGGATTTTGGAGGAGACATTTTCCTCAAATTACCTTTCTGCCCTTCTTTGAAATGAGAAAATTCGAGAATAAAGTAAAAAAAAAAAATCCAATTTAAGGGTTGAATGGATATAATTCTGTCACTCAATCCTGATTATTCGCGTTTATTCAAAACTAAGTTTTTTTTTTAATTTTTTGTATAGATATTCCCATAAAATAAATTTAGGTTACATATTGTAACGTTAAATCATTACATAAAAACATATGGTTAAAAATTGTAACCATTTTAACTTAAAATCCCAGACCTTTTGTTGGAAAGAACTTGCGGTCTGAAGAAACGTTGGAGCTAGATTTTTCTAGCCCAATCTACGAGGGTCTGGAACTTTCCAGGATGTTCCTTTTACGACTGTACATAAGTAGCGAGTGACTGAGCCAATTAGTCTGAATAAGTGTCTGTGTCTTAATTGTGAAGATCGAGTCATATTTCCTATGAAGTTATAATTTTTGTAACCTACTCGAATATTTATTTGTTATAATTCGTTTGGCATTGATAATTGTATATTTTTGTTGAATAAATATTTGTTAACCCGCAGAAGTTTTACAATACCATAATACTAATATTGCTTTACAGAAAGGAAGAATTACAGAAAGAACTTCTTACATTTTTTTTATCAGGATACCAAGAAGGGGACCAAATTAGTCTCAACAATACATTTTTTTTATTTATAAGACGTTTCGGCTCTTATGAGCCATCTTCAGTTATCAGCATACATTTTCATGTATCAGCAAAACAGGCAGACAAACCATTCGAAGTCACACAGGGCAGATACTAATCTCAACCAATGTCCCCCAACCCCAAGACACCCAAAACACTCAGGGTGAGCAAAAGTTCCATTCGAAAGAGCATTAAATTTTTATTAAGAATGACAAATAGTCTATTCGCCAAAAAACATTACATTGAGTGATTAACAATAAATTGTGAATTTTAAAGTAGCAAAAAAATATCAGGTTGGCAAATAAGTTCTTTCAGTTTTTCTGTTTAAGAAATTTAATATGAACCAATAAAAATTACGGTACTAATGAAAACAACATATTTGAAGAACTTAGTGTATGAACATGTTACATTAACTAACAACTGAAATTCCGATAATTAGCTTTTATTGGGCAAGCGGTTTTTAGTTTTTAGTTTGTTTTTTTTACGACGCTAAGATAAACTTCTTATCTGATGAATTAATTCCTAAGGTGGAATGTTTATCCTGTTTCTAATATGTCAAAAACTATACCTGTTAACTCTCCTTGAAACTTAGTACATATTGTGTTTGCTATTGCACTGTGAATATGGATATGGAATATGGAAGTAAATATCATTCATTATCGCCATATTTTGTTTGCTTTGCTTCACTTTGCTCACCCTGAGTGTTTTGGGTGTCTTGGGGTTGGGGGACATTGTTTGAGATTAGTATCTGTCCTGTGTGACTTCGAATGATTTGTCTGCCTGTTTTGCTGAACTGAAGATGGCTCATAAGAGCCGAAATGTCTTATAAATAAAAAAATGTACTGTTGAGACTAATTTGGTCGCCTTCTCGTGTTCCTGTTGAACAATATAGTCTCAAGAACTGAATGTTTTATAAACTTATTTCAACTCAACTTTAGTTACAAAATTATATACCAGTTAAAATATTAAAATAAATAAATAAAAATGAACTAACTAATGAACTTCTAGGACACACAACACAGCGTGATAATTTTTAAGTTTTAAGTCATATAAAAAGTTATTGTTGTGAGACAGAATATAATGCTATTAAATAAAATATTTTATTCTTAAGAAAAAATTAAGTAATTTACAAGATAAAATTAAATTAAAAACGAACAATTAAAACAAAGATAAAGTAAAATGTACCAATAAAAAGAAAGGAATTATTTTTATTTCAAAAAGGTTCATTCCACTAAATCAGGGTCTCTAAACCCTTAAGCGGATTACAGCTAAAATTATACTCAGCCAAGTTCGCCCCACATTTGAAATCCTCGGACCAATTATTATATTTTAAAAGGGCAGAGTAAATTTAATACTTAACACGCTGCAGTAGGGCTATGAAGGATAAAATTTAAACTGTAGAATCCTTTTAGATTCGTTAATTAATAACTAGCTTCATTAGAAGGGATTCAGGTCTAATTGGATACCTAAATCCTAAACCCTGGTTTAGGTTGTGCAAGGCTTTTAGCCAACCCTAAATCCTATTCAACTCCTTCAATCTGCCCCTTTAAAACTGGATTATAATTCAACACAGGTGTAATTACTCTTGTAGAATTAGCATATTTAAACGATTAGAGGATATAATATCAATTAATGAAAATATCAATGAAGATCATAACTCTATTCCAAAAATAATCGTGTGGGTTGAGCTTCACAACCAAGACAAAGACTAACTGTCCAGTCACTCGCTCCTTATATATAGTCGTAAGGAGAACATTCCAGAACCTTCTCGGCCCTCGTCGATTGTACTCTAGCTTCGTAGTCACAAACACGTGTTTTGGCAGTTTATTCCAACAACTAGTTCGTTCCAATAATAAGAATAAAACCATTCCAAACCATTTATTTATTTTTTTTTATGTTGTTTAACGTTATAATAGTTTAAATATAAATTAATGTTTTACAAGGCAGTCCATTTTATTTCAATTGTTCAATCGGTTTCTTTTCAACCGAAAATAGAAGCTTTCAGCGCCTCAAAGGTCTTTTTCATAAAAAAAAAAAAAAAAAAAAAAAAAAAATAAAAAAAAATAAAAAAAAAAAAAAAAAACCAATTAATTAATGAAAAAACATAATATAATTAAATTAAAATCTTATAATAAGACGAACAGACCCGCACACGTGTCGCTGTGGCTCAGTAGCTATAATGCATTGAATTAATTTTTGATACAGCCAAAACTAATAATTCACTGCTAAAGATAAAAACGCTTCAGCTAATCTAAACTCCAAATGGACTTTACACCAAATTTAAAATTGCCTGGTTAAGAATTTAGAAGGGTTAAGTTTTTATTTTTCACATCTCAAATTTGAATATAGTAAATATTAATGATCCATTCATTTGGCACCTACTAAATTCTTTCAGCGGAGGCGATATTAAATATTAATAACAAAAATGTAAAAGTAACTAATAGAGGAAAAAATTGGAATTGGAAGTAGTACAATCAAAATAGACGATTAGCGAAAATGCTAAATTAATCTTTTGCCATAATGCATATTAATTCAGAATATAACACATGATGATATGAGATATCGCATCAGTATTGGTTCTACCTGAAACAGGTTAGGAAAAGCGAGCACCTCAAGCCATGCTTCATCTTCTTTCAAAACATAAATTAATATATAAATATTCTTTCAAAACAAAACTTATCAAAACATAAAAATTTAATTTTACGTATGAGATATATTACGTTAATTAATAAATTTTTACTGTAGCAATTTACATTTTTTTTTATTATTAGAATTCACAAGTTCCATTTATTTTAATGCACATTGATTTTAGTTAACCAGTCTTTTGCAAAAAAATAAATACATTCGATGTTTTCTGAACGTGAAAAGGCGACACATAAATGCCCTTGGGAAAAACGTGGATTTTTCTAGTCCAAGCTGGAAAGAATAAATTTGGAAACTGGATGCTTACCTACCTTAATATCGAAAGAAAATGAAGTGTTGTGTCAATAAATCAATTAACATTTGTTGGAAATCGATACAACTTACAAATAACCACACTCAACTGCAGTATAATAAAAATTTTATTATGGTCGATTCATCGGACCATATTTATTCTTCTATTTGGAATATTATACAATAAACTTTACAATAAAAGAAATATTGCAGTCAATAATCGAGATAAAAACTATCCTATATTTTAAGTTGTACAAAACTACAGATAATGAGCCAAATTTCATCAAAATCGGTTGAGTAGTCTCTGATTTTCCCTCTAACAAACATCGGGACACGAGATTTATATATATATATATATATATATATATATATATATATATATATATATATATATATATATATATATATAAAGACTATCATAGAAATATTAAGTAGTAAAAATAGTCACTGCTAAAATAAGTACCTACAGCATAATCGACGTTAAAAGAATGTATGGTAAAATTAATATGAAATATTTTTCCGTTTGTGTTACAATGTCGTTACAATTTGATACTTTCTGTAACCTTGTTAGTTTTTTGTGTTTTCATGTATGTATGGCATTGTAAATCGTCATTTTTTTCGAATAAAAATATTTAAACTGATATAAATGTTACAATGTTATATACACGATAAGAAGATTTAAAAGCATTAACACGCGAAAGAAATCTATAGTCTACTAAAAATATTATTTATTTTGGTCTGAAATTTATCAAGGAAACAGAAGCTTTTTTTAGAGACAATAAGGAAAATGTTGGAACTGGGAAAGAACCGAAGCGGGAAAAGGGGACATTGTTTCATGAAGACAATCCGCAGTTAATCTCTACAATCCTCCTCCCCCCCCCCCCCCCCCCCGTACCAACCTTTCAAAAATAATCCTTTGCAAACAATATTCCCCTTTTTTCCCCTTTATTTTCCTACAAACATTGCTTTTCTACTAAAAATAACTCTGCTTATACGTCTCAATCAACTAATTAAGAAGCTTTAATCATAATTAAAGACGATAATACTGTTATATCAACTGTCACGTATAGCTAGTCGAAGAAGGTTAAAATATTTCTGTATTTTTCACAAATTATCTTCCAGTTTTACGGTATTTGCTCCATGGCCATAGTAGTAATTATTCCCGAAACATGTTAACAAACGGATAAACGAAATATTAAAATATTATTAAAATATTATAAGCATATTAAAAGAGGGAAAAAAAATAAAAATAAATAAAGAAACATTGAATCATTAGTCTGAGGTGATGACGGGGTGGGGGGGGGGTCAGGGGGGGGGATGGAATAGTAGAATTTTTCATTTGTAACGATAGGAGTTATAATGCACAATTCCATTCGCACTTTTTTTTTTCCTTTTTTTATTAGGGAAAAGGATGAACATGTCTGTAATTTAAGGATGGGATCCGTTGGAACAGTGATACCTTGGAATAGTTATTATCAGTCGTAATTGCAAAGATTAAAAGCTTTATCAAAAAGGTCAAAGAAACTGTATTAAGAAGAAAGCTACACCAATCCTCTTCAAGTAACCATGCAACCAGTTGTCAAAGTAGTTGATCTGACATGACAACGCGATCCTCAAAAGTGTCGGAGTTTTTGATGAAAAAAGTACATTGTAACATTTGTCTAGACATACCTTGGAATGTGCATACTTCCAAAAATGTTCTCAGTTATTTGATTTATAGAGTCGATAATATTTTGCTACAAAAACTGTGATTTTGTTTCTATGCCATTAATCAAGTAATTGTCAAGTCACGGTACTGGCAGGCAAGCAGTTGTTTCGTTTGTGTATTATTTCATCAAGTTGGAAGGTATGTGTGAACAAACCATTCAATTTTTAACTCTCATTTTTTTTTTTTTTTTTTTCTGAAGTTAATATTTTCTGATATAGATTAGGTAAGCATTTTTTACCCTTGACCAGTTTTTGAAGAAAAAAGTACGTTGTTGTAACATTTGTCTAGACATATCTTGGAACTTGCATTCTTCAAAAAATGTTCTCAGTTACTTGATTTATAGAGTCGAAAATATTTAGTTACAAAACTGTGATTTTGTTTCTATGCCATTAATCAAGTAATTTTCAAGTCACGGTACTGGCAGGCAATTTGGTTTGTATATTATTCCATCAAGTTGGAAAGCATGTATGAGCAAACCATTAAATTTTTCATTCGTATTTTTTTGCGCGAAGTTAGTTGTTTTTATAGAGTAGCCTTTTTATGTTAGAAAATTTGAAAAAATTACACTGTTACATTTTGTTTATTTTTCATATCCATATTATATATCAAGTGGGTGCTTAGATGCCGAAGCTAGTACTTTATCCTTTTAAAACAATGTTTTCGATAGTAGTGTCGATAGTTAAAAAAACGATGGTAAAGATAATACTATCGATAGTTTTGCATCACTATATCTAAGTGAGGTGTCGCAGTTTCTTCGCATCTCAATCGTAAATTAGTGATGTGATGATTAATATATCAAATAATTGCTGCTTCATTCAATAAGTTGGGGGCTATGACCTTCATTTGCTCAATGACCTCCGTTAGCAACCCAAGACACGAATCTCGGGAACTTGACAAATAGTAATTCAACATAATCTGGACCTCTGAATTTCTTGTGATCTTCTTTATGTAATTTTTTTATCATATAATTGGGTTTATAAACAGTTATTATAATAAATAACTATATATATAAATTAATCTAATCTTAAATTGTGGTTGACCACCAATTTTAAATTATTTTTAAATAATTGCGCATGTAACGCAGGAGACCCGGGTTCGACTCCCGGTGGAGCCAAATCTTTTCTCTTCAAAAAATAAATTATATAAAAAAAAAAATATATATATATATATATATAAATAATATATATAATACGGGACGCTGAGTATTCTGGAGACTTACTAGTACAATATCCATAGATCGATGCGGTGACCGAACCGTGGGATCACTGACCAACAGGCTGTTTAACAATTTAGCCACAGCCCGATCGAAGCCATCAAGCCGCAAGATGGCCACTCACTTAATCATTTTAGTGAAATGGCTTGTTGAACTGTTTTAGCCCGACGTTTGTTCTGGTTTATTAATTACCTCTCCTGAAGCTCATTAGGTCAAGATATTGTCCATTAAATATGACCAAACCAATCTGGACCTCACCTCTTCGTTTTCAATTATTTACACCTCTGGGACCTGTATTAATGTCAGCTCAGAGATTTGGTTTGTTTGGCTACATATTATTTATTTATTATAGTGATTCGACCGGTGGGTCATTTGCAATACAATTCTATGAAGAAAAATCTGGTGCGGTACGCTCACCACAAAACTTTTACTTACCACCCAGCTCTGTTTGACTAAAAATAAAAATGGCGTACTTAAGGACTACCGGAAAGGGAACAAAAAATTATTTTCCTCGATTGGGATTCCATGGGTACAGTGGGAGTAAAAAAATTCATCTAACCTGTTATAATTGGGCTAGCGATTTCAAATGAGTTCCTGACATCGCACAGGATCGGACCGTCATTTTACCTCCCCTCCGAAAGACTGCATAACCGAGGAATTAGCTGCATTTGAAAAATCCTGAGAACACCTGCCGAGATTCGAAACCGTGAAGTTGGGGCATTGAAGTTTGTTCTGCAGGTGACCTTTTATGATTTAATTAAAAGATAGAAGTAAAGTTGTAAAATTGATGTCAATGCGAAGCACAGGAAATTTAAATTATTAATTATACTATGATTTAATTGATAAAAATTGCGTGACCCCCAAAAAGGCACATATATACATATTAAAAAAAGAAATATAAAAAATAATAATAAAAATAAAACAGAAGATTTACGAGTATATAGAAACACGTTGATGGTGATAATAGAAATGGGAAAAAATATTCAGACATGTATATTTTTAAACCAATCAAATAAGTTATCGAGAAATCACGAAAATTAATATTTCGAAAAAAAACTAACAATCTATGAAGAGGTTAATAAATACATTTAAAAAAGAAATAAAAATAGTAATATAACAGAGCAGAAACTTATTCGAGCCGTAGGAAGAAAGATAAATATGAGAAATGTCAAGAGGTAACATGAAGCATCAGTTACGAATAAACCACCTGTAACTTCCTCAAGAAATATTATATGGCACCATTGAACTGCATCACTTCTTAATACCTAATAAATTACTAAAATTAAATAGAGAAAGTATATCGCGAGAATTTAGTTTAAGTTAACATTAATTATTACTTAAGTTTATATTCATTATTTTAACACCCTAAGCCCTATCATGCTAAATTTAACTAAATTCAAATAAAATTATTAGGCAATTCAACATACCACATCAATACTTAAGATTCTAAAATTAGTGATAGAGCACTACACTATTAATATTTCAAATAATGTTCAAATTAGATTATTCATCATTAAAGTAGTTAGAAAATGATATTTTCAGCAAAAAATGTGCCTTTTTTGGAATCACTGCAATCCCCAACTTCACGGTTTCGCATCCCGGCAGGTAATCTTAGGATTTTTTAAAGGGAGCAAATTCCTTGGTTAAGCGTCCTTCGGTGGGGTCAGAGCCTGTGCGATTTCAGGAGCTCGTTTAAAATCACTATCCTAAATATAACTGGATAGGCGAATTGTATGACACCCACAATAGTCCTATTAGTCTTAGTAGCTCAGTAGAGATATAAATATAAAAAATATGATACATTAAAAGTTAGCTTAAGCTATTTTTTTTGGCATTTTTAGGAATATATGGTTTTCTTTTATAATTAAAATTAATGATATTTATTTTGTCCTTAGCTCCGGTAATATTTTAGTGGGTCAGTATTTATCTAAATGTGAGGGTAATTAGCAGTTATGAAATAATAACATTTTTGTAAATTATGTAAAAAGGGTGAAAATGTGTCATTTCCGATCTAACTAGATATAGAGTTTATACTGTAAGTTCTGAGGGTTCTTCTTTTAATACATTCAATTGAGTAGGTACATTGATTAATTGATTTAAATATACAAAAAATTACATTATTGCTAAACAATTGTTTTACATAATTTTACTTGCGACATTTTGTTCTGTTAGACAGTTTTAATTTTAATAAATATAAATTTTAAGAAGTTTTATTGTTATTTTACATTGGTTAAACAATGCTTTTTACCAGTTTTAAATTTACTATCGTAGAATTTTAGCGTTATAAAAATGCGCTAAATCCATCCTTGGATAAGATATCGAAGTAGACTCTTGGACACCGCCTCAAAAGTCGACGAGATGGAATGCGTGGATTTGGAGTTAGAAATCAGTATTTGTTTGTTCGGATAACGTCACTTTATGCCACTAAGACTAATCGGACGATGCTACAGTGGGAGTCATAAATTTTGCCTACTCAGGTTTAATTAGGATAGGGATCTTTAACGAGTACCTGACATGGTACAGGCTCGGTACCTCCTATCCGAGGGACGGCTTAGCCAAGGACTTTTTACTCCCATAAAAAAAATCCCTGCGAACCTGCGACCTTAAGTATTGTAAGTTGCTATGCTAACCACTATACCACAGGTGACCCCGAAAATCAGTATTTGATAGAGGTACTCCTTGTGTTTGTTCTGTGGATGTAGTTAACACGGTTGGAGTCAGGTCCTTGGGTTGTAAGAAATTAGTCAGAGGTTTAGGCTAGGTTTTAAGAAGTAAAATTATTTTTAGAAACAAAATGATTTTGAATTGAAAAAGGATATTGTTAGTTCAGAAAAATAACTAAATTTTAAAAAAATGGTGACCATCATAACAGGAGAGTATAATCAGACTAGCATAGGCGGAGGGACACGAAGCTGTTACCGGCTAACAATCGCTAACCCATGACCATTCACTGCTGATTTTCCATGCCTTGAAGAAAAGCTGAGATGGGAAAATCTCCTTCCGTTCTCTCTTGCCTATATTCAACGAGTCTATCTAAATGATATACTAATTATCTATAAAAGTATCAAGTCTCGTTAGTGGTATACTAACGATTATATAAACCATACTATAAACAAATACATAAGCCATGAAACAATTTTATAGCCAGAAACCTCTTAAGTGTTTGTTATATTTAGGTATATTAAAAAATACGTAAATATAGTTTAAAGTAGCTGAGCTCGCCAAGCCACCTTCATACTAATTTTTTTTCATTGTGTGCTCGACAAGATAGTGAGGAATAAATACTGACACAACGTGGTAAACGTTTTTCAAATCGAAAAAATTGACATTTGTGTGCCTCCCTCAAGGAAAAATAACTTAGAGGAGCGGTAAAACCGGGCGGTGAGGGAACATCACGTAGCAGGGATGGGATATGATGCCATTCCCAACAAGTTAAGAGCGAAATTCCTCGGGGAAATATCGCGAGCTGGGAGGCTTAGGACCTGAAAGCGTAAACCTAAGATAGAAATGAGTAAAGGGCAGAAGAAATAATTCAATAAAATAAAAATATTATTCATAAGGATTTTTTTTTCCTATTCAGGTTTTGAAACGGTTTAAACTTCTAATAAAACATCTGAATGATAAAAATAACAGGAACCGATTTTGAATTGAAGTATACGAAACCAAACGATCCTACGTGACTCTTTCTCCTTAGATCCTGTAGATTAGTCCAATCGAACGTAACCCTTCCTAAACTTTCCATCTTAATAAGGTGTTTTAACACCTTTATTGTGTCTATGTAAACGGACTAGTTTATATAACAAACAGAAACAATTTGTCGCATGAAACAGAAATTGGAAATTTGAGGTAAGTATGTGCCCGGGATGTGACAGCAAATCTAGTTAATGTAGGGGGCACTTTATCCTATCGTCTATTTTTCCTTTTTTGATTTCTCAAAAACGGTTCGAACGATTTCGATATCTTATCATGTTTAATCCTAATGAAGCATTCTTTAATATGAAGTAGGTTTTATCGTCATAGAAAGGCATATATTTCTAAGGAAAAAATCTTGCTATAAAGTACCTTTAATTTTATTTCGAGTAAATAACGGTCCTTGTTATCCCTGGTAACTAGAAATGACTAAATATTAAATAGAAAAGGATTTCATAATCAACAATATGAGAATTTCCAAAAACGAAAATTTCAATTTCAGGTAGGGTAAACCGTACAGTTATTGGCACCCTTAAGACTAAATTTCAGTGGTGACATTGAAAAAAATACTTCTTATGAAGGGATCTAATTGAAAGTTCCTATAACTCCTCTTTATCTATCCTTATAAAGACTCAAGAGGTTTTTAGGGTCAAAAGTTCAATAGTTTTACAATATGGCAATATTTATTGTTAAAAGAGCCAAATCTAGTTATTGGCACCCTGTGGATTTAATTGTGAAATCTTCCCTATGGTTAGTTTGTTAAATTCTTACTTCATAGATGACTTAGAGGACCCTTCGAACAATAGACTCATGTATATCTTGTAATAAAATTAGGACTTGTTTACCTATTTCTTTATGTTAAAGTTGGGGTGCCAATAACTGTACTAAGTGCCAATAACTGTATGGTTTACCCTATAATGAGTAGTATTATAATAGTAATGTAGTCGCTTGGAGATACTAGTGTAATGTAGACACTTTTCAGACGTCGATATTCCAGTTTTATTTATTATCATTAAAATTCTCAAAAATAAAATGCAATGGATTGGAGTTTACCAGCAAGATCGTTTTTCTCTACTCCATTAAAAAAAACAATTAAAGATACCATTTATACTGATGTAAAACTATTGATAGTATGGATAGTTTTAAACTATCAATAGTTTTTTAAGTATCGATAGTACTATCGAAAACTTTGTAGATGTTGATAAGCGGTGACAGCAGGTCTTCGAGAACAGATATCAAGAATAAAGCAACGACAAAGGCACGGCAATAAAAAACCAACAGAGACTGACCCGAAAGAAGTTCGAGACCATGAGAGGAAGGCGGCCAGCGATCCGTGTCCTTGGCAGAAGCAACAACGGATCGTCATGGGGGCGTTCGCAACCAGTTTACAACTGGTTCCCGACTAGTTTGCGACTCTAGATCTAATTAAATGAGTCAACTAATGGTATTCACCATGTATAGGAAATGCAAATAGGTGTGAATTGATTCATCAGACCATATTTATTCTTCTATTTGGAATATCATAGTATGTAGTAAATATACATTACATCAGAATTCATGTATTTAATCTTTTTTTTTTTTAAACTGTTTATCGCATTTAGTAGGAAAATCATGGAGTCATGAGGGTTGGTACCAGTATAGTCTCACGTCTAATTTAATTAAATTCACTCCTTCCACCTACACATACTTTCTTAGGCACGCCTATAGGCATGAAAACCGGATTGTTACAGTTAAATTTAATTTTATCCACTGATTGATAGAATGAAAAACTCATGATTTTTTTCAAAATTGTATTACCTTAGCTTCACATATAATTCAGAAATAGCTTGATATAAAATTAGAGAAAAGTTAAGGATTGAAGAAAAATACCTGGATTGGTTTAAAATGTTATCAAATTAATTTATCTAATTAGGCATTTAATGATTTATCTTTTTCTTGAGGTCTTTCGAGAAAGGCTCTTACGATTCGCCCCCAAGTTGGGTAGGGCAAGATGAGTAATTGCGAGCATGTGATCTTTTTCGTATCAAAGTTTCGTAAAGCCTGGTAAAAGAGCGGATTTTTAATGTCAAGTATCTATACCCAATTTTTTTCTGAAAAACAGCAGTGAAGAGGATACTTTTTTGGAACATGTCGAAATGTGCCATTAGTTATTCTTAATACTAATTACCCTGGAATACAGAGTCGGTTACAATGAAACCACTCAGATGAAGTTTTTATATTACTTGAAGTATTTTGAGGAATTTATATATTTTTTTATCTTCAATAATTTACTTGATCACCTATTAGAAAAAAATCAGTGAAGAAATCGCGATTTTCACACTAACTGTCATTCACTCTGTTTCCCGATGAAACCTTACACTCACTCAGAAAAGTGGGTTAGGACCCATGGGTGAGTCCACTGTAGGAATACTAAAATAGCAATTACTTATTTATGCTCGTTCAAATTACTCGCACAGCAAATTAAATCCATTCTACCTTCGGGAGAAGAATGGGAGGTTACTCGAAATTTACGTGTAGTGAAAAAAAAAAAAAAATGTGCTTGATTTTATTATTATAACTAGCTAGGGTGCCCGGCTTCGCTCCGGTAGTTGTGTGGTAGTTTTAATAACAGAAAAACTTTAAAATTAAAAGAAATATAAAACAAAATTAGCACTTTCTTGAAACTTTTAACATGGTATCAATATTAAGATTCGATATCTGCAGAGTCCGCCCAAATAAGGAACCCTATATACTTTAAAGGGGGTTGAAAATGGTGAATGAACAATTAATTTTGCTGCAACTTTGTCAAGTTATGCATCGTTTTTGATGGTTTCTGTGATTCTGAATCCTATAAGCCCATTCCAAGTAATCAGCAGATAATAAGTTATTAAATTATATTTGAAAAATCTGGTATCTCAGTTAAAAAAATTACATTTCGAGTAAAACCTAAGCGCCGACTACTATGATGGTCCTATTTGATCCAGAAGTATAGAAACTACCGAAGATTCATAGAAACTTTTTTTAAGACCGTTCTTACATTTCAACCTCCCTTAAGATATTTCCCCCCGTAATTTGAACGGTTTCTGCACATCTCGAATCTTACTACTATTACAAAGTGAAAACCAAAATTTCTTGAAGGCACAATTTTTTCATCATATTTCTTTTTATCTTGAACTATGAGGGATGATAAAATCTTGAATGCTGTTATCGGAGTTAGTCGTTTTGTCAACTGGAATGCTCATCATACGTAGTAGCCAAACCAACTTCTTATTCATAAATACAATAAGAACACTTCAAATTTTTTATTTTCGATTTATATTCAGTCAATTCATCTCCTTTTTATGTCTGATTTTATTCACTAACTGTACTACTAAGAAATTTTCTCGTATTGCATTAAATTTACTTAAGTTTATGTTATATATAGATTAAATGTAATGTGCTGATCATATATTATTAGCCTTCTTATGAGAAAACTATTTTTTTAAGGAATCCAGTTGGTTTTCTAATTGATTGCAGAGATGTAAAATCATTATTTTATTTTGAAAGCAAAGAAGAAATTAATTATTTTCGCTTAGTTTTTTAGTAATTTAAAAAGAACTGCTGAACAAATATATAACCTTTACAAATGAACTGGATGAATGAACAAACATTGAGTGAAACGCACCCTAGCGCTTCCTGGTAGCCTGGAGCTCGAACTAAATTTTTCATTCATAAACTCGTATCTCAATCTCAAAGAGGCTAATTAAATGGTGCGAGAGGCTTAAAATTCCAATCCTTTTCTCTTCAATTTTACACCCTTAAGAAAAAAACGGAAACCTTCTTCTCCGTTAGGGATTATATGGCTAAACGACGACATAACTTCCTTAATCCTACGTGGAGTCGTTTTTGAGCCTTTTCGGAACACACATTGTACACTTTGCTTTATAATATATATTGATTATTTTTGTATGCAGCTAAAATATATTCTATCCCAAAAATAAATAACATGGATCTGTTTTTTATGTATGTTTTTATTTTCCATGACTAATGGGGATATATCGAAAAACCATTTTTTTTTTTTTGTTTTTTCATTTTTTCCGGTAAGTTATCACTATGAAAGATGATCACTCACCTATACTAGATGCCATGACGTTCTTTCTTTGAAACATAACGGTCTCGCCTACGCAAAGCAAGTCTCACCAGTCATTGTCGAGAAGTTTCATCATTTTATCGCAACAGTTCTTGTTAACTAAATTCTTATACAAAATCTTCAAAACTGGTCTCAGATCTGTTTGGGATAATCCGACCGATATTATCAGCATATATGATAACTTGATAATGGTAACTTTGTATTTGAAATTTGAAGAGTATTAAAATTAAAAATGAATTGAGAAAATATTGATGTTTCATTTCATAAGTAATGATATTATGTATTGAAGTATGTATTAACACTTAGGTGGGATAAAAAATTTTTTATTTACTTAAAATAATAATTCACAATGGCAGACAAACCATAACAATTTCAAATTATTAAGAAGGTTCCAAAAAGTATCTTCTTGAAACGACACAAAAACACAAACGTAAAAATATGATTCGATCTTCAAAGCAAGACAAACTAGAAGGTTCCAGACAAGGGTAGAAGAAACAGTCACAGACATGTTCTAGCACAGTTAGTTCCAACTGCTCCAACAAGACTAGAACTCTTTATAGTCATATGTTTTTTTTTTTATATTTTGTTTCAATTTAAAATACAATATCATATGTTTTATTTAAAAAATTACCCTTGAACGTAAGCAATTTCTGTCAATCAATCTGTAAAATGGTCATTGGAAAAAAGTAAATAATAAAGTAAAAGTAAAACCATCCCTAAAAGATTAGAAGCAATTGATAGCTTAATTTTATTCCACTGAGATAGCAATACAAGAATGAAATCTACAATTTTATTTCATGTGATGGTTATGTTAATGAATTATGGCAAACGTATAAAAATGCCTAATAAGGTCATTAAGTTGAACAGAACTGCACGATCGTCTGTACGTGTAAGTCGGGTCCCCCTGCCCAATCAATTTTTTTTAATTCTAAATAAGTCACTGATTGTTACATTTGTTACATTGAACATTATAAACATACCAGTAGAAAATTAAAGTCTTGAGCAGCAATGATTTTGGATAAGAATGCGTTTTGAAATATTAATGCGGTCGAACTTTCAACCTTTCTTCCCGTAAGACCCGACTTTGGGGCAGGGTTTATATCCCTTGGAGACTTCTTGTCTTGACATTTATAGGGTCGATAACCGCTCTACGGGATTACCTCTTCATCGGCTATCACTCTGGGAAACCGCTCGGAACAATCCCTGCCTTTAGAAGGGTTAGGAGGTTTTTCCCAAAGTATGCCCTGTGGTGCCTCGGGGATGTTTAGGGACCAACAAGCTCAAGCAACCCCTAATTATCAATAAAACAAAATATCGTGAAATTTATTTTTAAGTTTTTAATTTATTTTTAAACTAAACCATATCAAATGTAAAATTAAACTGAGTATGCTGGTTGTATTGAATGCATTCGAACCCACGGATAGTGGGTGCGGATGGCGAAACTGCAAACAAGAGACCGGTCACTATATAGAGGTCCCTGAGACAACCGAAATGTAGAATTAAAATCAGGAGTTTCAACTATTTTTTAAGCAACTGCAAACATATGAGGTATGGATATAACAATGCGTACCTGAATCGAAATCAAGAAAACCTATCAGTAACATAAGCTTTTTCCTAAGATTTGACTTGGGGCCTCTACAAAAAATATGCAAAGTGCGCGAGAACCCCAAAATGTTTGGAATCCCCTGCTGTACAGCAAAAACCTGAATTGCGTCTGCTTATTATATGGCGAAAGATCAGATTTTCAGATTTTGGGGTCCAAATAACCAAGTCTCGCAAAATGGTCTGTGTGTGTGAGTGTGAACAGACTAGCTCAAAAGCTATAAACCGAACGAACCTGAAATTGGGTATTTGGTGTATTGATTGGTGTATTTTATTGGTGTGTAAAATTGGTCAAACGGAGGGAGAATTTTATTTAGTAAATTTTCTCTCATTTTCAGGTGTTTTTTTTTTTTTTTATTTACGCAAATAAAAACTTTACGGCTGTAATCAAATTTTGATCAAACTGGGCGTTTGATCTATTTATATGCCCGCGATGTGACAGCTAAAATTTCACCAAAATTGGTCAAACGGAGGGGGCACTTTATTGACAAACTTGGTCTAATTTTTAAATGCCTTCAGGATAGATTTACAAAAAGTAACTCGTAGTGAAAAACAAACAACCAGTAAAAAAAACTCGACTTTCGTCTAAATTATGTCCCTTACTGAGAACTTACAAGTTTTGTAATACAGATACTCTATAACACAAGGAGATATACAAATATACGCATTTAAGTGTGGAAAAATGTGTGAAGTTGAGGAATGGCGTTTACCTACATATTATTGAAACACGTCGATTTTTAATCTATGTATGTTTGTAAGTGAAAGTTTTGTGTAGCGGGCCTAGCACCAGATTTTTTAATGAGTATAACAAACCAAGTAAATTATATTTTAAAAATCCGAGTAATACATGCATTATATAAATTCAAAGTACGTGGTGTATTAAATACGTGGTAAGTATTATGTTAAAAAACAAGTCAATAGTATGAAATTTCACGGAATAAATTTCTTCGCACTTCATACACAAACATTCAGTGATGTTCCGGAGAAATATGTTCCATTTTTTTTTTAGCACGCCCTATTTTTTAGAAAAATATATTCACTAAGAAATAATTTTACGATTGAAGTAAATGATTTTTTTTTCTTTTTTTAAATAACTCTTGGAATATTAATAGTAATTATAATATGAAAGGTTTAGCTATAATATGCAACTAACACCATTCCACCGTGTTGAGTTCTATCGGAGCTCAAGATAATGGGTTTGGCATTATTAGCAAAAAACGGTATATGAGATGCTTGGGGTGATACCCTAGCCCTTGACCGCAGGTGCGGATGGCTTACGGGAAGATACAGGATACGACCATGTGCAGGGCTGAGAGCCGGCTGCAGCGCAGGTCAGTTGCCCCCCAAGGTCGGATCGAGGCCACCCCAGTCTTTCTTGTCCTCTTCGGTCTGCGGCAACTTGTCTCTTCCACGCACTTCTGGCGCCTCTTTATCGTAATCTCTCTCTCTCTCTCTCTCTCTCTCTCTATATATATATATATATATATATATATATGTAGTTAGTAAAAAAAGTCTGTGTACACCACATTAAAATGATCAAGTATTAAGGGTTAATTTATAAAGAAAAAATTAAAAGAATAGTCTGTTATTTTTCCTTGGCTAAAATTTGATTTTTGGCATGGTGGACATAGACTTTTTTTGCTGTGTGTATATATATATATATATATATATATATATATATGTATGTATGTATGTATTTATAATTACTATGAAGAATAAATAAAGTAGGCCTTTTTTTCAACAAAAGAACGTCTAAGTTTATTCAAAATGAGGATCAGGGACACCATTAATTAAGTCTCAACACTTTTCTAAAAACTTTATTCAGCAAACGTTTCGGCCATTCGGCCATCATCAGTGCTGAAATGTGATAGATATTTGTTCTTTTATAAGTTAATTTTTTTTAAAAACACCACAGTTTGTGGTTTGTCATTAAAATGAATAAAATTTAGTTATGTATTACCCCTGCTCCTCATATATATGGTACTAATATGAAATTCAGTTTATGGTCTGATTTCTAGCAAATCCACGGGTACAGATTTCTAATGTTCAAAGTTCAAACTCAAACAAACTTTAAATTACGCATGTAACTGTGTTTTTTTTTTTTTTTTAATTGAAGAGTCTCAAGAAGAGAAGAGTAATATTACTATGTCATAAGTTTATTTAACTAGGCAAAGTTCGCTTCTGGAGCCATTCTCCGGCAATGCATCACACTTGATTACTGTAAGTAATTAGAAAAGACTCATGTTAAATTTAATAAATGGTTACCGGAGGCGTCATTTTAATGGTATATAGCAAACGATTGGACACATCTCCTAACTCCTAGCAACTAAGTAACTGTTGTTTTTTTCGAATTACTTACAATAATCAACTATGATGCATGGCTTGAGAATGGCTCCAGGAGCCAAAACGTTGCCTAGCGAAATAAGCTTATAAAGTTTTTTTTTAACTTCACTTACCTATATATGAAATATATAGTAAGGGAAAGTATTGCGATCGTGAAAAAGTTCTACTTCCGGTTTTCAACGGAATTACACGTTTTTGGGTCCCCTGTGTCCTAATAACCAAGTCCCGCGAAATGGTCTGTATGTGTGTCTTTCTTTTCGCCTAAAAATATGAAATGGCTAATTATGAAATATGAAAAAATCATCTATACGTATCAAGGAGAAAAAAATAAAAATATTCCATCAACTCATAAAACACGTTGAGCTCACGCATGCGCAGCACGCCTTTAATGACAGACCAATGCTTTATAATTAAAGATGTTCTGTTCATTTAATGGAAATTAGTTGGTTCATGGGAACTATATGAAGTTTTCAACAATTGCGTAGAGTAGCGTAGAATTATAAAATCAGACGACTTGGAGTAATTATGCTTGCATTGCCGGATTATCATAGGTAAAATCTTTTATTTAATAATAAAAAAATGTAGTGTACTTTAAAGAGCAAATGCAAACAAAAGTAAGTAAATGAATGTGGACAATTGTGTGACTTAGAGAAATGGCATTTAACAAAACACGTCAATTTCTAACATAAAGTAACGCAAAGTAAATTGGTAAGTGAAAGTTGTGTGTTGCATCGCACCAGGTTTTATTTTTTATTTATTTTTTTTTTTGCGGGGAGTGGACTATTTTATTTATTTCATTGTATTAAATCAATCACCAAACCTGAAGATGATAAGAGAAATTATTTATTAATGCATTTCCTTCTAGCCTATCAGAGAGAGCTCTATAAGAAGAGAGTTTATTTTCCACAAGTGCCATACAAAGTATGTATAATATTTATGTTTTATACTGATAATAAAATAAAAGAGTAGAAAAGAGGAGTTTTCAAAAACAGACAAAACGCATGAGTAATATGTGAATTAGGGTTCTTTAGATTAAGTCAATAGAGAGAGAGAAATGCTTTATTTTTTAAAACAAAACAAAACAGTGCTGCCCAATTACATTGGGTTGCTACAATACACAGCATACTTATCAATACAATTACGTACATTAATTAAACTAAAATTACATTATAATTTTTCATGCATATAAACCTACGGTTACAAAATCTTACATTTTTTTTTTTCTTTTCCAATATTTTATTTACTTTTTATTTGTTTATTTTTTTTTTTCCTTTTTTTTTTCTCTTTTTCTCCCTTAAACCATTATTTTTCTTACTTTTTTCTTCCCCCGTTATAGTTTACATCACTCTTGAGCAAATCTTTCAACATTCTCTCTCATTTTTCTCCCCGTCCTATCATGGCACGCATACAGAGCAAAAAACAAAATAGCTTACAGATAAATAACTAGACGAATATATAAATATATGAATAAATAAGTGAATAGACATAAATAAATACACAATTAATAAATAAATAAAAAATGTACACAAATATATATATATAAAAAAAAAAAAAAAAAAAAAAAAATCTTTGACAGACAGAACAGCCACACATAATTAGTGGCCATATAGGTGATAGTGGATAATGCCCAGGGAGTCCAAGATTATATTTTCAGCCAACACCGAAATTTCTCTCATCTCGACACCTAGGTCTTCTAAAAAACTCCTTGTTCTTTTTGGGATCGTTCCGCGAGATCCGAACCAGAGGCCTGTCACGGAGAACTCTCTCTCTCCAAAGGTCTCGCGGAACTTCTCTTTAAGGAAAGGGATGCACTTTTCGTAGATATCTCTCTTTTCCCTTTCCACCTCACCCGCCTGGTCAAGGTCATTGTTTTCAAATCTAATTGTCGGATCTACCACCAGTGCTTTATTCCCGGTCTTAGGGAATGCGACAATGTCTGCATACCTCGTGGATCCATCTGTGTCAATGCAATAGACCTCGTCAAAGCAGGCGAAGTTCCTCTCTTTAAGGAGTCTTATAAGTTCATGCTTAACCCTATGGTGCCGGCGAGTTATGAGGAGGGAGTTGTTGGGGCATTTTCCCAGCACGTGGGCTGGTGTTTCAGACTCTCTGCCGCATTTACGACAGAGGGACCCAACTTCTCTCGGTTGTCCGCTGGCTCCTGGGACTCCTCGCAGAGGGGCATAATTAATGTTGAGTTTTAAGGAGTTCGACCATTCTGACCCCGAAAGAACCTGCTTGTCGTAGATGTATCTGTTAGCCTTCGGGGTCTCTTTAAAATGTCGAACTCCAATTCCCTGCCATTTATAATTGGCCCATTCCTCAAAAGCATTTTCACGCAGCGACTGACGTAGAGCTCTCGCACTTCGGTAGCCCTGATCAACACCCAGTCTCTCGGCGCATTCCGCCAGCTCTTCTTGGTAATTAAATATAGACTGAAACAGGGCATCCGGCACATTTGACAGCCGCTAAGCAATGGACCAATGCTGCAAAGGAGCCTCCCATTGGCAACGGATCAATCCCAGTCCTCTATACCTCCTTGGTGCGTAGAACATCGCTGTCGAGGTGTTGGCTGGGAGCCCAATTATGGCTTTGATACTCCTGCGAATATTGGTGTCAATACCATCCAATACTGCAGGACGTATTTTAGTTAGGGGTGCTGTCTGGAGAGGATAAGTAAGCCCCGGGAACAAGTATTGATTCACAACGTTGACCTTCTGCTCTGGTTTTAACAAACACGAGCTTACCAATTTGTCGAGATTAGTGTTCACTGTTGTCACCGCCTCATCATTAAAGACAATCTCTCCCGAGAACAAGCATCCCAAATATTTTATTCTCTCATTCTTATCTACAGTCTGAATGCTGTCTCCGTTCTCCAGGGAGAGTGTCGTCGTCTGCAGCTCTCCTTTTTCTATAACAATTCCCACGCTTTTTAGCGGATTTATAGCCAGACCTATCTCTGCTAGCACCCTCTGAGTGCTGTTAATAATTCTCTCGGCTGCACCCTTGTCGCGTGCCGAGACCGCCTGGTCGTCCGCGAATCCTGTAAGGACCACACATTCTTGGTCACTTAATTGGTAGCCAAACTTTTTGGCAAATTCTTGGTCACATAAGTCCCGGTAGAGGTGGTCTATGGCCAGGTTGAATAGCGAAGGCGACAAGGGCCCGCCCTGAGGCACTCCTCTGAGCACACTGATCTGGCTGGTCGAGTGCGCTCCTACACTAATCTTAATTTTATTAGTGGTAAGGAGAGCTGCTATTATATTTTTGAGGTCCGGTGACACCCCTCTTGCCTCTAGAGAGCTAACGATGTGATTGTGGCCAACGTTGTCAAATGCACCTACTACATCGAGGAATGCCACAGCGCAGTCGTTTTTTTTATGCTTGGAATCTTTTAAAATCGCATCGATAATCCTCGCGCTCACATGTGCTCCCGGTAAGCCCCTGATGAAGCCTCTTTGATTTTTGCTGAAGGTGACCTGTTTCCTCAGTTCGTGGTCCAGAACCTTCTCTATGATTCGGCGCACTATGGAGTATATCGTGATTGGTCGCCATGAAGATATGCTTCTGACCTCACCTTTTCCTTTATATACCAATATTGTGCGCCCTTGACGAAGAGGCTCTGGCACATAACCCACCTTCAGCATTATCTCTGCAATATTCTTTATTATATGAGATACGTCAAAATATTTTATCGTGCGGATCAAGACTCCATCCGGCCCCGGTGATGTGTCCAATGAAGTTGATTTAATTGCCTTCCTTACTAATTTTGCGTCGATTGACACTACATTTGGCACCGGAGCGCATTTCTCGTAATCCGCACGTTTGCAGAGATTCTCTTTCTCAAAGAGGCCTCTAAAATGGCTCTCGATGTCGGCTACCTTCAGAGGGCAATGCTTGGGAGCGTCGGCATTCATAATGGTCTGTACCACTTTTTTCCGCCTATTATAGTAGTTGTATTGGGCTACTTCGAACTGGTACTGTTCTTGCCGACGGCTCCTATCTTTCTTGTTGGCTCGCTGAGGATTTGATGTTTTTCCAGCACCCTTGCTAGCCATATCGGTTTTATTTTTGTTCCTAATTTTGTAGAATTTTATAGCAGGATGCTGTGGGCCAGGCAGTTGGGCATTTATATTTTTCAGAAAATTCAAGAAACTGCCCACTGCTTCATCGAAATCCTCAGCCTTGAATATATTGCCCTTCGTAAAGTCTTCAAAGACAGCCGACCATCTGTTTATTTCTTTTTTAACATCATCAGCCTCATCCTCTCCAATATTTTCTTTTATATTGTTACCAAGTATACCCCTTAGTTTTGCGCTGTTTGCCTCCCTGGGATGCTTCTTGGCTATATGGGTTCTGAGGCCTCTATCGCCCTTAAATGACAGACCACAGACAGGACAGACTCTTTCATTTGCACCTGATGCAAGATCCGCCTGGCTGCGCTCTATTTCATCTACCTCTTTATTAGTTATAGCGGTCCTCGGCGGCTGTTTGGGCCTCTTTGGCAAGACGTCTTCGATGGGGACAGTTTTGCCTAATACTGGGCCATTCCCATTTTCTTGCCATTCTACCTTCGCAAACTTTTTTTCGCCTCCTCCCGCGGTGGCCACGGACATAAAGGAGACAACTTCTGCTTCCTGTACGGGCCCCGCCGACCTCAAAACCCATACTCTCTGTCCTATTTCAACTTTCCCAGAATTACCTTCATTATAATCCATATCTCTTTACTTTAACAGTAGATACTGAAAACTAATTCTGTACTAACCTTAATGAATAAAATATTGTTTAGAATAATATATACATGAATAAATAATCTTTAAAATATATTAAAATAGATAAATAGCTAAACATTTATGTAATAATTAAACAGAAAACAACAAAAATAAAATATATTATAAAATAATATATATATATATATGAATAAATAATCTTTAAAATAGATAAATAGCTAAAAATTTATATAATAATTCAACAGAAAACAACTAAAATAAAAAATAAAATATATGCAATCTAATTATTCATGTTTATAAGATAACAATAATATATATTAGTATAAAAGCAAGGAAAAAAAAAAAAAAAAAAAAAAAAAATACTAAAAACCATAAATAAAATTAAAGGTTAAAATTTTTAAATCAGTTGGTAAAACTATAATATGAAAAATACATAAAAGGTTTAAAAATTAGAAAAAAAAAAAAAAAGATATATATATATATACACACATATATATAAGATGGTAACCATTAAAAAAAAAATAATAAAGTATCTAAAAAAATATTAATTTAAAGGTGGAAAAAAAAAAAAAAAAAGAACTGTATTATGGTGACTTTTCTAGACTATACATAAACTTCGCAAGAATATAGTTGTTTAATATTGATTGAACATAAAGAACCGTATTATATATCCCAGACTGGCTACCCTCTGTGGTGTTTATAATCCGACAAAACACAAACTGATAAAACGCCAACCTGTTGCACGTACTGATAGAAAAAGAATAAATAAACACTTTTTGATTAATAATTAATAATTTAGGCGAAATTGCACATCATTTTACCCCGCTTATAATAAATTTTAGTTTCTCAAATATTCTTAAAAAGTTCAAAATTAAACATAATTTCTTGGATATAGTAATATCCAAAATTACTAAATTTATTGATATAGTGGATATAGTATCGTAATTAATTCTTAAAATATTATTAAAAATATTTTACAGGCATTAGTATGAATAAATCGTTGCTAAACGGGTAAGTTGGAACAGACATCGACTGCTAGGGGATTTCCAGTTGACTTGAAAACTGCTATTTTATTTAGCAGCTATCGATCTAAGAGAACGGAATGCTCGACTGGCCACAAAGTGAGCAGGCAATGAATTGTCCAAAACGGTTCAAATAACACGCGATCCTAAATTTATTATAAACTATTTTAGTGTTTGATATATTTGTCGCTAAATAATTTAATGCATCCTACTGAGTGTCTCCTTTAAATCTCATATAAAAATAAAATATTATATTTAATATAAACATATTTTATTTAATAATATCAATAATTACTTAGTATTATTTCAATTTAAAAAAGAAAAGGTCTATGGTTTATAGTTTTAAATCAAGTTTCTTGAGTCTAACTTTTCGTTTTTTTTTCCCCGCTAATCGATTTAAAAATATTAGTTCTTTAATGAAATAAAATTCATTATTAAACATTCCTATTTTATATTTTAAAGAAGATAAAGGCGCAACAGTAACAGAATATTTAGTAAAAATTCATTATTAAGTATATTAATATCATAAAATGCAATAATAAATTATAACATATAATATAACCCTTTGCACTGGAGGTCTCCGGAGCGGAGCCATTTAAAATTTGTCTTCAAACCAGAGGCCTCCGCTACGGAGAGAATGCAAATAATTTTCAGTTTTTAACATATAAGGACATAAACAAATCGTAAAAACTACTTATAGGATATTTCACTTTTGGTGATAAATGACGGTCGCACTCGCGGTGTTTTTCATTATTTTTATAGTACGTTAATGTTTTAACCCTTTGCACTCGAATTTTTTTTCATTCATATTAACAGCAACTCAAAGCAATTTTAGGGAAAAGATCGGAGAAAGAAAGAGATCGGGAAGTAATGAAATGCGCATTAAAAGAAAAGTCATTATAAATAAAGTTATAAAAAAAATATATAAAATTTAACAAAAATAATTTTTTTTGTAACTATGTGTTCTTGAAGCTCCACAAATACATACAACTTAAATTTCATTACAATTCCTTACTTGGTTCTAAAATTTTACTGTATAATATTACGTTTTCGCGAATAAGTTGCGTCCAGTTGCCGGTAGGTAACGTCTGAAACTGTGCCGAGTGCAAAGGGTTAATACAAATATGTATATAAACAGACGTTGTAAAAATCAAATCGAGAACTCATCTAAAATCAGTTACAGAAAATGACAATTTTTTCATTTTAAATTGTATAAGGTCTGCATAAAATATTAGATAACAAACTTACAAATAACAAAGTTTGAAGAAATAAAACAAAACCTCAGCCTCGAACTGCACTATAATGTTACACCGATTGTTTTGCATATAAAATAAGATACTAGCAGTAAATGAAGCAGATATCAAATAATTTTTTTTTATTTATTGAACTTTACGACTGTACATGTAAATGTAAGATGTATTATTTCGCTATAAAATTCAATTGAAATAATATTTTATGAAATAAATAAATAATAAAGGTGAATTTTTCCTTTTAATCATCTTTCTTCTCTTTTTTTTCTTTTACATTCTAATTACAACACTGATTTTATTTCATATTATATTTTTAAAATAATATTTAACAAGCACATAAAAATTAACACTTAAGGTAATATTTAAAAGCACAGCGTAACACATCTTACCGCACTGGACCGAATCCTGCTACTAGACTGAATGTTTTAACATGGACAGTACATCTTCAGCGGAAGTTCAACCGAGAAAATTAAGTTATAGAGAATGCTGATTTCTGATTAGCTATCCCCTCCACTGCTTATCCAGAGTTAACGCCCTTTTTATTAAATATCTCAACTTTCAAATATTCGGTCACCAATATTTTACTGTGAATATGTATATAAATTTATTGTTTCTAAAAATATTTTACTTATCATGATGTAGAGAAACTCCCCATTGGTAGCACTTAACCATTATATTTAGCTTACTGATAATTTATGTATTTATTTATTACTTTATGAAGTTAATTGTGTTAATTTTAATTTTTTCTTATTGTTTCCTACTGTCTAATAATTTTTACCTTTTTTTGCATTATAAATAATCATCAAGTAAATATAAATTGTTGATTTCAAGGATAATATATCCGAAATCATGTATAAACTTGTATATACAGTGGCTCACAGTCAAAATGATGCAAGGAATTAACTTTGAAAAAAAACTATTTTATACCAAGCCAAAATTTATTTTCAACAATCTTTGTTTAAAAATATAAAGTACAAACATTAGGCTAGAATTGACAATACTTAAAAGCTTATTTGAGATCAAATCCAAAAATTTAACTAAAACGTCAAGAATAAATAAACACTTCTAAGGTCACAGTGAAAATGATGCAAAATTAAAAAAATCAAAAATATTTTGAATTTGAGTACTTTGTAGGTAAGCATTTATCTTTTATTATCTCTTTCGAACAATTGGGCATGGATTGGACAAGCGTTTCTGTTTAAGACGGGCTTACATCTTCCCATTCTTCCTGTAGCACCTTTTTGAGATCTTCTCTATTTGATGTCTTATGTTTTGTCACTTCTGTTTCTAATTTACTCCATGAATTCTCTATGACGTTTAGGTCTGGTGATTGGGAAGCTGTTTTTATAGTTTTGGGGTAAATTATATAAACATCATTCTCTTGCAAGATGAGAAGAATGCTTGGGGTCGTTACCACTATAAAAAGCAAAATTATTTATTTAATAGCTCGGTTGCACTTGCTTTAAATTTTTTCTTTCAGGATGTGACAATATAAATGTCTATTCATTGTTCACTCAATAAAATGAAGATTTCCTACCCCCAAGGCTGCTATACACCCCCAAAACACGACATGACCACCTCCAGGTTTGATGGTCGGGCGAAGATTTTTTTCATGGCGCTCTTCATTTGACTTTCTCCAGACGAAACCTCTTCCATCAGGGCCAAACAAATTAAATTTTGGCTCATTCGAATACAGAACACTTCCGGAAGTCCATGTTTTTTGTTAAACAATGCTTAGCAAAATTGATTCGAAGCTTTTTATTTTTGTCAGTGATATAAGGTTTTTGGCATGTAACTCTACCGTTGTATTGGTTTTTTCTTAAGACCCTTCGAATGGATTCAGCACATACCATTTTATTTTTTAACTAATGTGGTCAACTTTGGAGCACAAAATTTTGGATTATTTGTTATTTGGTAAAAAATCCAACGTTCATCATTAGGAGTAAAAAATGTTTTGCCCTCACACTAGCTTTTCTTATTATTCTATTTTAGTTTTTAAAACTTTCAATAATACTTTGAACGGTTGCATAACTCTTATTGATAGTAGAGGCAATTTTTCGTTGTGTTTTGTCTATTTTCAAATTGCTAATCACTATTTCTCGTTCACAAATAGTTGTTTGCGCACCCATTTTAAGCAAAAGCTCGAACTAGACTGATTACTTGTATTGATATTGTTTATTTTTGTTTCCATTGAAAGAATGAAAAGAAATTAAAAGGTCAATAAACTCATTTACCCGATAATTGAAGAATACTTCTTACTTACACTTTTTTCTAAACGGAAGTAAACGTTGCATCTTTTTCACTGTGACCTTCAATCCCTACGAGTTTTAATGAAGATTTTTTTTTCTCTTTCTGTAATTGCTGTTGAGTTGATTTGATTATATAAATTTAATGTATGACAATGAACCATTATGGCCTCATGTGCATTGGTTTTTAAATTTTAACAAAGAGGAAGTAAATAGCATTTGAAATAAAAATATTCGTTTGCATCATTTTGACTGTGAGCCACTGTATGTATGTTGTAAAATTTTATAAATAATAAAAACTTTTCGCTCTCTCTTTTTATTATTTTGTTATATTTAAATTAATAGATCACATGGACGTCATCTTTCCAGATGCCTACGAGGAGGACTCCAGTAGCATGTTGGAAAATTTAATTTATTGTTTTTACAATGCATACAATCGTGATTTACCTTAGGGGAAATCTAGTCACCTAGAATTATTGTGAGAAAAAATGAGACGAAGTACAAAAACATGAGAAGGAATAGGCTTAAGGAAACTTGGAAATTGATAAGACGCTTTATAAAAAAATCTGGTGCGTGCGCGCAACACACAACTTTCACTTACCAACTTACTTAGATTAGAAATTGACGTGTTTTGCTAAATATCATTTCCCAAATTCACACATTTTTCTACATTCATATCTTATTTTTGTTAATCGTTAAAGCCGTTTTTGAGTAAATAAAAAAAAACACGTGAAAATGATACAAAATTTATTAAGTAAAGTGCCCCCTCCGGTTAATGAATTTTGATGAAATTTTAACAATCATATTTCGGGCATATAAATACATCAAATACCCAGTTTGATCAAAATCTTTAAAGCCGTTTTTGAGTAAATAAAAAAACACGTGAAAATGATACAAAATTTATTAAGTAAAGTCCCCCCTCCGGTTAATCAATTTTGATGAAATTTTTACAGTCATATCTCGGGCATATTAATACATCAAATACTCAGTTTAATCAAAATCGTTAGAGCCGTTTTTGAGAAAATCGAAAAAAACCTAAAAAGTTATTAAGTAAAGTACCCCCTCCCTTTAAGTAATTTTGATGAAATTTATGCTGTCACATCGCGGGCATATACCTACACTAAATACCCAATTTCATGATCGCACGGTTTATAGTTTTTGAGCTAGTCTGTTCACACACACACACACAGACACACACACACACACACACACACAGACCATTTCGCGGGACTTGGTCATTTCGACTCAGGGGACCCCAAAACGTGTATTTCCGTTGAAAACCGGAAGTCGAAATTTTTCACGATCGCAATACTTCCACTTACTATATATTTCATATATAGGTAAGTGAAAGTAAAAATAAAAAGAAGGATAAAATCCTAAAGATTGAGAGGAAGGTTCAAAGGAGGATTCACGGACCCAAGAGCTGTACAGGCTAAAATCCAATAAAGAAATTTAAATGAATTTAGAAGATTTGGAAACAATCGTCGGGACCAGAAGACTGAAGTTCTACAAATTATTAACAAAGTCTGCAGCTGTAAAAGTATGGAGGGTATGGTAAACAAATAAAAGAGGAAATGGGCAGGCTAAAAATCACAGCTAAAGATTTCCTAGAGTGCTTTTCAGGGAAAAACTGAAAAGAGTTGGGGGAGTTGGGGTTCTTGTGGGTAGGAAGGAGAGACAAGGGAGAAAATGGACTGAGGAAGAGCGAAGGGATAAGTCCAGGAGGATGAGAGAGTATTGGAGCAAGAGGGAGGCAGAGGGTGTGAGGAGGAAACGGAAATGATATTCGCGTGGTCCTTGCTGGCCGTTTCGTGATAATACAAAATTAAAAAAAAAAAAAAAAGGAATGTATAGGAAGATTCCTCCCAAAGAAATGATAAGGAAATATTGGACGACACAAATATAGATAGGCTTGGATCTATGATCAAGAAAATACAAGTAAGCATTTCAAAGAAAATGGCCACTTTGAAAACCACAATAACTTATTTATAATGACATCCCGATATTCTAAAAACAGCAGTCGATTGAGATGTTGATTATTCGTTAGTAGATAATGATGAAGCTGGCAAAGCTAACTACGACCTAGAGAACTAACTATGGAGCCAAGGCCGAACTGCAGTCTTGCAGTCTACCTAGCTAGTTCTAAAATAGCACGTACCTATTGGCATTGCACATGTCCAAAATTAAACTTCGTAAACAGAATACATAAATAAGAAGCAAAAAATATAATCATAAGAAGCTATCGAGGGGCACACTCAGGCTCTATTAAGGGTAACTATTTTTTAAAAAGAGAATAAGACGAATGGCCATCCCCTGATACTCAATATTATATACTACTTCTATAAGTCTTTATAACAAGTACTTTAGAATATAATTCTACATTTTTTAAATATGAAGATAGCGCATTATTTTTAACCCAGCTGATAACGATGGCAGATATGAGTTTGTGATTATTAATTAAGAGTTCTCAGGAAAAAGGTAAATGTTTATTTCTAAAATTAACTGCCTTAATTATAGAAAAAAAAATCAAAATTTATTAATATAAATTTAAAAAAAAACAACTTCTTGAATGAACTATTTTTATCAATGACGTTTGAGGCTGATCGCTATAAAAAAAAAACTATGAAACAGAAGTCGACACGACTTGCTTGCATTACTTGCTAAAATGCACGTTTCCATTTGCACTTATTTCTTTCCTCTTTTATTAGTGAATAAGATGAACGTTTCTGTAAACATAGGGTGAGTTCAATTATACCTTAAAACAATTTGTCCGTTTCAAGCTTATTCGTAACTTCAAAGAATAAAAACTATCAGTAGGTGAAAAAACTGTATTTAGAGAAAAGCTACACCACTGTGATATTTTTTCTATTTTTCATTTCCATGAATTATATAGTACATTGGTGCTTAGAGGCAGAGGCTATCACTTTATCCTTTAAGAACAAAGTTTTCGATAGTACTATCGATAGTTAAAAAATATATTGATAGTTTCGATAGTTTTATATCACTAGGAAGTAAAAAAAAATTTTAGAGTCTGCTACTTTTGAGCACCCATAATCCATGAACCTAGACCAATTCGTCACTATCCTTGAACGCTGATGCTAACTTTGGGAAGGAAGCTAGGCTACAAACTCCAAGCTACTTACGTCTGTAAAAACACCACAAATGTCAATGGTCTATATTTCTAACAAAAAAAAATAAAATAATTTAGAAGATAACCCGGATAGCACCATTCTTTTTTGGTACAACTAAAGCCTTTGGTGAAAGTGAAGGTGTTAACTCATTTTTTTTTTTTTAATCCCCTTTATTACCATTTGAATAGTATCAGATTCTATTTTAGAGCACAAAAATGTAATCATTTGATATTTTAATGATCAAAATGAACTTGAGCTTATAGTAACAGTCTCTGGATTTAAGAGTTCGATTATTTTAAGAGGGTGTCTAAACTCATTCTATTCTTTGTTAACATATTCTTTCAAAAAAATGATTTTTACGATAGGATATATTCCAATTATTTTTTTAGATTAAATCTTAAGTTATATAAATAAAGATGAAATTCTCTGTTTGTTTGTTTGTTCTTTCCGAAATCCATACCGTTTGCCATAAATTCTCCAAATTTCGTTCAGCGGTTCTTTCATAACAGGTGCGAACACCTGTCCATATTGGAATTGCATAACTTAAGCCAATCTCTGGGTATATTCTTTATTGTTGGTTGGTTGGTTGTTTTAGTATGAAGGCGTAAAACCTCTTGGTCATAAACGCCGTTGTTTACGTCTATATTATTTTGTTTTAATTTATTAATTTTAATTTTTTTGTGATTTAGATTGGAACCATACTTTCAAAGAATATAATTGGTAATAAATAAATAAGCAATGATAATAAAGATTGAGAACAAGATTAATCAGAATAGGAGACGGAAAGAGAGATAAATCTGATTTAGAAAAATTTAAAGATAAATTAATTAAAAATTAGGAAAAGGATAGATAATTTAAAAAAGACAGAAGAGAAAAAAAAAAAAAAAAAAAAAAAAATTCAAATGCTTTTAAGAAGTCCTTCCCTCGAGAGAAAAGAAATGACCTTATTTAATAACTTTTCTTCAGTTCCCAATGCGGTGGATATATTTGCTGGTACACCCTGGTCTTGTAGCCTTCTCTTGTAGTAAGTACAAACATCGAAGATGTGAGCTACTGTCAATCTTTCATCACACTTAGGACATCTGGGCGGAGTTTCTTTTGTTATGAGGTGGAGGTGCGTAAGCCTCGTATGTCCTATCCTGAGTCGTGTTAGAACCACTTCTTCTCTGCGACTGCTGCGGCTGGAGCTGCTCCATGCTCCAACTTCCTTTTTGATAGCCTTCAATTTATTCGGAGGGCTGTTGTCCCACAATGCCTGCCAATCTTGAAATATGGTTTTTCTTAGTGGTCGCGCTAATTCCGACGCTGTTAGGAAAGTTTTGCCACGTCCTGGAAGAGCAAGGGCTTCTTTCGCCGCCTTATCTGCCATTTCGTTTCCTCTAATTCCTGTATGGCCTGGAGCCCAGACGAAAGATATAGATTTTCCAGAATCGTGTAGCTTTTTTATTAGCTCTAGAACCCTGTTTATTCCTGGGTGGTCGGCATACATGTTGTTCATCGCCCTCAGAGCACTTAAGGAATCGGATACTATCACTGCCTCATCAGCTGGCGTGTTCATGACATGTCGTAGGGCCATTGCGATGGCATTAATCTCTGCGGTGTATATCGAACAAAGGTGGTGTAGCTTACATTTATATGTAGAATCGAGTGTGACAAAGGCGGAAGCTGTTGATGTATCCGATTTGGAACCATCGGTGAATATCAAGAGGTGTTCGGGCAATGAATGAATGATTTTATTAAATAGTTCATTATATTCATTTGGATCTGTATTGTCTTTTTTAAATTTGGCAAGATCTAACTTTAATTTCGGTTGTACATAGGTCCACGGGGGTATGTTATTTTCTATGTCGTTTAAAGTGATGACTTTTAATCTATTCACGGCATGGGCCATTCTTTCTGCTAACGGGAGTGTTGCGTTGCTCTTTTGTTGAAATTTCGTCGAAAATTTGGGCTGAAATACGTATTTGTGGGCAGGGTTCGAGATACTGGTGTACAACTTCGTGATATAATTAATGGCAAGCTTTTGTCTTCTGAATGAAAGCGGTGGTAGGCCGGATTCTACACAAAGACTAAGGGTCGGACTGGTTCGGAATGCTCCGGTAGCTAGGCGAATACCTGCGTGATGCACAGAATCGAGCATAGCTAGAGTACTTTTAGAAGCGGAGCCAAAAATAAAACTGCCATAATCGATTTTCGATGATATTAGGGCTTGATAAACCTTCAGCATAGTAGTCCTGTCTGATCCCCAGTTTGTTCCACTGAGTACTCTCAATACCTTGAGGTTTCCAGAGCATCTTTCTCGAAGTGATTTTATATGTTGTTGCCAGGAAAGTCGCCTGTCAAAGAATAATCCTAGGAATTTGCAGGTGTTGACGTAAGGTAGAGTGACATTTCCAAGACGTAGTTCTGGTGGAGGCGGTGATTTCCGTTTTCTATGGAAATGTAAGCATTTTGTTTTATCAGTAGAGAAACGGAGTCCTGATGATTTAGACCATCCATCAATGCGATCGAGCGCATCTTGCAGTTTACTTTTGATAGAATGTATATCCTTTGCTCTGCAGAATATTGCTAGGTCGTCGACAAAGAGCATCCTTTTTACTCCTCGAGGAAGATTTGACCCCAGGTCACTAATGGCCAAGGCGAATAAGGTCGTACTTAGAACACACCCTTGTGGAACTCCGCTCCTTTGAATGCACTGTCGAGATAAGGATGTACCAATTCGTACTCGAAAGGAGCGACAAGAAAGAAATTCGTGGATAAATTTAGGAAGATTACCCCTAAATCCTAACGAATGAAGCTTCTTTAAAATGGAAAATTTACTGGTTTTATCAAAAGCTTTTCGCATATCAAAGAATATAGCTACTGCCTGCTCTTCCCGGACAAATGCATACTGTAATTCGGCCTCCATTTGAACTAAATGATCAATAGTAGATCTCCCTTTTCGGAATCCGCACTGAAAATTTTGGATGAGTTGATTTTTCTCTATGATCCATGTAAGCCTTTTGTTCACCATTCGTTCTAATATTTTACATAAGCAGCTTGTCAGGAAGATGGGTCTATAGCTGGATGGATTCCGCTTATCTTGGCCTGATTTCAAAATGGGGACCACTAATGATTGATTCCAATCACTAGGAAAATAACCAGAGATCCAGATGTGATTGTAGAAATCCAACAGCCATTTCAAGGTATTTTTAGGAAGATGTTGGAGCATGGCATAGTGGATTAGGTCTGGTCCAGGTGAAGATCCCTTGACACCATTTAGTACAGTATGCATTTCCCAAAGAGAAAATGTAGTATTATAATTTATGCTCGAATCGGTAGTGGAAAAGTCTAATTGATCGAAGTTATTGTCTTTAGGAGTTTCATTGTATACTCCTGTGTAATAATTAGCGAATATTCTGCATATTACAGCTGGGTCATCGGTCAACTTTCCTTCACATGTTAGGGTATACCTAGAGGTAGAGCTTGTTCCTCTTATTTTCTTTATTCTTTCCCACACAACTTTGGAAGGGGTAGAGGAATTAATGGATTCAACGAATGATTTCCAAGATTCTTTTTTTCTTTCACTAAGAATCCTTCGACATATTGCCCTTTGTTTTTTATATTCTATATGATTTTCTTGGTTCATATTCTTCTTGAATCTCTTGAAAGCCTTTCTCCTCTGTTTGATAGCTTCTTTACAGTCGTTATTAAACCAGGGAACAGGCGGTCTTCTGTAACTGCCCTTGGTTTTTGGGATTGAGGCCTCTGCTGCTGACAGAATTGTCTTGGTTATGGCTTTACATCCTTCGTCAATGGTCATACTACTGGGGGAATATTCTGGCGGACTAGCTAAAGAAGTGAATAGTGGCCAGTCTGCTTTTTCTAATATCCATCTAGGCACCCTGTAAATTTCGTGTTTCGCATTCCTAAATTTTAAACGTATAGGGAAATGATCACTTCCATAGGGTTCTGGTAGAACTGTCCAGTCAATACAGTCAATCAGGGAACTGCTGCAAAAGGATAGGTCTATGGATGATAAAGAGCCGAAGGTGGAACTTAAATATGTTGGATCGCCGGAATTCAGTAACAAGAGATCAGTTAATTCTAAAAAAGTTTCTATAGTTCGACCCCTAGAGTTGGTATCGCGAGAGCCCCATAGTGGATTGTGGCCGTTAAAGTCGCCGGTGTATAAAACTGGTTTCTTCAATTGTCTGTGGATGTGGAGAAGATGTCCTGTCTCTATGGCGTTGTCCTGAGGAAGATAGATATTACAAATAGTAAAGGAAATGTTTAGATGAACTTGAACTGCTATTACTTGAAGTGGGGAATCTATTTCTACATGGTGGGAATAAATGGAATCCTTTACCGCTATAACTACTCCTCTACACGCTCGGTCAAAGTCTGAAGTGCAGTCTTTCCTGTAGATGTCGAAGCCTTTAATGGAAAATTTGTCCGAAGGTTTTAGATGGGTTTCTTGGAGGCATATTCCGAAGGGATCTTCATCTTGCATTAAGATCTTCAAATCATTGAAATGACTTTTAATGCCATTGCAATTCCATTGGAGGAGGGTCATGGTGTGAAAGATGTTACAGATAGTTGATAGTGATAATTATAGAGGAGAAAAGATGAAGATAAATAGGAACTAGGACAAAGATAAGTGAACAAAGCATTATAAGAAGTAGAAGAAATAGAAACTCTAGTATTTGTGGAAGACAATATTATCATTGCATATTTTATGTTATAAAACAATATATTAGATTTTTTTAAAAACATAATTATTTATGATTTATTCTGTTTACTTGAAGACTTATTTTTCTTTCTTCCTTTTTTAACTATATTTATTTCCGATTTTTCTACGTCCATCTCCTCAGTGCATCCAGGCAACTGAGCCGGTGGAGCAGAAAGGTCGGAATCGAGATCTGAATCGCTCTCAGACGAGGCTACGGGGGAGCGAGGCCTGGGAGCGGGGCTAGCGACAGAGCTAGCGGAGGGCTGCGGAGAGGGGATAGGAGGGGGGAGGGTGGCGATGGGAGGGGGGAGGGTGGCGATGGGAGGGGGGAGGGACGGCCTAGAGCCGGCCGCAGCGGTCTGTTCCTGGCGTTTGTTTGGTTGCCTATAGCAACTGGGTTGGGAAAATGTAAACAAACCATTGGCCTGTACGGCGGCGTCTTTCTTTTCAATAATTTTGGGTTTTACAATATCTGCAAAAGATTTTGTGAAATATGTTGGGTTTTTTTCCCTGTAAATTCTTTTTGCCTCATGGAAGGGGACTTTATTACTGAATTGAATAGCTTTTATTTCTTTCTGTGCTATAAATATTGGACATTTACGATCTAATGCGTGATGATTCCCTTTACAGTTAATACAATTTTGGGGTTTATTACACGTATTATTGTTACAATGTTTTTCTTCACCGCAATTAGCACAAATTGCTGACTTTTTGCATTTTATAGTAGGATGAGCGAACCCTAAGCAATTATAGCATCTCATCGGATTCGGTGTATATGGTTGGACCCGTATTGTGTGAAATCCTATTTGTATCGTTTCGGGTAATTTTGGTACCGGGAATGTTACAATGTATGTATGTGTAAATTTTTCAATGCCGTTAATTTTGATTTTTATTCTATTGATATCAATTATTCTATCACCGAGTTCTTTTTTTATTTCTTCGATCTCAACAAACTGAAGGTCGTAACACCTGATCACGCCTTTACAATAATTTAGAGATTTATGAGGGCTAACCTCAATTTGAAATTGGCCTCCAAAGTCTTTACAACTTAATAGCTTTTCGGTTTGTCTGTTTGTGGCTGTCTCTACTAATAATGTACCATCTCTCAACTTTTTAATGTTTTTTACATCCCCAATCAAATTAACAATAAATTTATGAATGAAGAATGGTGAAACTTTTTTAAAATCATCTTCACCAATTCTCTTTACGATAAGGTAGTTAGGGCTACTTTTAGGCATAAATGTTAAATTTAATGTTTCTGTTGATAGTTTTAAACGCCCTCTCTTCCGAAATCCACCGTAGGGTGGATCGCACATGTTTACCTAACCTAAGCTAACCTAATCTTACTTTCTATACTTAAACCTAAGTATTTCCTTATAATCTACTTATATGTTTATAATAAATTGGTTCTATGACTAATAAACTACTAATTAAGAAGAAGAAAAAACTTAAGGCTAGAACTTATGGTTTGAAGAACGGGAACACAACAGGAGCAACTATCCACTTCGGCTTCTAAACACCATATCTTCTTTATTGTTATAAAAATAGTTATGATCTCGCTTTACTTTGGTTATTTCACGAAATCGACCGTCTGAGTCGAAACAATCTCATTTTATAGTTTTTGAAGAGGCCAACCAGGTCAGCTAAGGCCGTTCCTCTGGAATGGACCGGGGTCCACGTTTTAATGCTGAACTATGATTATTGGAATAATGAAATTCCCCAGGTGAAACAGGATATACAGCTAGTTTGTTATAATTATCAAAAATATTCACCAATAACTCATTAATAAGATATAAATATTCGTCTAAATATTAAACGTTAAGAGCCGTACGAGACCGTCATCAACTAAAATTTTTCAGATAAACCAAATAAATTTAAATTACCGAAAATCAAAAAAAGGACTGAATTGTATTTAACTTATAAATAAACATTAAATGGAGTTGGGATTATGTTCTGGAATCTTTGAATGACAAATTTTTGAAATAGCACCGATCAGAGTTTAAAGAAATTTAAATTTAATACATGTAAATACGTGTAACGCACATTAAAAACTTTAGAATTATTGGATATCCAACATACCATTAACAATCTATAGCCACGTGCATATACCTACTTTGTTCCATGGAAACCAGATACTTTAGTATGCCAGTCGGGAAGAGAGGAAGTGCGTGATAGAAATTACTAAACTGACAAGCACAACACACAGTTCCTTCCGCAATTTTAAAATATAGGTCGAAAACACCAATTCTCGTGTCGCTCCGGGACGGCATCTCATTTGCATACTGTCCCTATAAAAATGAAACAACGAGGGAAGTTTAAATCTTAGTTTATAGCTGGATTTCCTCTAAAGGTTATTAATACTTCAAAAATATCACAAATTACTAAATTAATTCGATGCTATCTTGATTATACAACGATATTGATAATTACCAAAATGGATTTTGGTGTTCACGGTTGACCTTTAAGTTTACTTTTTTTTTTAAATCTAAAACTTTAATCGCACATTCATCCCCATTTCATAAGTGAATTTTTAGCATTTAATTACATTCATTTTATAGATAATTACAAAAACTAAAAATATTCAATACAAAATTTTACGACTAATAACGAACGCACTTTTGTCAGTTAGTAACAAGACACTACATACTGACATACAATTACCAACTATCGACGAACAAATAAGATCTCTTTGCTGGCTTTCATATCTAATTGCTCGGACATAACAACGGAGCTATTAATGATGGCCACGGCTGACATGCCTTTCATGGGGCGACTGAAAAGGAGTAGGATGAGGGACCTCTTTTACTGACAAGACCCGGATGGTGTGCTGCTGGGCATTTTATATCAGATTTGCAGGTTTTCGCTTAGATGCGACAGGTGCGAATACAGTATGAAGTTTAAAAAAAAAAATTATATTTTTAACTCGTACATAAATGATTACAAAATTACAAAACTTAAATTATTCAGATCAGTCACAGTCGTTACCAAGATCGCAACGAGTGCCAATATCGCCATCACCATAAATAATCATGCTTCCACTGAGGAAATTTTTTTTTTTTGGCTTCATGATTAAATTTGCCCTTGTCAATAATAATTTGTATATGTATATATGTATATTATATTGAAATGTATATGTATATTTTAATGAATTAAGGCCCATATTTTTTATTGATTTTTTTTTTTTTTTTTAAATTGGAGATAAAGAGATGCAGGCTCTTTTAGGACATTTTAAAAATTATTCCGAAGAGGTATCAAATATTGTTGGATTAAGTCAAGAATTCAGTTTTATATATTTATTTAAATATAGTTGATTCTTTTATTTCCGATCTTGCTATATAAGAGAATATTATCCAGGTCACCACCTAAAACATTCAGTAACAGATTATGTCATTTTTATTTTTTTTTTGGGTTCATGGTTAAATTTGCCCTTGTCAATAAACATCGACAATCAGCAAATGTGAGGTGTGCTAATTTAAATAAGGGCATGTCAGGCATAGGAAAGGATGGCACCCAGCGGTACCTCTTCCATGGCTTGTTTCAGGTAACCTGGATGTTTAACGAAGAGGATCTCTCATCCAGCGCCTTTTTAATCTCCTAGGTATGGGCATATCAGCTGTTGCCATGCCTCTAATCAGTTGATTGAAATGACTGTGTAAGTGTGTATGGAATCCGTTTTTAAAGTGTCTTTATAAGTTGGCCTACTGTTTGCATTTGTTAGTCAGTATCTAGGGTATTGGTGGTCACGTACCATGGTGCTTTTACTATGAGTCTTAATATTTTTGATTCAAAGGTCTGAATTCTTTGTAAGTGGGTCTTTTTGGCTGTACCGTACGTCTGTGAAGAGAGTAAGTCCATATTGGTTTCAGTAAGTATAAATATGTATTTAACTTTTGTCGTAGTCCTAGTTTTTAAGTGATAATTTTAAATTGAGGAATAATTTAAAGTACTAATTACATACCAAATGAATAATGCCATATTTACCATAAAAAATTTGTTATAAGTCTCTTGATTCGCCAGAACTTACCTGCAACATGAAACAAAGTAATCAGTATTATAAATTGGTACAGTATAAGAAATTATTAGTACCTAATCAATTAATGCGTAGATTTTATTATATAATTTAAAATATAGGTTTTGTCTTCATTTAATTATAATATAAAAGTTTCTTAAAAACTATTTATTAATGCGAAAAATTTCCGGCATTGAAAGGAAAGTAGTTTTACGTTGTATCTGGAAATGCGAGGAGGAGATATAAGGATCCATATATAGGATTAATATGTAAATAGTTTGACGTACGATTAATCCAGTAAATGAAGGAGAAAAAAGAAGAAGAGACGTAATTCAATAAATTCTCATTGTACAGTGTAAATTTTAAACACGTGCAAGCTGGTTCAGAGCTCCAGCAGTCATCGGGTTTTGAAAAACCTCAAAAGTACAAATGATCATAATTCTGAAGGTACTTTTTGGAATTGGAATTTCTGTACTTACTTTGATGTGTGCAAATTTTATAAAAACCTGAGGGGGGAGGGTGTCAAATTGATGTTTGGCTGGATGATTCAGCATGGAATGGTCTTACTAAAACTGAAAACTTGGTATAGTGATTAATTTATTTCCTTGTTATTATTATTATTATTATTGTTATTGATATCCCAGGCTGAAGGATGAGACTATAACGAAGGTAGAGCGAGGTCCAAGTTCCCGAGACAGGCTAAACGGTCCACAGAAGAGATTAGGGGGCTGGGTGTCGAACCTTGGGGTATCCCGCCTGTCATTATTATTAGCATATCTTCCTCCCGCATCTCACGATCCTTCACGTCGGGCCCCACATATCATGTCCACATGTCAGGTAGGCTCTTTATTTATTTCATATTCTACCTTGGCGTTCTGTAAGCAAAAATAATATTTTAGAAAGAAAAATAACAATAATAATTTCTGAGTCTATTAATCAAGAAACTTTCAATCTATATAAATAAAGATGAAATTCTGTATGTTTGTTTTTTTTGTTTGTTTGTTTGTTCTTTATAGAAATTCTTACCGTTTGTCCAAAATTCACCAAATTTCGCTCAGTGGTTCTTTGATACCAGGTGCGAAGACCTGTCCATATTAAAATTGCATTTTTATTGCTATAAAAATCGTTTTGATCTCTCTTTACATTGGTTTTTACGAAGCAGACCGTTTGAGTCGATAAAAGTCTCACTTTATAGATTTTATAGTTTTAAAAAATGTAATTCTCCGGGTGAAACCGGTATATACAGCTAGTATTAAATAATTAAATAACTAATTGACCGTAAATTCAAGAAGAAATGAATTGGTTCTGGTTCAACCCCTTGGCTCCTTCCATAATAATAGACACTCCCATAACCAATGTGACCCGCCTTGAATAAGACCTGCATTTTCGAAAAGTATTTTTTTTTTTTTTTTTTTCGGTTGGCGCATTAGGCCTAATGAGACCTTTGGCCGCGCAGTGTGGTATTCTTACAGACATTTGTGTCGCTTGCGGGAGAACAGACAGTCTGGAGGGGGTAGCCCAAATCTCACGTTGCTGCAAGTCATGGTCACCATGGTGCAGCGGCAGACTGCCCGTAGCTCCATAGCCAATCCCATTGGGGCCAATTTGGCAGTGTCCTTCCCACCGATGGCGTCAGCTCTCTCGGGTTCAAGGACAGTGACAAACTGGTATGTTATGTATATTATGGTAGCTCAGAGTCAGCAGGTCCCGAGGACCTATATTTCTTTCCCAGAAGCATACCGTCCTTGAACCAAACCTCCGGGCGGTTACTAACATCCTGGAAGAACACACCACGATTCTCGATGAGATACACGGGGAAGGTTCATCACTCCTACGCCCGGTCGGTGTGAGTCGCCTCCAGTAGGCTGACGGGCCTCACATACCCGTGGGTGGGGGTAGCCTTGGACTGCGTGGTGTTCATTGGTGGGCGGTCACCCAAATGGAGCGGTCGGTCACCCATCCAAGAACTAACCACGATGGACGTTGCTTAACTTTGATTACCTATTGCAAGCGCCCTTGTCCACTCGGCCATCCCGGCCCCAAGTATTTCGAAAAGTATACTGCAATAAAATAGTTTAAATCGATATGCAAATTATTCGACTCCAAATTCGGAGTGACTCTTTCCTTGAAGAACCTGTTAACGATAAATTAACTTTTTGTGATGAGTTGAAATAGTGAAAGTGATTGTTAATTGTGAACAATTTTATCAATCGGGCAAAGCAGGAGAAAGATAACAAAGGAAGGGAAAAGAAGGAACTTTTAATCCGGACACCTGAAGAATCGCTTTTTTGAGTTTGTGGTTGAACTGAGCGAACATTACGTTAATTTTTGAAAGTGTAAAACCAGTGTGTCAAGCAGTTCCACCTTAAGAAATTTCCGAATAATTGCCGCATGCCCCATACAAGAAAGAAAATACCTTGCCAAAGAATTAATATAATTAAAGTTAATACAAAATACCAAATTTTCTAACAATTCATTCGTTAAAAGTTACCTCATATAAATTTCTTTATTATAATTGAGGCCCGGAATTTTTTTTCTTTCTTACCTAACAGAAAGGGTATTCAGGCTTTTGTATGTAAGCTATTACGTTTTTGGCTCTATAAGATGAAAAATCACATTGCCTTAATGTATTCAAATGTTGGAAAAGATCGATTTCAATTCTTTATACGTAGTTTTTTTTTACCCTTCTTTACTTTAATGGTTGGATTTTCCGAAATTCTTGCCGACGAAAATTACCGCCAACACCCTAAACAGTAACCGGTTACCCTAACTTTTTTTTAACAGTCCCGCATAAGCTGAATAAGGCCCAAAAATTATAGAGTATATATTGTGATAAAATAGTGAAATTTTAAAGTCACGCGTACACTATTTGCGGGCCGGAGTGACGAGAGGCAGGCTGCGGCTGACAGGTACATTTGGCCCGCAACTCTAATTCATCCCCCCCCCCCTCCCCCCTCTCAACTCTAGAGTTGTTGAGTTGGGGAACATTAGCCCGCTTTAATATCTGCCCTTCTCTTAAATAGCTATTTATTATCTGTCACTCTTTCTGACCGCGCTCGAAATAGCTCCTGCTTTTCATTCCCTACCCCTGTATATTGAACACTTCGCATTTGTTTTCTAACAATTTATTCTCAACAAAGGCATTGTATTGTTTTGCTTTGTCAATTACTACAAAACATCCTTGTTACAACTTTTGTTGTTTGTTTGTTTAACGTTCCTTTAGGGGAGAGGGTTGGCAACAGTTTTCACTTTTTTGACTGTTCAGTCGTTCCTATTAATATAATCCCAATAGGGCTTATACCACTGTAAACTCCAAGTATTAGAGTACATCAAGTATTTTTTTCACCACATAATATTTAATACTAAGATCATAGAAAATTGAAAAATTCGTCAATCCAGAGTATGCCAATCAAAGTGGGACAGGTTGGCGTAGAAGGTGGCTTTTTTTAGCCATTTCATTCAAGTACTGCCTGACACATATAACAGCTGCACTGTAATGGTATAATAATTTTGAATCGGTTTTAACCAGCTTTTAAGGGAAAATAGAATGACAATAGAAGAAGATAGAAGTTTAGACCGTCGTAACTTTCTGCATAACGAAAATTGCTCTCGTCCTCCTCGCTGGAACTAAAGACAATTGGTAGTTTCACCTTTGTTTATGTTTACCTTGCTTTTGTGAATTGCTACTGTGCCAAAAAAACCCAGTTGAAGAGAGCCAACCAACCCTGCAAGAGAGAACATATGAAATATGGCTGCCAGGACAGGGGAGAACAATCAAACAAGAAACTGGTAAGTCGAAAGGTTAGGTTTTTCAAAGGAGTAGGGGCTATGTGAACAGAATCGGAGTCAAATGTTTTTCCATGCCTTTAAACCAAATTTACTGAAAATATATGTTGCTTGTTACATGTTGTAAAATCAATCAATGAAGCACACTCTTCTCTACACTGTTAGCATCGGACTGAAAACTCAGGGCAAGACTCTCGAGGTCGAGCGGGTCACATGGTATAATGGCGGAGCCTTCACAACAGGTGTGACGGAAACTATAAGCCGATGGCCAACCTACCCCCCTATGCCAACCAACCCCGCTCTCCCCTATACGACTAAGGCTAACCGGACGATGCTACAGTGGGAATCCTAAATTTAGCCAATTCAGGTAAAATTAGGATAGGGATCTTTAACGAGTACCTGACATCGTACAAGGTCGGGACCTCCAATTTACGTCCTATCCGAGGGACGGTATAGATAAGGATTTTTACTGCCATTAAAAAATTTTAGGGAACCCGCGAGCTTTAGTATTGTCGATCGCCATGCTAATCACTACAGGTGACCTTAAAGTTATAATGTTTAATTTCCTTGTTTTGAAATATATTTTTAACATTTAACGACCCTGACATTGGATATTTGCTGTTTGCATATGCTCATGATCTGACAGCATATATTTCTTCAAAATTGATTAAACGGAGGGGGCACTTTATTTCGTAAATTTTGTCTAATTTTATGTTTTTTTCGATTTTCTCAGAAACGGCTCAAACGATGTTGATTACACTCCTCATGTTTAATAAGAAGCAAGTATTCTTTAATAACAGATAGGTTTTATCGTTGATGGGTCTTAAATAGCGAAGGGAACTGTTTTTTTAAAGTTCTATATTAAATGGTTGGAAATCTTCAGAAAGAAGAATATTTAGTTTATAAAGTCGTTAAATGTAAATAGGCACCAAAAAAACATTATTTGTACTTTTAAATTCGGTACCCACATGTTCTGGCTTCTGTCAGAGTAAAGGCCTTGTCTAGGGAGAGTAAAAGGCCTTACATATATAAAGACTTTATATATTGACGCTGAATAAGAATTTAATATATTTATTCAGTTATTTATAAATAAATGAAAAGTATATGTTAAGGAGAGGCTTGTAGGGAGACAGCAGTAGATACTTGTTGCTACCTGAGAAGAAATAACTAATAGAGGGAGCTGTCCAGTTGGAATCCAGCCACGTCCCGCTCCACTTGGGTTTATTCCATTAATTTCCATCGGCTCCTGTCTTTCTTCTCCAACTTGTTCCTTGCCAAGTGGTCAGTACACGTTAGCTTGGCCACTCAACTCGTGATCATGTTATTTAGAGTATTTTTATTATTTTTTTTATTTATTGCTTGATAAAATTATTAATTTATTACGATTCCAAGAATTGCTTCTTATTAATTTTCCTATCGGACCATAACTATTTTCGTATACTTTTGCCTGTCATTCTTTGCTACTTTAAGGAATTCTCCTTTGTCCATGGACATGAGGGTCGATATCATTCAATTTTCTACAAAATTGCACAGTTTGGGTTTGGGTCAATCCATCAAGAAAGTCCACAGCTTGAAACTATGTGAATTTATAGTGCCTACTACGGGCGTCACCGACGAGGGTCAGGGGGGACCTATCCCCCCCAATATTTTGGCAGGAGAGGACTTGATTATATATTTTTTATTTCAGCTCGAACTGTTGTGTTTTATTGCTCTACATTTCTTTTTTAAACCAAGCAGCTTGATCCTACTTTCTATCAACTTGATGAAGCTTGTAGAAGTTGATGGAAAGCAATGAAATTAGTGGGATCAGAATCAGAGGAAAAACTTGGATAAAATTCTATCAAGAAATTTTGGCTCACATCCTTCAACATTAAGCCTTAACAATTCCCTATTTTAATGTATAACTGAGGCAAGTTTTAAGAGACTATAAATACCTTTAAAATAGAGCGTTGGACGATGATTTTAAATGCCCCAACAGTTGTTTTTAGGGCTTATTATTTCAACTTTTAACCCCAAGAATTTGGTGCTGGTGACGCCAATGGTTCCTACGTTTACCTATCAAATAAAAAAATAACAAACACTTAGTCATCTGCCTTCTTATAAATTATTATTTTTTGAAAACCCGTTTTTTTTTTAAATTACCGCTTGGATACATGAACCGTAATACTTAGTTTTAAGTTCGTAGTTGTAATAACTTTCATTGAAAATCAGACCTCTCTAAAGAGATTGGACTTTATTTGAATGTTTTAGGATGAGTAAAAGAAGAGACATTTGATTTGAAGCAGAGCATTGAAATAGCTAAAAATACGCGTTTGTTCGAAAATAATACGGCCGCCATTGGAAAAAAATCAATAATTAACTAATTTCACTTAGGTACTTCTGATGCATTGTTCTTTCTCTGGTAAAAATATTTAAACAATAAAAATAAAAATGTTGAAGCAGCTAGACTGAACCACTTTATATGGATTGACCCGCTTTTAAGTTTAATTGAATGAATTCGGGTTTTACTGCATGAAATTCCACAATTAAACCAATTGAGTATAACTTTGTTAATTTATATACACAAAAAAATTGTATATGGGTCATTCTCCCATTTCATGCAAATTTCATTGTTCTAATTTCATTGCGAAAAAAATACATTTTCCAATGATTTTTTTTCACAAATTGTTAGAAGGTAGACTGCTAATGGTGTTTACAAAAAATGCCTTCATAGAAACATATATATATTATTTCTCAAGGCCTTTATTTTGTCAGTACGCCATAACTTCCTTAATAACTTATCAAATTTCATGAATAAGGCATCATTTTAAAGCTTTCCTTAACCGCTATACCGGAAAAATATACAAATCACTCATTTCGCCTTTGATTGCGAGTTATAAGCGCAAAACCCCGTTTTTTGCGAAAAAATGGTCGTAGAGGTTTCTAAATGGTGTCAATCTTTTCAGGTTTCCCTATCCCTATCCTAATTATACCTGGATATGCAAAATTTAGGACTCCCACTGTAGCATCGTCCAGCTAGCCTAAGTTGCATAAAGGGACGTTAAACAAACAAAACAAATACGTGTCAACTAATTAAGTCTTTGTAATCTCTAAATATTATTTGAAAGTGCTCTAAAGAAACCTGAAAATCAAATTTCCTTAAATATTTAAATAAGTTTAGAGTTCAGGTTTTACTAAACTCAACTCAAAGTCTATCTCCCTCATTCCACACGAGTGTGGGAGATAGATGTGAGGGAGATAGGTTTTTGAGGTTATATTAAAGTAAACCATTCCATGTCAGTCTCTTATGAACAATATTTATGGGTTATTGAAATCCCTTGTAAACCTACAAATTAACCCTAATATAACGTGAATCAAACTCACCTTTTAAGAAATATCAGTGGGTGAGGGAGATAGGAAATAAAACGACACTCACTGTTTTAACCGATAAAAACACCCTCATGAGGGAACGAGAGCAGAACTTCTGTGAACAAGTTTATCTTTGTTGAGACGGGAATCTGTTACAATGTTGCCAGCAGTGAATTATAATGAAATAAAGGTTTCCAAAGTTTTGAGACCCGATTTCAAAACAATGTAAGGGAGATAGGTTGCATCTATGGGACAGGTAGATTATGGACCATAACTTTTTTTCTATAATACGAAAATAGCAAAATACCGTAAAACCGAATAATTAAGACCTTCTAACAAGTATGAAAAAAAAAACTAGGTCATAAATAAAAGAATATATATCTTTTTTCCGCCATCAAATTCAGCAACTTGAGCTTTGGGACAGGTGAGGGAGATAGATATTGACATTTTAAGTTTAAATTTAGGCCTATAAACAAATTGTTACTGAGATAAAAATTCTTGAACTACAAGCTGAGGTCTTCTATTAACCGGTGGATGCAATTGAATTATTAGCAATTTCACAAAAATAATATAATCTCATTGGGACATAAATTTGTATGTATTGGGAGAATGACCCATATGTAATTTTAAATTAACATGTTCCAATTAAATTGGTAGTTACGTATTAGTTCCATAAATTTGGATTATTTTTAAGTTTTAATACGGTAAATCCGGTCTTTACTTATATGCAACAAACGCTGCCTGATGTTAAATAAATTTATAATAAGATAGGAAAATATTTATTCTAAAAATGGTATCATTTTACGATCCTCATTTATAATTATTGCACCATAACGAAAATCATTACGATGGATGGCCTTATCTATTTCGTATTGTCCTGTTTTTCATTTTCGTCCTGATTAATAGCTTGAAATATATAAATATTGAACATACATAGAATGAACTGGAAAATATCGCTGCATGAATATGTATAGTTTTTTATATATCAACATGTTTATTAAATATACTTTTGAGAAATCACGACGTGAAATTTTCTCCAAATAACTGAGAATTATTTATGGGCAAATTAATCATTATTATTCAAAGAGAAATTACTCTCGAAGAACCATCGGTCGAAGGAGATGAAGTTTATTTAGTTATAATCATATTTTAGACTCTTCTAATTACAGAAACAACTTTCTGTTTCTCTCAATGACGAGTTTCGAATTCATAATTTTCATCTTTTAGTGATTTAATAATTTTACTAAACTCATTAACAAGAAAAACATGAGGTTTCTACAACACGATTAATGTCGAATTTGAAATAATTTATTCTTCTGAAAAACGAAAGTGTGACAGAAAATAACATATACATACTTAAACCAATATGAACACAAATCCTAACAGATACACCGCTAAGCCAAAAAAAAAACCAAAAGCACTAAACGCTTTCAGTTCAAAATTATTATTAAAGTATCCAAAAGATTAATAATATATAAAAACCATTCATAAAAGATTTTGATTACCAACGATTAGTATTTCATCATTACAATTATTTTATTAGCTGATTGTTATAAGAAAAATTATTTCTTATTTGGGAGGAACTCATTTATATGTATGAAGTAAAAATGAAATGATAAGTTTTATCCAACATATAAATGGAGTGGAAAATATTTTCCACTCCATTTATTTTATATTCACAATCCATAGTATCCACAACTATTTTCATTTAGTTTCGGTCTCTCATGCAGCTATACATCAGGATTGAAACAAATGCGCGATCCAGAAACAACTTTATCTCCTTGAAGAACACTTCAAAAGGCCAACAAAAAGTCAGCACTCACTAGATGGTCGCCATTAAAATGTTGAATATTCTCAATGTGTCTTTACACTGTACGAACTTCACCCTCGAACTTACTCTCGAACAGTCTGTCCCGAAAACTATTCGACAAATCTAAGTAAGACAGGAACTAGAAAAGATACTTTATCCGTTCGCCTCTGTGTTCGGGGATAGCCCTAGTTATCGATTTTGTGTTAAGTTTGTGAATTAGTTGTGATAAGCTTCTAGACCTTCTTTTAGCATTTTTCTGACGTTGCTTTTATCTATAATAAGTTAGAGCAAAAGTCAGAACAGCCGCTAGTTCCAACTCAGCCGTCTTTGTAATGAAAATTGTTGTATTAAGGTGCATAGGTCCGGTCAGACATCATTGTTCGCTCGACTTCACGTTTCAGTGTAAATAGCTAGAGCTGTTCGTGGTACAACGGTACAGCAAGGTTTGGGGGCTTACCTGTTTGAGGTAGATGGTGGTTGAAAGACAAAGGTTGCAATATTTGGTTAAGGAGGCATTAAGCCAAAAAAAAAGACAAGGGGTCATTGACAGTTTGAAAACATGAATTTAGATGTGGAATATGTTATTACTCACCTATATGTTATATGTTATGTTATTGCTACAACCACTCATTCTCTAATTGACAAAGAGATAGATCAAAGTGGTTTTGTTTGTTTAATTAACGTCACTTTATGACGATAAGGTCAATCGGGCGATGCTACAGTGGGAGTCGTAAATTTTGCCTATTCAAGTATAATTTGTATAGGGGTCTTGAACGAGTACCTGACATTGTACAGGTTCGGGACCTCCATTTTAGGTCCTATCCGAGAAACGGTATAGACAAGAATTTTCACTGTCCGCGAATCCGCGACCTTTAGTGTTGTAGGTTGCTATGCTAACCACTACACCACAGTTGACCCCACATTGATAATCCTTGTTTCTAAATAGGTTGCTCAAAACGACGGCGCATAGTTTTTCATCTCTGAAATAATAACTTTCCACAAATATGACCAATATTTAGAGAATGCTATTGTGCACATTTACAAATTATATGCTATTGTACACATTTAAAGTTATTGTAACGATCGTGTCATTTTGTTTAAATATATATTTTAGTTAAATGAGGGAATAAATTTCACGTAGGCTTTAATATAGGAATCCTTTGCATAGTGGATATGGCGCACATCCAATTTGAATCTCTAATGTGTGTTTATATGCAACTGTCATTTTGCGATGTCCTTTCAATTGCGAACGTGAGCGGAAACCGTTTCTCTTTAATGTCTCAATTAGAATAATGTATTATAAGATTTTTGCCACCTCCCATTTCCAAGTTGTCCAATGCTTTAGTATTGTCGATTGCCATGATGACCCCAAAGTTATAATTTTTAATTTCCTTTTTTTTTTTTTAAATATATTTTTAACATTTAAAGAAATTGGGTATTTGAAGTTTGCTAGGTGGGACACGAACCCGCGTCCTAACTAAAGTGATAATTTAAAAAAAAAATCTGGTGCGTGCGCGCAACACACAACTTTCACTTACCAACTTACTTAGATTAGTAATTGACGTGTTTTGCTAAATACCATTTCCCAAAGTCACACATTTTTCTACATTCATATCTTATTTTTGTTAATCGTTAAAGCCGTTTTTGAGTAAATAAGAACACCCTGTGAAAATGATACAAAATTTATTAAGTAAAGTCCCCCCTCCCGTAGATCAATTTTGATGAAATTTATACAGTCATATCTCGGGCATATAAGTACATCAAATACCAAGTTTGATCAAAATCGTAAAAACCGTTTTTGAGTAAATAAATAAAACATGTGAAAATGATACACAATTTATTAAGTAAAGTCCCCCCTCCAGTAGATCAATTTTGATGAAATTTTTACAGTCATATCTCGGGCATATAAATACATCAAATACGAAGTTTGATCAAAATCGTTAAAACCGTTTTTGAGGAAATAAAAAAAAACACGTGAAAATGATACAAAATTTATTAAGTAAAGTCCCCCCTCCGGTTGATCAATTGTGATGAAATGTTGGTTATCACATCTCTGGCATATAAATACATCAAATACCAAGTTTGATCAAAATCGTTAAAACCGTTTTTGAGTAAATAAAAAAAACATGTGAAAATGATACAAAATTTATTAAGTAAAGTCCCCCCTCCGGTTGATCAATTTTGATGAAATTTTTACAGTCATATTTCAGGTATATAGATAGATCAAATACTCAGTTTAATCAAAATCGTTAGAGCCGTTTTTGAGAAAATCGAAAAAAACTTAAAAATAAAGTACCCCCTCCCTTTGAGCAAATTTGATGAAATTTTTGCTGTCACATTGCGGGCTTATACATACTCTAAATACCCAATTTCAGGTTCGCACGGTTTATAGTTTTTGAGCTAGTCTGTTCACACACACACACACACAGACAGACACACACACACACACACACACACACACAGAGACCATTTCGCGGGACTTGGTTATTTTGACTCAGGGGATCCCAAAACGTGTATTTCCGTTGAAAACCGGAAGTCGAAAATTTTCACGATCGCAATACTTCCACTTACTATATATTTCATATATAGGTAAGTGAAAGTAAAAATATTACTTTACTTAATAAATTTCGTATCATTTTCACGTATTTTTTTTATTTACTCAAAAAAGGCTTTAACGATTTTTATCAAATCCGTCATGTTAAATGAAAATTAGGTGTTCTTTAATATCAGGTAAGCTTTATCATTATTAAAATGTTCCGAGGGGTTTTTTTTGGGGGGTGGGTTGGGACTTTTTTGTTTGTTCCTTAAAAAAGTACCTTTGTTTTAGTTTATATGGAGAAGTTAACTGTCTCTCTTTACGCCTAAAAATAAGAAATGCCTAAATATGAGATATTATAAAAAAAATCTGGTGCGTGCGCGCAACACACAACTTTCACTTACCAACTTACTTAGATTAGAAATTGACGTGTTTTGCTAATTATCATTTCCCAAAGTCACAGATTTTTCTAAATTCATATCTTATTTTTGTTAATCGTTAAAGCCGTTTTTAAGTAAATAAAAAAACCCGTGAAAATGATACAAAATTTATTAAGTAAAGTCCCCCTCCCGTAGATCAATTTTAATGAAATTTTTACAGTCATATCTCGGGCATATAAATACATCAAATCCCAAGTTTGATCAAAATCGTTAAAACCATTTTTGAGTAAATAAAAAAAACATGTGAAAATGGTACAAAATTTATTAAGTAAAGTCCCCCCTCCCGTAGATCAATTTTGATGAAATTTTTACAGTCACATCTTGGGCATATATATACATCAAATACCAAGTTTGATCAAAATCGTTAAAACCGTTTTTGAGTAAATAAAAAAAACACGTGAAAATGATACAAAATTTATTAAGTAAAGTCCCCCCTCCCGTAGATCAATTTTGATGAAATTTTTACAGTCATATCTCGGGCATATAAATACATCAAATACCAAGTTTGATCAAAATCGTTAAAACCGTTTTTGAGGAAATAAAAAAAAACACGTGAAAATGATACAAAATTTATTAAGTAAAGTCCCCCCTCCGGTTGATCAATTGTGATGAAATGTTGGTTATCACATCTCTGGCATATAAATACATCAAATACCAAGTTTGATCAAAATCGTTAAAACCGTTTTTGAGTAAATAAAAAAAACATGTGAAAATGATACAAAATTTATTAAGTAAAGTCCCCCCTCCGGTTGATCAATTTTGATGAAATTTTTACAGTCATATTTCAGGTATATAGATAGATCAAATACTCAGTTTAATCAAAATCGTTAGAGCCGTTTTTGAGAAAATCGAAAAAAAACATGTGAAAATGGTACAAAATTTATTAAGTAAAGTCCCCCCTCCCGTAGATCAATTTTGATGAAATTTTTACAGTCACATCTTGGGCATATAAATACATCAAATACCAAGTTTGATCAAAATCGTTAAAACCGTTTTTGAGTAAATAAAAAAAACACGTGAAAATGATACAAAAATTATTAAGTAAAGTCCCCCCTCCCGTAGATCAATTTTGATGAAATTTTTACAGTCACATCTTGGGCATATAAATACATCAAATACCAAGTTTGATCAAAATCGTTAAAACCGTTTTCGAGTAAATAAAAAAAACACGTGAAAATGATACAAAATTTATTAAGTAAAGTCCCCCCTCCGGTTAATCAATTTTGATGAAATTTTTACAGTCATATTTCGGGCATATAAATCGATCAAATACTTAGTTTAATCAAAATCGTTAGAGCCGTTTTTGAGAAAATCGAAAAAAACCTAAAAAGTTATTAAGTAAAGTACCCCCTCCCTTTAAGTAATTTTGATGAAATTTATGCTGTCACATCGCGGGCATGTACCTACACTAAATACCCAATTTCATGATCGCACGGCTTATAGTTTTTGAGCTAGTCTGTTCACACACAGACACACAGACACACACACACACACACACACACACACACACACACACACAGACCATTTCGCGGGACTTGGTTATTTCGACTCAGGGGGTCCCAAAACGTGTATTTCCGTTGAAAACCGGAAGTCGAAAATTTTCACGATCGCAATACTTCCACTTACTATATATTTCATATATAGGTAAGAGAAAGTAAAAATGTGTTAAAAACCAGTGCGTCAAAGTCCGTTAAAAACGGATAAACCGCTAAAAAATTATTAATGCATACAATTTTCAAAATAAAGAGATACACTAAAGACACTAAAAGAACGAGAGTGCAAGCTTTAAGGGAGAATTTAACGGGACTTAGTTTCACAGGAGGGCTTAACAGTTGACAGTTTAACCAATCTCAGCTTTCCTCTAATCGTTTTACCGGCTTCATTGTGCCCTTAGAGGAGGCTTAGCTAAAGTCATTGTAACATCTCCGTGTTAATTCCTCCCTCCTGAAAATGGGAAAAATTAGTTTTTCATTAGATCCTTCCCAATTTTTGACGTAATCTAGAAAAAGAACCGTTAAATGGAGGAAATTTTTTTTTTTTTTAAATTCAAGTTGCTTTCGTATTGTAACGTGAAAAAAAAAATATGATTGAAAAGAGTTCTAGACTTGTTGTTGTTCCAAATGTTGGAAAATTTGGAACAGACTGTTCTAGTACATGGTTGTGACTGTCGGAGAGTAATCTGCCCTTTTCTAGAACCTTCTAGACTGTTCGAATTCAAACTAAATATAAGGAACGATGGACTGTAGAGTTAGTGTTGCTCTGAGGCTTGAATCATGTCGTTATCTTTGTGTTACTATATCATCACAAGTTGGTACTTGTAACCATCCTTTTAGTAAACATTGTATACTTTTAGTCGGACATTTTGAGTTATAATTTTTCATTAATAAAAATTATTTAAACCCTCATAAGTGTTACAGTAAATTGATACAACGTGTGATTTTGTGTGAGTTAAGTATGAGTTATAAGTTTTATATGAGTATAAGTTAAATTATATTTTTAAAATGCATTCAAACAATAAGCCAACGAATACGTCCCCGTCCCCCCCCCCCACTTGTAAGCCTTAGGGAATATTTCAAATCTCTTGCCACGTAAGAACTGTATTTATAAAATCCATACTTAATACATGATCAAAAGGTATTATAAAATTGAATTGATGGCCTAAAAAAATTATAATTATTAGGTTATAATTAAACTGTTTGTGATAATTAACCTTAATTAATTATTTATGGAGCCGAGATGACCGAGTGAACTAATGAAACAGAAAGAGGTTATCGATGTTATCTAATGGAATGCATTTATAAAATTCTGTTATAAAACACCATCTGTGGATAGAATATTTAATACGATCAATAATTTAATAACGTTTTATAAAAGTTGTATTCCTCTACCAAGAACGATAATCCCTCATAAAATGATAAAATAATCCCTTTTCTTGAAATGGAATACCATTAAAATATTTAATAAATTTCATGTTTCTTGACTGCAATCAGTCCCAATTTACACCAGTCATTATAGGATTCAAAAGGTTCAGAAACTTTACAAAAAAAAAAAATCATTACTCAGAAAAATGCGAATCTTCAAAAATTTCCCAACCTGGATCCCCTAGGGTCGGATCCAGGCGGTTGTAAAGGAGGGGAGTAAACTCCCAAAGGGGGATTTACAGCCCCCAGAGGCCTTTCCTTGGTTTTGCCCAACCAGGTTTTTTCCCTTTGCGTTCCTTTCCTGCAACTAAATTTTTACTTGTTCTGTATATTATTTGTTCTTTACGTTACTTGCTTGCTTTTATTAAAGTTAAATTCTTTATTAAAATAAGAAAATATTACTCGAAAGGGGGCTGTAGCTACCACAGTCCTCCCCCTGGACACGCCTGTGGCTTCCACACTTTTGGCACTTCCTGTCTGGCAATGAAGTAGAGACTGTCTGTGGTACATTCAGCTCTAAAAGGTGGGTTCTTTTAATTATTTACAGGGGAAAACCCAAGATAAGTACCTACTAACTCCAAAATTCATCAGAGTTTTATATTCTTATTATTTGTGCCCAACTCGCCTTCGCAAATTCATGTAAAAGACTCTGAAATGGTATGAACACCTTAATTTTGATGCTATAAAAATACCTTTGTTTGGGTTAAATAATTAAGATTATTTAAAGGCAGGAATGGTGAGAGAACCTCTAGTAGAATACCAAAGTGAAGCATAAAAGATGGCATGCATATTCTTGTTTTGGAACTTCTGATCATCTTTTTTGGCCAGATCATACTCAGCAAGTTTGGGAAAAAAAATTACCTTCACATAGGGTAGCCACATTAATCCTACAACCCCCATAACAGACAAAACTAAAAGGATGAATGATGATCCGGCATGCTCCCTCAACAATGGAACATCTCTCACAGTCTTTTTAAAGGATTGCTCAGGATGCGGGTCGCCCTGTCAAACCAGAAACGTTCCTGCTTCGTTAAGGGTTACAAAAGAAAATTCCCATAAAGTTCGATAAAAATCACACAATCAGTTACGGGAAAAAAGTATACTAGGAAAAAAATTCTTCCTTCTACTTTAAAAAATGAAACTACCATTTTTTACCAAGCTAGAATTGTTTCTTAACATAATTTTTTCTCGTAACTGATTGTGTGATTTTTTAAAACTTTTTCGATCTTTGAATGAACGAAAAAGGCCATGCAGAAATATGGTAAAAGGCGAGCAGAAAAAGAAGTTAAAAAAAAATAGTTTTTTCTATCCCAAACCTTCATAATAAACATCAAAGACCATTAACATATCAATAATCAAGAAAACGTTTCACAACGCCAAGAGAACCGAGTACTGAATCAATTCCACCAAATTGATCTCTGTGAATATTTGCAAAAACGGAAGATGTACCTATCTCACTAGATACTGTAAAATAATTCAAGGGAAACTGATGCAGCAAATAAATCAAATATTTTTAAATCTTCCATTGTATGTACCATCCTTTGAATTTTTAATGTTTTACCTGTTTATATATTTTCGTGAAATTTATACTACCTTAGGTTACAAAAAAAAAAAAAAAAAAAAAATAGTGTCGAGCAAGTTTGTATCTAAATAATATACATACATATATGAACGTTCACGTAATATGTGTATACATCGAAGTGCAATGAATATCATTCATGTTTGGGCAAAAGGGCTTAGGTCATAAAAAAAGATTTTTGTCTCATCTTCTTCAAATTCATAATTGACTAAAATTTATTCGTTATTCATGATTTATTACAGTCTCTGTTGAAAGAGTATAGTTTCATTTATTATTCTGGAATAAAGAAATACAATCTTTTCAGCTTGGTAAATCGTTGTTTAAGCTTCACATTCGATGACTCAAGCCTTTTGCACAAAAACCAGTGATGTAGAACCGTTAGTTGCAGTCCTGAAATAGGAGTGGGTTCACCGTGAACAGCAGGCAGTTGTTTGGGCAAGCGATCTTCACACCAGTCAGGCTGGATCTCAAATGCGTCTGGTACGGTTTTAGGAGGGGATTTCAAATTATTACAAGCGATAAAAATACTAGCAAAGTTTTATAGGTACAAAGGTCCATATCTAATTTGAATTATATCACTTACAACATTTAAGATATAATGATTAGTCTTACAATATTACTTAATATATCGATGTACTCAAACATGCAACAATAGTATTTCATCTTTAATTAATTTATGTATGCCAAAAATGAGACACAATTAATCAAATATAAATATGATTACTTACTACTACTATGCCCAATATATCTTTTCTCGTCACAGAAGATTATACTTGTATAATAATACCTAGGCTTTATTAAGCACAATACCTAAAGTACAGCACCACACTGTAATAGAAAGAGTCATACCTAAATAATTAAGCTCAGAACTCCTGAAATCCTTTGTTATCAATAATAATTTAATAAATCATTTGAAAATAAATTTTAAAAACATGGCCTCATTCCAGGTAAACATTATAAGTTTCAAAGATTCAGGCGTCATCAATTCTAAACAATACCCAAATGACAATTGTTTAAACATATCTCTCATCAGCAGAGTATAAAAGCAACTAACAGAAAACAGAACCCCATTTTATACCATCGAAACATATAATGATTGAAATATTTAAATGAAATACGTCAATCAGAAACCAGTTGTTTTATTTTTTTCGACTACCGGTTGATAGATATTTGCATTTTACATTAGATTAGATTACATTAGATATTGCATTATACCAATAAACTCTCCTTCTTTGGGACAACCATAGAAGGAAAATACAAAAAAAAAAAAAAAATATATATATATATATATATATATATATATATATATGTATATATATAAAAGGGGACTGATATAGCAACTTCAATGAATTATGAAGTGTGTAATGAATGCTATTTGATAAGGCGGTTTTTCTTCGGTGAACTTAATCTTATCGATATTTAATTGAATATTTAAATGAGTTTTACCAGGAATAATTCAAAGTAAGTGTTAAAATGAAAAATATTTAATTTACTCTTAGAATCTGTCGGAGTGGGTTTGTAGAGCTATATATGGTAAGGTACTTATTGTTATTCAGCGGTCGTGGTTAGGTGATTTGACCTTTGCTTTATACAGATTGTTACATCTATGGCCTCCTGATTCCTCTGTGGAAAGAATATTGGACCTAATGCTCAATAAAATAAATTAATAATAATTAATAACAATAATAGTAATATCCTTCTCGATTATACCGGCACGTCCCAATTCTCTAAATACTTACTTACCTACCAACTTATACCAAAATAATAATGTAATCTACTTAATTCAAGTAAAAAATAAGGGAAACCCAAAGTTAATTAATAATTTATCATTTTTTTAAGTATATTTTCATTTTTTTTTTTTTTTTTTTTTTTTTAACGTCACTTTATGCTACTAAGGCTAATCGGACGTTGCTACAGTGGGAGTCCTAAATTTTGCCTATCCAGGTATAATTAGGATTGGGATCTTGAACGAGTACCTGACATCGTACAGGCTCTGGACCTCCATTTTACGTGCAATCCGAGGGACGTCGTAGACAAGGATTATATCCTCCCTTTAAAAAATCCTAGGGTCACCTCGGGTCATATATTACTTAATATATCGATGTACTCAAACATGCAACAATAGTATTTCATCTTTAATTAATTTATGTATGCCAAAAATGAGACACAATTAATCAAATATAAATATGATTACTTACTACTACTATGCCCAATATATCTTTTCTCGTCACAGAAGATTATACTTGTATAATAATACCTAGGCTTTATTAAGCACAATACCTAAAGTACAGCACCACACTGTAATAGAAAGAGTCATACCTAAATAATTAAGCTCAGAACTCCTGAAATCCTTTGTTATCAATAATAATTTAAGAAATCATTTGAAAATAAATTTTAAAAACATGGCCTCATTCCAGGTAAACATTATAAGTTTCAAAGATTCAGGCGTCATCAATTCTAAACAATACTCAAATGACAATTGTTTAAACATATCTCTCATCAGCAGAGTATAAAAGCAACTAACAGAAAACAGAACCCCATTTTATACCATCGAAACATATAATGATTGAAATATTTAAATGAAATACGTCAATCAGAAACCAGTTGTTTTATTTTTTTCGACTACCGGTTGATAGATATTTGCATTTTATTTGCGATCTTGTGACGGAGGTATTTTTTTTCTTTCGAACCTCTGACAGGTTGATTTGATTAATATCATTTTTGATCAACTTTTTTTTTTTATTTGATTTACGGTTCTTTTTAAGATTTGTTTTTTGTTGTATATTTATATTCGATCACTTTTACAAATGAATAATGTGAAATTAAACTTAGCTATAAGGGATAACATTTGGATAAGAATTGGTGGCGATATATAAATGCGTGGAGAGGACAAGAATGTTAAGGGAGAGAGGTTAGCCAAGGTCAGTGGAACCTCAGCATTCCTCCGACCACCTCCGCTCCCAACCTTTCTCACCTCCTGAATAAACACATCACGTCCTTAAATCTATTTAATATATATAAAATAAACATTTATTTATTTATTTATTAATATTATATATGAGTTTATTTGTATTCGGGTTTAGCCTCTATACAAATAGAGGCCGCACACAATTAGCATACTACCTTATCAAGACCTAATCATTATCATTAACAAAACATTAAGAAAGTGTCAAGGATCTAAGCAAAAAAAATCTGGTGCGTGCGCGCAACACACAACTTTCACTTACCAACTTACTTAGATAAGAAATTGACGTGTTTTGTTAAATATCATTTCCCAAAGTCACACATTTTTCTACATTATCTTATTTTTATTAATCGTTAAAGCCGTTTTTGAGTAAATAAAAAACCCCGTGAAAATGATACAAAATTTATTAAGTAAAGCCCCCCCTCCGGTTGATCAATTTTGACGAAATGTTGGCTATCACATCTTTGGCATATACATACATCAAATACCCAATTTGATCAAAATCGTTAAAGCCGTTTTTGAGTAAATAAAAAAAAACACGTGAAAATTATATAAAATGTATTAAGTGAAGTCCCCCTTCCGGTTGATCAATTTTGATGAAATTTTTACAGTCATATCTCGGGCATATACATACATCAAATACCCAGTTTGATCAAAATCGTTAAAGCCGTTTTTGAGTAAATAAATAAACACGTGAAAATGATACAAAATTAATTGAGTAAAGTCCCCCCTCCGGTTGATCAATTTTGATGAAATGTTGGCTATCATATCTTTGGCATATACATACATCAAATACCCAGTTTGATCAAAATCGTTAAAGCCGATTTTGAGTAAATAAAAAAAACACGTGAAAATGATACAAAATTTATTGAGTAAAGTCCCCCCTCCGGTTAATCAATTTTGATGAAATTCACACAGTCATATCTCAGGCATATTAATACATCAAATACTCAGTTTAATCAAAATCGTTAGAGCCGTTTTTGAGAAAATCGAAAAAAACCTAAAAAGTTATTAAATAAAGTACCCCCTCCCTTTGACCAATTTTGATGAAATTTTTGCTGTCACATCGCGGGCATATACCTACACTAAATACTTAATTTCAGGTTCGCACGGTTTATAGTTCTTGAGCTAGTCTGTTCACATACACACACACACACACACAGACACACACACACACAGACCATTTCGCGGGACTTGGTCATTTCGACTCAGGGGACCCCAAAACGTGTATTTCCGTTGAAAACCGGAAGTCGAAATTTTTCACGATCGCAATACTTCCACTTACTATATATTACATATATAGATAAGTGAAAGTAAAAATAAAACACGAGCAGACACTGCCACGCGTTGAAGTGGCTCAGTAGCTATAATGTTTCGAATAATTAATATCCTATTCTCTTTTATAGTCAAATCGAAATTCACTGATAAAGATAAAAACGTTTCAGCTAATCTAACAACCAACGGGAATCAAAATAGAACTTTGCGCCCAATTTAAAATTGTTTGGTAAAGAATTTAGATGGATTAAAGTTTTTATTTTTTAAATCTTATATTTGACTATAGTGTGTTAATGAATGACACATGTAAAAGGAACTAACAAATAATATAATTGGAACAGGATTTAGTACAATCACAGTAGATAGTTAGCAAAAAGGTACCAATTAATCTTTTCCCATAATACATATAACTTAAATTCAGAATATAACACATGGTGAAATGAGATATTATATGAGGAGGTTATAGTAATAGGTACACAATGATTTTGGTTAAAATGTCTTTTGTTAAAACTAATTTATTCGACGTTTTTTCCAAACATGAAAGGGCTGCACGTATGGTAATTTGCAATGTGAAAAACACGGATTTTCCTAGTCAAAGCCGGAAAAAATAGATTTAAGCTTACCTTCGAAAGAAAATGAAGTGTTGTGTCAATAAATCAACTTACGCAGCCATCTGTTGAAAATTTACAGAACTAAAAATAATCACACTCTATTTTAGTATAACTACAATAATAATTTAATTTGGAAAAACAGGAAAATTGAGGCCAATAATCGAGATAAAAACTACCCTATCTTTTAAGTTGGACAAAACTACCCACAATGAGCCAAATTTCATGAAAATCGGTTGAGTAGTTTCTGATTTTACATACGACAAACATCGGGACACGAGATTTATATATATATATATATATATATATAAAGACTGAACGTCATGGTTACAATACCGAATTCAAAAACTAAGTTTTTGTATAATACCTTGTACGCATTTAGTTTTGCTTTGCGATGACATGGAAACGATAGAACTAAATGAAGAAACGTTGATGAAAGCCGATAAAGGAGTTGGGCTAGAAATAAATACGGACAAGACAAAATATATGCTTAGATGTAGAAACGGTGACTATTATAGCGATATTGAAGTAGAAGAGAAAATGTTTTGAAGCCGTGGAAATATATAGATATTTAGGATGTACAATAATTTAAAACGAAACTGAAGAGGAAATTAAGGCTAGGCTAAAGGCGGGAAATTCTTGTAATGTTTCGGCTGCAAAATTTCTTAACTCACGCCTTATCCCGGAATTCAGAATTTTCAAAACTATAATTCTTCCGACGGTTCTTTACAGAAGTGAAACATGGCCGATTGCATTAAGAGATGAGCAACGCCTTAAAAGGTCTTTGAAAATAAAGTACTACGTAAAATATTTGGGCCAAAGAAGGAAGGTTCAAATGGAGAATTTATACGCGTGCACAAGCAGAACTGCGTGAACTTTACCCGGTAAACGAAATCCAAATTATAGCTGCGCGTCGGTTTAACACATTCACGCTCAGTTTAATGCTTTTCGCGCTATCGGACGGGAGCTATTCCAGGGCATTATTCAGTATTGGCAATCCACTAATAATAAAATAAACAATAAACGATACTATCCTACTAACTAACCAACTCTTTTGGCGCTATGGTCCCTGTAGAACCTTGGCCCCCTCGACAATCTTCCTCCATTCAGCTAGATCCTCTGCCGCGCTCCTCCATTCAACCATTCCCATAGTCGCGGATCGTCGACTATCCTACTAGTTATGTTTATAATACGATATTAATTATAATTTTTATTAAAAAATAAATATTTATACGTTTATAAATACAAGAATATAAATGATTGATTTTGCGCTAAATTTTCATTATTTTGATGTTCAGCTACATAGAAATTATTTCTACTATATTAACACTATAGCTGTCATGTCACCTAGAATCGAGTAAAAGTTCTCTTGTCAGAGAATTAATATTAAAATTGTGTCGAAACTAGAGCGTGACTCTTTTTCGGCGGTCAAAGTGTTAAAGATCTAATTGTTTGGTCGAGGAGGTATTCTAGAGTGAGCTACCGGTGGTACAGGCCGCCAGACGAGGCAGTGAAGTGTGAGCCACCGGTGGTACACGCCGGCGTGAACTTGTTAAGGGTTTTTTTGCGAACGAATACCTATAAGATTGATAAACGCTTTGCCGACTGAAACACATCGAAGGGGTATGCCTAGGAAAAGATGGGAGGATTCGGAGATAGAAGACTAAAAGAAAACTGGTGGTTTCCCTGCCTTGGTGCAAATCACGACAGAAAGAGGTGCTGCTGGTCACAACTCTTCCCCATGCCTATCATGCCAAACTTATCTTCTAGTTTTATCAAATTCACTGATTGTCTTTCAGTTAAGACAGGAGTGAATATAGAAACCCTCTTCAGAGATAAATAAACCCCCAAACGGTCTTTTCACCTTTTCAACTAAGATCTGGGTTACCCTAACACGTCCCCCAGGCTTTGTCCAGAATTAGCTTAGGGAAACTAGTACCTTATCTTTCTATTAGTGGAATAATCAACATACAGACTTAGACTAAATGTTCACTACGGTTTTAGTGTATTTATCTACGGTGAAGATACAAACTTATTCCGAAATAATAATTTTAATTGGGTATTGAAGAAGTGATTTTATAGTGCACTACTTTAATTTCACTTCAGGAACAATTTAATGTCTTTCAATGATAATAAAATATTTTCTATGAGTCAAGAATTTAACAGTTGTCAAGTACACATTATAAACTGAAGAATCTGCAAAAGCTTAATATTACCTACGAGAAAATAGTGTTTGAGAACCTCCACTTTAGAACTTAAGAAGAAATAATAATTTAAAAGTATATAAAATAAATAGGTTGTCATAATACATACGATATATTTATTACCGGACAGTATAGTAAACTCGTTCCCACGGCGTCGACATGTCTGAACTCTTCTTATTTTCACTCTTCCCAGCTCATCCATGGCCCTTAGCACATAACCTACCCTAAAGGAATTCCACTTATATCTCAGGTCGTCTATTGAGAATTTTAGCGCCTTATTTTTCATATTATATAGTCTTAACAATAGTTAAAAAAATAAAAAAAATAAGAATAATAAATATGGTTTTAAACGCTCTTAAAGATGTCAGGTAGGTCTAACAGGGACTAGAATCTGGAGTCTGGACTGGATATTTTTAAAAAATAGTTTCAACTTCGTAAGATTTGAGATTTTTCAGACTATCTTTACCACAAAAAAATTCATGACAAACTTTATTTGAACTAATAAATTCATTTTTAAGATCTTGAATAAAAATTAAACGCATTGTAAGTAATTTTTTTGATTCCTTTATCAAAATTAAGGAATGGAAACATACTGAATTATCAAAATTTCTGACGGTAACCGGGCTCGCTTTAATATAATACATACCAATATCATTACCAAATAGTTATTTAAAGATTTATTTTCAGTAATAAAATTTTTTATTTTTTGATTTATTCGACTATCATAAAGTAAGATAAGGAATAAACGAGCTTTATACTCTAATAAATTTATAATTAGTAATCCATTTGAATACTTTTTCTAATGATCTAAAGCTGTCGATCTAAAAAACATCTTATTAAATAAATAACAACCAATTATATTTATGACCTTTAATTACTTCAATTAAATATTAATTTATTCTCTAATTAATCAATTCAAACGTAATATAAAAATCACTAATGATTTACTAATTACTTGATGTTTTTATTTTCATTTGTTACTAAACCATCTACTCATACTATTTCCCAATAATAAAAAGAAATTTACCAATAAAAAAAATTACGAATGATCCATAAGGATTTTTTACAGAAATGATATCTAGTTTTTAAGGAGAGAATCGACAACAAAACAGAATAACATTACATTTCCAGTATAATATAATAGATTTTTCTCAATCATTAATTTTACAAGGCTTGTACATACCATTTGATGAATGTTAATTTCTAATAAACGAAGTATATATCCGTCTTACCTAAAAAAAAAGAAATTGTATTAGAATCGATAGTAATCTATAAATTATATTAAGGATGCAATAAACATAAATTAAAATATCAAAATATTAAACTGTTATGATTTTAATTTTTCAGTTATAATATAAAAAAATAAAAAGATACATATTTTCCAAAGAGAAATATTATTCTAAACACAACACGATACACTAAACACAACGAAACACAAAACATATGATCAAAAAGAATTCGTGTTCGTGACTGTTCTAATTCCGACTAAATATGAAGAGCGATGGATTGGAGAGATCTTGCTTTGAAGATCGAATCATAAGGGTTATTTTTGTGTTACAGGTCTTGGATATGTTTTGTACCCTTATCGGTGCTTTGAAGCAGTTAAACTCAATTTCTTCTACGGTTAGGAGACAAGAATCCGGCCCGGAGGACCAATAAATTATGGCATATAAACTTATAAGTTTATTTTACATCCTATCCGAGGGACGGGATAGCAAGGAATTTTTACTCCCATTAAAAATTCCTAGTGCCACCCAGGGACGCGAACCCGCGACCTTTAGTATTGTATGTTACTATGCTAAACACTAATTTTATTCTAAACTTAATCATATACTGTTTGAAATGTTACCTCTTGAGCTAATGATGGTGGAAGATATCCACCATATTATACCTCTTGAGTTAGAATTAATTTATTTAACTCGAAGATTGTGAATTAAATACAAGTGAGTCTAAACTTTTGGCAGGTACTGTATAGTTATTATAATAAGACCCGAGTTACAAAGATAGAACAAGTTACTGATCTGGTAGCTAGTAAACTATTACTACTAGTAAAGAGCTAAGGGGTTGAAAGAGACCTGACGTGAGGCAGGGGCAAGTGAAACTAACTGCTCGCAGGTTACAGCAGTAACAATCCAATCGTGGCAGCCGCTAGTAACATTACTTCAATTACTACCTTCTTCGGTTTCCTCTTGTCTACCTTCCCATAATGGCCTCTTTAACTTCGACATCTTTCTTCCCCAACGATCGCTACGACCGTTTCCTTCAGAACAATCCAGTTCAGTCCCCTTAGAAGCAAATAATGCTATTTTCTAATATGATATATTTTTATACATTATATTAGGACATTTTCCTATTTATTACTTGATCAATAACAATAAAATCTTAAGCACATTCTGATAACTAAGACTTATTAAAATCATCAATATATATACATATATATATATATATATATATATATATATATATATATATATATATATATATATAAATATGTAAGAAGAAATATATAAAGAATATATAAATAAAATAAATGATGAGAACATGCCTAATAAAATAGGCATGGAGCATGTGAAAATCATACCAATAAACTCTCCTTCTTTGGGACTACCATCGAAGGAAAATACAAATTAAAAAAAATTTATATATATATATATATATGTGTTGCGGAAATGAGTTGACTCTTAGTAAGAGGTCAGGAGCTCACTAGCGCTGCTGACGCTTACAATTAAAATTGCCAGATTCTTTTGTTTCCAACACTACCTTACCTTTTAATTGTATCAATAATTACTAATAGTAATTATGCATTAATTATAGTAATAAATAATAACTCATAATAAATGATAATTAATCTAAAAAATTACCTTCTGAAATAAGGGATACTAGAAATAAAATAAAAATATCATCCGATTTTAAATGGCAATAATTATAAATTTTATTGAAATAGCAATTAAAGTAAATAACTTGACGTTTAACTTAACTTATAATTTTATTAACTGATGAATTTAATCTTAATCAACCAATTTTACAAAACTAACATTTCTAAACAATAATTCAAATTAATATCAATTAAATAGTTTTATAAAACTAACAATTTTTAATCTATAGACAAATCAAAACAAGAGATATTTAAATTAATTAAATTATAAACTAATACACATTATAAACTACTGATTATATTTTAAACAAGAGAATAATCTAAACAAATTGTAAATTACTAATATTGGCCAATCGAATATATCAGTTCATAAATAAATTATCTAGGCCTTCAAAATTTAAATTATAGTAAACAATATTTTTATTAATCAAACACAAATAATGAAATGGTACCTTGATCAAGGGTTTTTAGGATTTATCGTTGTGAAGATGGCGAACAACGTCAAGCCGTGATAATAGTTGTATGTTCAGTGCCGTATTTGGATGAACTCCGAAGACATCTTAATCCAGATGTTTTCCCTTTAAATAATTAGTCCAGTACAATAAACTCCTCATTCCAGTTCCGGGTTATAATTTATGAGATATGACAACGTATTAAAGTCTTGTACGTTGTTATAATAATAACAAAAAATTTGCCGGCCGGCGTGAAAACTTAAATATGTTATCGGTACCGCTAGTGGACGACAACTGAGCGGCATTTGTTTTTCACCTGTTTCTCTCTTGAATAAACATATGATTGACATCAAACGGTCGATCAATGTAAAATTAATTAATTTAAATAAAATAAAACATTTTTCAAACATACATAATGTAAATTAGTCATTTGTATCCTAATCTTAGAATAAAAATAAATACAATATTGATATGATAGATCTATTAAATGGTATAATTATTTTATAATAATTACATATTATTACTAATTTTACATATATGTAATTTTAAGCCTTTTGTGCCAACAATATGTATGAATGCAAAAGGGGACTGATATAGCAACTTCAATGAATTATGAAGTGTGTAATGAATGCTATTTGATAAGGCGGTTTTTCTTCTGAGAACTTAATCTTATCGATATTTAATTGAATATTTAAATGAGTTTTACCAGGAATAATTCAAAGTAAGTGTTTAAATGAAAAGTATTTAATTTACCCTTAAAATCTGTCGGAGTGGGTTTGTAGAGCTATGTATGGTAAGGTACTTATTGTTATTCAGCGGTCGTGGTAAGGTGATTTGACCTTTGCTATATACATATTGTTACATCTATGGCCTCCTAATTCCTTTGTGGAAAGAATATTCAACAGTATTGGACCTAATGCTTAATAAAATAAATTAATAATAATTAATAACAATAATATTAATATCCTTCTCGATTATACCGGCACGTCCCAATTCTCTAAATACTTACTTACCTACCAACTTATACCAAAATAATAATGTAATCTACTTAATTCAAGTAAAAAATAAGGGAAACCCAAAGTTATTAAATAATTTATCATTTTTATAAGTATGATATTTTAATATTTTTTTTTTTTAAGCGTCACTTTATGCTACTAAGGCTAATCGGACGTTGCTACAGTGGAGTCCTAAATTTTGCCTATCCAGGTATAGTTAGGATTGGGATCTTGAACGAGTACCTGACATCGTACAGGCTCGGGACCTCCATTTTACGTCCTATTCGATTTTTCCCCCCTTTAAAAAATCATAGGGCCACCTCGGGACTGATATTCTCATTGATTCAAGCTTCGCCTATAAATTGTTACTAAAACAACTAGTATGATTCATTGTAAGGATTTTCCGACATTATAATTTCATTATTAAACTTGCCTACGTTTCGACCTTAGCATGAGGGTCATCGTCAGGCCTTGTGAGTATCGATTTGATGTTTTTATGGTTTATCTGGGATGATCAATTGCCATTATTTCTTTACTGTAGTCTGAAAATCATATATATTATTTGTCTTTAGACTTGACAAGACCTTTTTTTTGTTGTTATGCCATAGTTTCCTTAATATTTAATCAAATTACACGAATGAGGCATTATTTTAAAGGTTTCTTTAAACCGGAAAAATATACTATTCTAAGCGCAAATCCCCGGTTTTTGGCCAGGAAAATGGTCATAGAGATTTCTAAATGGTGTCAATCTTTTCAGGATTTGAAGGAGAACATTTTCGTTGATATACTTTTTTTGATTAACCATTTTGTTTGCGAGTTGTAAGCGAAAAACTGCAATTATCAGCGAAAATTTCAAAATGGTCGTAGGACTTTATCGAAGGTGCCATTTTAAGGTGCCAAATACATAGGATTAAATATACGATGCGTATTAAGTGGGTTAGAATGCAAAGGCATAGAACTCGCATTTGCACTATAATCTTGTTAGTTACCTAACTAATTCTAGATGAACAAGAAACATTTAGAAAAGAAAACAGTAAAATATTATCCTCCTCAATTTCACCACCGTAATTATATATTGTAGGAGTTCCAGCCACACCTTTTCAAATTCATTTAACCTATTTAATAAATATCTAAACTATCTAAGTCATGACACACTGGATAGGCCCAACGCACCTTACCTACACCGCACCTCATTATGCGACGGTGCTTTTACATAATTCATAAACAACAGCGGGCGAGATAGTCTTGTCAATTTGACTTATTGTCTGTCTGCATCGGTGACTGTATTCTTTCCCTCCACTATGTTAATGTGCCGTTATATATCATTTCTGTAATTTTTGTATTTCTATCAGCGAGACAGTTCGGAATACCACGGCATTAAACTCCTCGATTAATCTTATAGCTTAACGCCGTAGCATTACATTAAAATACAAGCTTAACTACGAATTATTTAATGCTATGAAGTGGGAATGGTCGAGTGTGTGGTCTGAAATAATAAAATTAATAATAATAATACAATTAAAATATTGAACCACTTATGAGGGGGCAGCCGCCTGAGAATTGGGCATAACTTAGGCACTCTAGCATAAATCATGGGCACCTCTTAGAAGGCAAATCTCCTCCAATGTGTCGAACATGTAATACAAATTTAACATTACTACATATTTTGGAAAACTGGCCAGGACTGGAAGCAGCGAGGAACACACAACACCTCGAGGGATATGCTGAAGCCCTAATATCAGAAAATTGACAAAAATTGTATTGGGGAAGCTGACAATAAATTGAATTTCATATAATTACAATGTATATGAGAGGACAGAGGAACGAAAATATCTTAATTTTTAATGAAAAACAATTATCACTGATGATGGCCGAATGGCCGCAACGTTTGCTGAGATAAGGTTAATAAAATGTGCGTGAGACTTAATCAATGGTCGCCTAAGGGTCTGGCCACATATGTCCGCACCGCAGCACTAATATTGGTTATGTTCAGAATATTTTTAATTTAACTTACATATATTACATTTCAATTTGTATTGTTATTCTTGACCTATTCTTGAGACTCTTCGGTTTGATTCAAACATGAGGATTAAGGGTCTGGCCACACATGTCCGCACCGGATCCGCACCGCAGCACTAATATAGGTTATGTTCAGAATATTTTCAATTTAACTTACATATTACCTTTAGTTATGCCTAAAGGTCAGGCCACACATGTCAGACACAAGCCACTCTGGGCATAACTAAAGGTAATATGTCAGTTAAATTAAAAATATTCTGATCATAACCTATATTAGGGTCCGGTGCGGACATGTGTGGCCAGACCCTTAATCCTCATGTTTGAATCAAACTGAAGAGTCTCAAGAATAGGTCAAGAATAACAATAAAAATTGAAATAATCAACAAGATTTACAAAATGTATCAACTTTTAGCGATAAAGTAACACAAAAATAACCATACGATTCCAGCTTCAGAGCAAGGCTAACAGAACACTCTATAAGGTTCCAGACAAGCATAGATTATTCTCGAAAAGTCACGAACATGTACTACAACCGTTTGTTCCAACTGTGCCTAAACCAAGTCTAAAACTATTTTCAATCATTTTTTTTTTCTTCATGTTACAATACGAAAGCAACCTGATTTTTTTTTCAAAACGTTTTTAATTTTTTTGTTTCCATTTTCCGCTTATTTTTTCTAGATTATATCAACAATTTGGAAGGCTCTAATAAAAAACTAATGACTAGGACATTGTTACTATCAACTACAACTCGTAAAAACACACGGTGTATTATTATATATATTGTATCAAATATGAGGTTTTAAATATTTTTTATTAATGAAATATTTTAACTCACGAACAATAAGCTGTCAGACTAATCATGAAAACTGATATAATCAACTAGGTTATAAAAAGTATAAGGTTGTGACGATACAGTATAAAAAGAACCCTAACCATCCCTACTCATCCCTAACCACCCCTAACCATATGATTTTAGCTTCAGACCAAGACTAACTCAACATGATTTTAACTAATAAGAATAAATCGATCCTTACATTTAGCTTTAATTAGATATTTAAGAATATTCTCGAACATTTACGAATATATACTAGAACAGTGTGTTCAAACTCTCCCAAAAGCAAGTCTAGAACTCTTTTTAATGTTTTTTTTTTTTTCTTTCAGGTTATACTACGAGTATTAATTATTAGATCGATATAAAATCATCCGACGTTTCGATCCTATTTTCAGAATGGAAAAATTAATTATTTATGAAATACAATAAATAAGTTCAGGCCAACCTTACGGAGGGCTTTAGCCTTGATTCACGAGACTCGAAACATTAGGATTTGATAGGTTGTCATCTCTGAAATTCCACCGGAACTATCGTACCTTATTTAATGATTAAAGACTTAGCCAAGCTTACCTAATACAATATAGAAACATCGTAACTTATAGGAGTACAGGAGTGAAAAATGTAACGCCAGTATTTCCAACTGAGGCCTCCATACATTCAGCTAGATCCGCGGTAACAGACGAGCTGGCAAAGGACGGAAATATTAAATTCTCCAGGGAGGGGTAGGGATTCCGCGGCTTACCATAAATCTTGTTAAAAACGAAAGAGATGTTGAAAAATGACAACAAAAAAGGGGAGAACTGGGACAATAAATAAAGGCGGGAGATATATGGAACTGGCGGGAAGAGCCGACAAAATCAGAGAGCTGAGTGGACAAGTGGGACTGACTGATTGGCGGGCGCGGGAGTGCTGGACCCTAATTGGGGAGGCTGTGGCCGTTGTATGAGCCATCTATATCCAACTGTTGCAATAATCATAACTATACATCCATGTCGGAGCCTATGCTTGCTCGTGCCATAGCAGGCAAGTAGATAGATCTGGTGGGCTTTAAACTATTCCGAATATATTAGCATTATACAACGTAAATATTACATAAAATTAGGGGTTCTGATTGTATGTGAAGGTACTACTTCGTAGAAAAGACGAAGTGACCTTATTTTCGTTTCAGGGGTGCCTTATCATTATGTTAATGCAGTATTTACATTACTATAAAACACACCTTATTTACATTTACACATTGTATGCCTTTTGTCAATAAGAAACTAAGAATGGTGTAATTAACTTACTTAAAGTTAAGGTTTAATTTATGCAAAACACTGATTTTTAATGTATGATTTATTGGAAAGAATAATTATTTCATACGAAAAACCACAAAGAAAATGTCACAAAAGCAAAATTGTCAAAGAAATAATTAACATTGGACTTATAGCTAATAAATTGGCTCATTAAATATTGATAAATAGATGTCACAGCCTGGTTTTAGAATCTGGACATAACATGACTGTATGCTCTCCACAAATGAACTTTCCACAAATACAATAAGATTTTGACATTCTTCTCTTCTACCAAGAACAAAATTGATACATTTCTCGGGGTAGAAATAGTCCGTAAATATTCCACTTAGAGACAGAATTAGCAATCAAGACGAACATTAGGTAGCACTTCGTTCCTAAGACTGACACAAAGTTACATGTCAGGTAGGGCTTCGTCTTACCGACGTCGTTACTACAGAAAAATAAATTAAATGATTGACTTACTTAAATCGACCGACCTTCTCCGTAAAGGATCTGTTCTTGTACGAAGTGGAGATCGAAGTGCCGGAAGGTGGGCCAGCTAGGATTGGGAGTTCATCTGTAATTAACAGAAATGTGCGGTCTCTTCGTCGCTAAGGCGAACGCTACCTTTCCCGGGTTAATGACCGAACATTTTAGGTCATAGACACCAAGATTACTAAGATACAGATACAGTATAGACGCTACGGCAACAACTATTTAGACCCACCTATTTCCAGAATACTACTTACAATACTGAATTCATCTTAATACCGGTAACGCAACCTGAGAGCGAAGCGTTGGGATCTGTAATCCTTCCCTCCGGAATTTATTTTTTATAGGTCATCACAACCCTAAAAATTATACGGGTGTTAAGGATGCAATCGATATAATTTAATAAATGCGTTGCTAGTTGAAGATATGAATTTTAAACAGATTATATTAAAAAAAGAAACGAAAAACTATCCATTTTGTGTCTTAAAAATCTAAAAAAATTCTATTCTTTTTTTATTTTATTTTTTTCATTATTGCCTTATATCACAGCAATTATAAAACTGCGACATGGTAGATTGATGTGTCTTATGAAATCTAGGACATTATTGACTATTGCACTTCTATTCTTAAAGTATTCACTTTTCACGATTGGTAACGATTACTTTTAACCGTTATTCGAATTAGGATTTATTCATCTTCAATTGTACCACAGTAGAATATATTGACACAATACATAAGTGAATTAAAACATTTTTGAAAGGATACTTCGAGTTATCTCTGAGAAAAGGCAGAGATGGCGATGTGGAGCGAAGCAAAGCCCCTCCGACACAAAGAGATTGACGTACAGTTCCTAACAAAGAACTCCCCAGACACACACAGAAGAGCTCCAAGAAGACTGCAAAAATTTCACTACAAAAGAAGCAGGTAACAGAAGAGTCGAGGTTTTCTAAAGAGGATATTTCAAAACCCTTTCTCTTGGAGGGCTTTTAAGAATTTAATTCGGAACAATGCGGTCTAGCTTTGATCTTGATAATAGCTTGCTAATTACACTTTGAGAGCTATAAAAATTTTTGAGTATTTCATAGTATAATAATGAACCTGACCACTACAACCCATGAAGGGTCTTGGGTGGAGTACTGTGTAAGCAAGTACTGTTTCTTTGCCAGCGGTCGTGCAAAGAGGTGATTTGACCACGATCACGCTAAACCACCAGTTTTTCCCCTTCAATTTTACTATTAAGTATAGTCTCTTTATAGAGGACAGGTTTGCCCCATGAGGGTCTCCCGGCCCACGAGACGATCTGTGACAGAATATTAACCCTTTGCACTCGAACGGCGCCCGAGAAGCGCCTTTACTATCTATGATAATATTTTACCTTATATTGTGCACGCGTTGTACATTTTTTTAATAGGTTTGAGATTAGTCCGGTATATATCAGATGGTGAACACTTAGATCCTTCAGGGCAGAAAATAAATTTTGAAATTAATATGAAATAAAAAAAAATTATTTTTTGAAATTAATATGAAATTATAAAAAATATATATATAAAGTTAAAACAAATAAATTTTGAAATTAATATAAAATATTTAAAAAAATATATTCTTTTTTTTTCCTCTTCATACATTGATTCGCACCTGTCAGCGATCGGCGACAATAAGCGAATTCGTGGTCCGGTAAAAAAATTACTGTTTGAAATTAATATAAAATTATAAAAAAAAATATTTTTTTTTCTGTAACTATGTGTTCTAGAAGATTTACAAATACGTATAAACCAAATTCCATTGCAATTCCTTACTTGGTTCTAAAATTTTACCGTATAATATTACGTTTTCAAGGTGTACGTTTTCGCGAATAAGTTGCGTCGAGTTCGAAACGGTGCCGAGTGCAAAGGGTTAAAGATACCCTGCCCCAGTATAATAATACACACATAAAAACATGACTTAGTTATACTATTTATTTTATTAAAGTTTATATTATAGAAAAATAATAATGAAAATTGGAAATAAGTTCATTAGAAATTTATCGGATTTATTATGTACATAAAGTGAACGCTTTTCGAATTTCCTCGAAAAACCTTTACTATAATAATTTGTAAATACTTAAATATATAATAACCATTATTACAATGATTATTTTATAGATACTTTTAACAGAAGAAAAAATAATGGCCACGACGGCAAATCGAACCAGGGTCTCTGAATCACCTTAGCAGCGCTCTTACCATTGAGCCAACCAGGTGCGTTATGAATTATTTGTTTTTTACCAGTTTATCCGATTTTAAAAAAAATTGACACAATGTTTTTCAACACACTTTTTTCATTGAAACTACTGCTCAGTGTCATTAAATCCAACCTTATTGCAATTTAAACTGGACTATTTCACTATTTTACTTAGACCTCTTGTCTTTTAACGTCTACATATTTGTTTTAACTGTAAGAAGACATAGTCCCTCCGTAAGAAGTAAAGTTCTTACGCCAACTTAAATATTGCTAATAGCGATCATAGCCCGTAAACGGAGGTCACCTCCTGGACAATGCCAAACGGAAAGACCTCGAGGCACAACCATAAAAATATAAAAGAACTCCTCAGCGAGCCAGATGTGGTCCGGGTTCTTGTTCACTGTTGATCCCAACTCTATTGTCAGCCACTACTGTTCTCATTGTGCAAGCTCACAGGACAAATAGACTCGTAGTTAAACGGTTGGACAATAAAAAACCCTAAGCGTAAAACAAACAACAAAAACAATAAAAAACATGTGGTGATCCACACATATAATTATTAGCCATTTATTATATAAATATTATGTATATTAAATGTTATTATATTGTATTATATGAGGGCTATTATAGAAATATTGTATATGTGGATATAAATGATAATGATTATAATTAGGTGCCCAAATAGATAATTAAATATATTTAAGTTTGTATAAATATGCTAAGTAATAACATAGGGCCAAACTTTGTACCTTAAAGTCTCCTTATCGCCCTTGCTCTGAGAAGGCCCCACTCACAGAGGAGAGCCTCTAGCAGAATTTCCACCCAGTTAGACGTATTGCTGTCAGCCCCCCACTCCTTTGTAAATCAAGGCCTGTATATATCAATTTATATATTTCTCTACATGTATATATGTATATATTATCACCAATTACAATATTCTTCCACTGCGTAATTCTGTCTATTTTTTGCATGTCCCAATTATTAAAGATTATTAAGATCCACGGACCTAAACAGACCTAAACGGACCTCTTTACTAACCCATATTATAATTTAAATAAATCAGGGACATAGCAAACAATACAATCCATGAAGGGGTTCACTACCTGATACAGGAACACTGCTTCTTGACCTGCAAATAGGTGATATAGCAATGCCTACAGGTCAATTGCTGGATTAAAATCAAACAATTCAAGAATCCAGTATTTATTTTTTAGGTGTAATGTATACCATAGTATGAGTAGGTACAACAAGGTTTGTTGGTCGGATCGTATTTGAGAACAATACACGTAAAAAATAATGGGGAAATATCATTGTAGTTGGAAGAAATTATATATTTTGCATTAGCTTAATGGTGTATTAGTTAGCAAAAACCACACTAAAAACTACACGGAAGGTGACGAGTTTAAATCAAACAATCAAAGAATCCAGTATTTATATTTTAGGTGCAATTTATACCATAGTATGAATAGGTACAAGGTTTGTCGGTCGAATCATCTATGAGAACAATACATGTAAAAAATGTCAAAATTTAAAAAAGTATTTTGTGGTGTATTGATTACCATAGACAAAACTACGCAGAAAGTATCGGGTACGTATCTCTAGAATTCCCTATTACTACTTTAACCTCGAACAGCCTTCACGAAGGCTGTTTGGGTGTTCTAGGTACTTCATATATTCGCCAGTGTTCGGGGGTAGCGCTAGTGTATCTTTTGAATTGGGTTTTTCCCAAATAAAAGGAGTTGTTTTTGATACTAGTACGCCGTTGTAATTCGTCTACTATCATATACTATTATATATCAACTATTTACTATTATATTGTAATTCGTACTACTACACTTACCTATATATGAAATATATAGTAAGGGAAAGTATTGCGATCGTGAAAAATTTCGACTTCCGGTTTTCAACGGAAATACACGTTTTGGGATCCCCTGAGTCCAAATGACCAAGTCCCGCGAAATGGTCTGTGTTTGTGTGAACAGACTAGCTCAAAAACTATTAACTGTGCGAACATGAAATTGGGTATTTAGTGTATGTATATGCCCGCGATGTGACAGTGAAAATTTCATCAAATTGCTCAAAGGGAGGGGGTACTTCATTTTTGTTTATATGGAGAAATAGTTAATTTCTCTCGTTTAAGTCTCTCGTTACGTCTAAAAATAAGAAATGGCTAAATATGAAATATGATAAAATCAAGTAAACATATAGAGGAGAAAAAATAAAAATATTCAGTCAACTCATAAAACTCGTTGAGCCCACGCATGCGTAGTACGCCTTATTGACAGACCATTGTTCATAATTAAAGCCGTTCTGTTCATTTAATGGAAATTATTTGTTTTATGGTAACTGATGAAAATTGACTGATTGAAAATGAAATTTTCAACAAGTACATAGAGAATTATAAAATCAGACGCCTTGGAGTATTATGCTTGCATTGCCGAATTATCACAAGTAAATCTTGTATTTAATAATAAACGAAATTAGTGTTTTTTTATTGAGCAAATTAAAACAAAAATAAGAAATGAATGTGGTAAAATGTGTAACTTTTTTTTTTTTTTTATGTTAAAGGAAAAGTCGACCATTAAGGTCATTATCGACCAACTCCCAAGGTAGTAAGTGTGTAACTTTGAGATGTGGCAATTAACAAAACGCATTAATTTCTAATCTAAGTAAGTTGGTAAGTGAAAGTTGTGTGTTGCGCGCACGCACCAGATTTTTTTATTTTTCAGATAATATAAAATATAAGATAAAGAAGATTTTTTCTTCATCAGAAGCTAGCAATTATCAATCTGTGACATATATTAACACAGGAATAAAAAATAAATAAAAAACACTGGTACTTTACCTTATTTCTACACTTGGGACGAAAGGACGTTGAATTCTCATATATATTAGCAATCAAAAGTCCTAATCATAATTATACCTGGATAGGCAAAATTTAGGAATCCCACTGGAGCATCGTCTGATTAGCCTAAGTGGCATAAAGTGACGTTAAACAAACAATCAATCAAAGGTCCAAGAATATTTTATTTGATACGTCTGAATTAATGAGTAATTCATTTCAGATGTAGAGAGAATACTCGAAAATAGTTAAATAATTAAAGCTCTGCATCATATACACTCAAGTTACAAAGAATAAAAATTGGTATAAGAAATGTTTAGGTATCTATGCGAAGTTGTTCATAGTTGAAGTTGTTAGTTTTTTATCAGATCGCTGTCAACAACTATATGATGATCCAATTTAGTCAGTAATAGAGGTAAAAAATATTTAAAAAGAAGCGCTACAAATAACGAGGCGAAGCGTCAAAGGGGAACGAATGGGATAAGGAAAACAAGACAGTTTCCCAGACGGTAAAATTATTCTCGGAAGAAAACGTCGGGATCAAGGACAGGCTCCGAGAAGGGGCAGCATCAACCGAACCAGATTCAAAGAAGGATAAAGAAGAGGATCCTCAGTGAAAGTGTGCTGAGGAAAAAAGATGGAGGGTATTAAGGTATCAAAGCGGAAACCACGACGGTACTTTCCATCGGATCAAATCCAGCGATAAGATATAACAACATCAAAGAGATACGAAAACATAATAAAGTAACCAAAATATACAGTTTAGTAATTAAGGGATTATTAATTAATACACTGGTCGTGAAACGAGAGAAATTGTTAGTTTTGATGAAAGTAATGAATATAACAATTTTTTCATCACACTGTCACAAAAAACAATTTCTTTAATCAAAAGTTATCGGTATTCCAAAAGGCAATGCCAAACAAAGGTTTTAGGGCCTCTTCACACTATCGGTTTCGCGCCCGCTCCACTCTCTCTCTACACCATTCACACTATCGCTCCGCTCCCGCTCCACTCCCGGTCCGCTCTCCTAATGTCTTACCATATTCACATTATATAATTTTACACCGTTCACTTTTGAAAGGTCTAAGCTATTAAAGCCATTAATAATCGAAGTTGTCTGTATCCGGATTTTAATAAATGATTAACTTTCAGTTATTAAAGTATTTATTTATTCATCAATTTTACGGCTTGTAGAAATAGCTGGTAAGTGTACTTTTCTTGATGAAGTATACGATATTATCAAAACATATAATAAGAAGAATATATTGCTACACAATGATAATAATTAATAATAATTATAAATTAATTTAACCCATTAACGCCCAGAACTATTTTTGTTGCATTTTTTTTAAATCTTTGCTACCACCACTTGCTAAGATTCTATATAACATGAAAAAATAAAAAAATAAAATTTTTTTCTCAATACAAGCTCATAATGAGGTGTTACATAAATGTAACACCGGGCGCCTGTGCCCCCGTGTTTTTTAATGAGCTTTTTTTTTTTAAATAATTCTGAATTTGAATAGTATAACTGTTTAAAGGTTGCCAATAAACAAAACTATAAATTAAAACTTTTATTATATACCTAAAAGAACAAGTGAATAAACTTTATTAGTGACAACATTCTACTTCGCGGCATGGCTTGCGAAACCAAGTTTTGCACATCCTTTACTTCTTCCCAATACATTCATTTATTTGGAAGATTATTATACCCTGTCAAAATTAAAAACCGGATCAAGCATTTTATTTCCCCTAAAGAAAAGTTCTGAGGCTCTTCATTTTTGAATTAGACGTACTTTTCCGTTTCAGTCAAGAGAAGATGGTAAACGTTGCTGTCAAAGAACTTTTCAAAACATTCGACACAGCTGTTTTCGGCTTCATTTATAACAACCTCTTCTTTCCACGGTACAGGATTGGCGTAAAAGTCACCTGGAATAAATAATGGTGTTGGTTTACCTTTTCTTACACGATTTATTATCCATTGGAACCCTTGATTGTTAGAAGTAGGAGCTGGAACTGGATATAGCGCTGACATCGTGGAGGTCGAATCTGAAGCTCCAGGCGGAGCGGGCGTAGAAGGATGGCTAACTAGTGGTTTAAACACATCATAAATGCCACCAAGACGTTCATTGTCGCACAAAACAATTTCAGCAGGAGCTAGAAGCTGCCCACCTGAAAGGTGAAGAGGATCTCCTAGGTCTTCTTCATTCCCAGACTCCTCGTCAGTAACTGCAGAAGGGTCCGGTGGCTCTGCATAAACGGCCGTTGCCTGGATGTCATCACCGAGTATTAAATCGAGAGCATCTTGAAGAGAAAAACCCGGTCTAACACAATAAAAGAAAAAGAAAAAATACAGGGGGTCCAAACGCCCGGTGTTACATTTCGGTAACAGTGGTAAGTGAAAGGCTATAAGACTCTTAAAGACCAACCAATACGCATGAAACTCAACAGATATGCCGAGAAAGTCTTTTTCTGTTTTGAGTAATAAAATAAAAAATATTAAACGTATGTAAAGGTACTTACTGCAGGAGACTTTGCAGACTTTCGACGTCAACAGGGAAGGACATTTTCAATCTGTTCAAATCGGTAGTCGAAACAATAATAAAGCAGTAAACATCGACTCTATCCCTTCTACCGCCTTCCTAGTATATTATAAACACAACAAAAACCCCGAAGTTCTAAGAATTGTTTCCGTTCTATGACAAAAACAAACTTCACTTTGGCGTTACATAAATGTAACACCGGGCGTTAATGGGTTAATTATTGGTGAAGAAATAATTTAAATTTTTTTCGGAATGTATATATATATATATATTCTAAAGTTGAACTTTTTTTGGCCGTAAAATTGATGAATAAATAAATACTTTAATAACTGAAAGTTTATAATTAATTAAAATCCAAATACACACGGCTTCGATTATTAATGGCTTGTATATCGATTATTAATTGATGAATAAATAAATACTTTAATAACTTTGTTTCTACATTTGTGTATATGCGCCTGTCTACAATCAGATTTAATGGCTATTCTGACTAGACATATACTGACATGTCAGGCATGGGAAAGCATTGCACCCAAGGGTAGCGCTTCCCTGGCTTGTTTCAGTTTTTCTGGTAAGTGAAAGCAGATATCTTATCCAACGCCTTTTTTATTTCCTCCTAATGGGCATGTCATCAGTAGCCATATATCGTATAAGCAGGTTAATATGTCCGTATACATTATTTTGGAAACGTTTGTAAAGAGTTTTAATGTGATGGTTGACTGTTGGCATATTAAAGTCAGAATGTAAGGCTTGTTGCGTCACGTCCAAGGTGCTTTTGAAATGAGTCGCAATATTTTTGATTGATAGGTCTGGAGTTTTTGTGCGTTTTTTATGGCAATGCGTTTTTATGGCAATTCCCTCTATTTGTGAGCAGTATGTACATAAAGGTTTAAGTTAGTATGTGTAAGTATTTACTTTTTTGTCCAAGTTTTAGCTTTGAGGACTTGGAAAAAAGTCGGTAAAGTAGTTTCAGTCGTTTATCAAGAGTTTTTCTTTTAATTTTAACTTCGGACTTCTACTTCTTCCTTCTATCCACAGCTTACTGGCGTTCCTCAAGAAAGCGTTTTAAGCCCCCTCCTCTATTCCATTTACACCTCTGACATTCCTGAGCACCCTTGCACCACCATCTTTACCTTCGCTGACGACACAGCTATCCTTTCTTCCCACAAAGATCCCACATTAGCCGTCCAGAACCATCTATTCGACTTAGAAAATTGGTTCCAAAAGTGGAAAACAAAAATAAACGCAACTAAGTCGAACCATATAAGTTTCTCACTGAGGAAGGGGACATACCCTCCAATAAAAATTAATGATACTTCTGTGCCATCTAAAAACTATGTACGTTACCTTGGACTGTACTTGGACAAAAGACTCACTTGGAATATACATACAAAACTAAAAAGACAAGAACTGACCAGACGATATAAACAACTGTCACACCTCCTGGATTACAGGTCAACACTTAACCTTCGAAACAAAAGACTAATATACAACACGATACTAAAACCTATTTGGACCTATGGAGTAGAACTTTGGGGTTCCGCAAAAAAAGGTACACATAAACAAAATTCAAACCACACAATCAAAAATTCTTCGAAAAATTGTAAACGCTCCATGGTACATTTCTAACAACACAATACACACAGACATGGACATTCCAACAGTAAAATCATACAATCACGACCAATACTCTACCTTTCACAGTTCAACTCACAGCCATCCAAACCCACTTGTTTCTTCTCTTTCTTACCAGTTACCCGTCCAACGAAGATTAAAAAGACAATGGCCGAGAGATATGCTCGAGCAAATAATTTAAATCAAGCAAAACGAAGATAAATTTCACACTATCCACAAATTTGCTAGGTGCGCTACAGCGCAGGCGCAAATGACTTAAAAATATAAAATAAATAAAAAACAAAACTTCGGGCTTATAATTTATAATTTAAATTCTATTACATTGGTATATGATTTCCAATAATTAAAACATAGTGGAAACTTGTTATTCATTAACTATAATCGTTTGTCTTAATGGCAGTCATACACGTATATAGCCAAACCTGAAGATAGCAATGGAGCAAAAATAGTTATAGAATGATATCTTATATATGATTAATCGAGAAAATAAGTAAAATATGTTGTCGAAGTTTAACGAATAGGAAAATTGTATTATAATTCACTTAATTAAAGTTTTCAAGAAGAGTAAGTTTAAATTTAAGTTTAAAAAGTAAGTAAATTTAAAATATAAAATAGAGAAGTCGATATAAAGCAGACGTACTTAACAATTAGGACGTAGGAGTGGGAATAATAATTTCCCAAAGGGCCAAAACAAAACGTCCATGCTGGCTGGCCCTTCTGTCTAATTAGCCTTTGACAAATGGTCACGGTTTAAGCAGCTATAACAGGTCACACACGTCTATCTGATGCTGTCTCTATTCGGATATAAGGTCCATTATAATTTACTATTATTATTAAAAAGGAATAACAAGAAATAAAAATTGTCAGTTAAAAAAATTAAATAAAATTCACTTCAAAATTTCAAAAGAAGAAAAATGGATTGTTAAAATAGAGAGCATAGAATTCAGGAAACAAGAAAAAAATAAAATAAAAATGTATAGGTTCAACATGAAAGGCCATAGGTAGACTAGAAGCTTTGAGCACTGAACGGTGATGCGTATACCCGGGTTCGAATCCCGGACATTGCCAATATTTTATCTTAGGATAAAATTATTAGATTTTTGATAATTTTTAGACGATTGACGAACGTCAAGAGATGCCATAAATTGGACAAAAATTGTCCACAAGATAATACTCGCAAAACTTGCGAGATCGTGGGAGAGGTGTCAGTGAAGAGGAAGGATTTGTGCACCGTTTGGAAGCGACTCCGTGGTGTAATGGATAGCATACCGCGCATGTCACGCGGAGGACCCGGGTTCGATTCCCGGCGGAGCCAAATATTTTCTCTTCAAAAATAAATTATTTAAAATAATTTAAAAAATAGGTCGTTGCCCACAATGACGGTTAAATGAACATAATAATAATAAAATTTGCTATCTTGTAATTTATAATTTATCTATCGTTAAAAATATAAAGAGAACTTGTACCGGGTAGTTTGATCACTTGTACTAATATTATTAAATTATGAATGGACTTATTACTACTTTATTACTAATTATGGCCTATGCTGTGACGCTTGTGACAAGTTAATAATATTTTTGAAAACGCGAGAACGGAACAGAAGATTTACTTGATTTTGAGAATAATTCTTGAATTATTCTTTGGTTTATTTTAGCTTCTAACAAGTTAGAAAATTAGTATCCAACCAATTTTTAAGATTAGCCCTACTATAATTAGATTAGAAGGGTCACATTAGCATTTGGTGTAGCGATAATTTATCTATAGTTGGGGAGAGATTCATTTACAAGTAGTTAGTTAAAGGGACTAATTTATGTATCCGAAATGGGCCACTAACAGCTAGACCGGATCACCTGTACTCCACCTGGAATAATTAACGAATTCATTATCATTAAATATTGAGACGGGTCCTCCGGGTAACTTGCCTCCAATTCCCGTCCTCTCAACAACTGAATCAACCTATCCCTACTGGTTAACATTTATGGTTAGCCCGAAATATTTAAATTAAATAAAATTCAATTGGTTAAAAAAAAATCTAAATTGAAGGAACAAATTATAATAATTTTAAGTTACGTTACTTCAGCAGTTGTATCCATTGGCTACGAGAGGTCTTCTTAAATATTTTATCATCTTAAGGTTCTTAATAATTTTTACGATTATCGTTGATTTCTTTGCAGGGGAATGAATCCGCAATTGCGAACTTCATACTTTCAAGGCGTTCCTAAAATATATTCTCGAAACTCAAAAAGATGTCTTACAGTGAGAGTGGTGCGTTATCACAAATTTTTCCGATTGAGAATCAGATGGAGATAAGTTTTTGTGTCCAATGCTTAGCCTGCTTATTACAGTGTATGTGAAAAAATAACCACGATTAGAACGACATTCGTTACTTTCGTGAATATTGTTTTTAAAATTCGCATTATTAGTGAAATTCGAGATCTTATAAGTCCACCCAAATTAAAGGGGGGTAACCACACTTACTTTTCTTGATGGGGTTAAAAAAAAGCGGTAGGTCTCCAAATTAATTTTGATACTGTGAGTATATCGAATGCTGCACATTCTAATTAGTACGTTTCTGAATCTAATGATACTATTTCCATGATTTTGCAATAAACAGATCAAAAGTTATTACAAATTAGAAGTGAAAAACCATATTTTGCGGCTTAATGATATAGCTAATAAAATTATAAGTCAATAAATATCCAGTTTTATGGGAATGTCGAATTATTATTTGAAATGAGGCCTAAATATGTATGTTTTCATGTAATATATCATTAAAAATCTCTAGCTAATGGAGAGATATATTTATAATTATCATATATAACAGCCCGGTGTGCATTTGTATTTTGTGCAGTTGCACTTCAAATATGCATTTTACATATAGGGTATACATATATACGTCCTTAGAAATTAATAAGGAAATTGTAAAAAAATTATTATTAAAAATAATTTATGGGCTCGTTTACTAAAATTCCAAAACTTTCAATGGCCTATCTTATTAGACGCATTGCTATCAAATTATTAATATAATTCGGTTTGCGATATAACCTTTGGAAGAATAATAGTTTTGCAGAATATAATTTTTATTAAAATACAAAGAAAAAAAGTTTTTCCAGGCAGGCATTGCTTTTCCTAATGCCTATCAAACCATTTTGTTTTGTTCCATTTTTTTTTTATATTCCAGCACATTTGCTGATTATTAATAGTTGTAAAGTGAAAAACCAAATATCTATGCAGCATGAATAAGAGTAATAATTATTTAAGTCCTGAAAAGAGATTAAAACAAATCATCATTCCTTCGGAGATGACCTCAGACATTTATTCATAGGCGGAATAAGCTGACTACTTTTGGTAATTGGTCACAATTTTCGGAATCGGCACGCTAACATTTACACTAATGCAACATCCAGTCACGAACTAAAACCAAACAGCTCAGCAGAGCCCAATTAGAATACAGTGCAGCAAGACCAGCAAAATATTTATATATATTTATGAAAAGCTTCAATAAAGAGATCATGCATAATAAATAATTATACAGTTGGTCGCTAGTAAAAAAAGGCAGTTACCTATTGCTGCCTCAGATTTGTGCGTCGCTTACGAGCAGTATGATCTCGCATTTTATCATTGAAAACTATATTGTGCTATAAAAGTCTATATTATAACCATGGGCGGATCCAGCCGATTGTAAAGAGTGGGGGGGACTGCAGCCCCACATCACTTCATTTGGATCTGACAATCAGCTTTTTAACCTTTATGTTCCTTTCCTACAATTAAAATTCTTCTTGTTTTTATTTTTATTTTTTTAATGAGAGTGGAAAAGTGTGATAAATTAGGTAGTGAGTGTTCGTCTCAAACTTTATTTCTCTTGAGGTTACCTTGGGCGATAAGAGACTGTAATATTCTTCTAATTAAGATGTTTGTGATATACTATTGTATATTTATTATACATTTCTTAATATTCTTCAAAATATTAAGAGTTGTAAATGTTAGATATGTGTAAATTAGTAACCAACTTATTTTAAAAAAGATGCGTGTTGGAATTGTGAAATATCAAAGCTTCAGTTTCCTTAATAAGTAAGCTGAAATTTATTTTCAACAACTTCATATTCTTATATGAATTATTAAAAACTGATTGTTTACTTTAGAATGCTATTACTTTTGTATTAGCATATTAATTAATTAATTAGCATATTTAAGGTGTTAGGATCTAAGGCATCCTTAAGATAGGAAAGGTAAAGGAACGTTTATAAAATGAAAATTGTGTTAAGGTTGGCTAAAGGTGTGCATTTTCAGGAAGCCTTTAAGTAAGGCGTTTCTTAGGATCGTTGATAAATACGGCCCTTAAAGTTTTAACAACTAATTTTAAAATTTTATTTTACGGAATAAGTTTTACAACCCTACTGTATTTTATTAATTATTTTATGGATAAGGGTATCATTCCTGATAAAAAACTGTGTCCGAAAGTAAACAAAATGAGCCCCTCCTCCAAGAATAAAATAAAGTGTTTTAGAAGAAAGCTACTGCTTGCTTGTTCGTTTAACGTCCCTTGCTACTAAGGCTAATCGGACGGTGCTACAGTTGGAGTCCTAAATTTTGCCTCTTCAGGTATAATTAGGATAAGGGTCTTTAACGAGTACCTGACATCATACAGGATCGGGACTTCCATTTTAAGTCCTATTTGAGGGACGGCATATCCAAGGATTTTTTCTCCCATTAAAAAACCTTAGGGCCAGCGCGGGCCGCGAACCCGCGACCTTTAGTATTGTAGGTCGCTATGCTAACCACTATACCTCAGTTGACCCCTTTAGAAGATAGTGAAAGCTTACAATTTGATAGATGTAGAAGAAGAATATTTTTTAATACTATTCCTCTACGAACAATTTAGCAATGTAAATAAATGCTTATTTATGTTGTTCGTTACCTACATCAAAGCTTTTATACTAGTGATCACTGGTAAGTACGAATTACAGTAATCGAAATGATAAAATGCGATTTTTTCAAAACTAGATAGCCATTCGTGATTTTTTTTTTTTAATGGGAAAAAAGAAAAACTTTTTATTTTTTTTATTTTCAATAAAAACAACCAGAAATTGAAAAGTTAGAATAACCACTAATTAGGAGATGAAGCATAATGGTAAATAGTATAATTGGTAGGAAATTTGTAGTGGCATTGCTAGTACATTACAATTGACTTGACAAATCATTATTTGCCTACATTTTGTAATAACACCATGTAGCATATATGCATAGGATTATCGCTGCATTATTCATTAATTGCACGGAGTGATGAGGAATTATCGGAAACAATCCTGCACATGCATAAGACTAAAAATGATTTATTAGACACATCGCAATTTTGTCATAAAATAAATACCAAACATAGAGCGATAGGTCAAGGGAATAATTTACAAGCTCTGTTATTATAATGCGTTGGCTTTTCACGAGGACATGTACAAATATATGCAGGCTGAGGGAACAGTACGGTAAATATAAATTCATGTTTGTACAACTTCAACAATAAAATAATATTTACTTGCTATCAGGGCATTGATAATTAGGCAAGCTGAGATCAATACCGTTCTTTAATTTGGCTGTTTAATCAGGACAGCAATAACCACAGTAATAAATAAACATTATCACTGCTTACCAAACAGTCGCTGACAAAATAATAATTTGAAAAAAAATAAGAAAAAAAATAAGCGAAATATTATTTTAAAAGCAAGAAAATAATTGTTTTTGGGGTCACCTATGGTGTAGTGGTTAGCATGACAACCTACAATATTTGTACTAAAGGTCGCGGGTTCGCGTCCCACGGTGGCCCTAGGATTTTTTAATGGGAGTAAAAAATCCTTGGCTATGCCGTCCCTCGGATAGGACGTAAAATGGAGGTCCCGAGCCTGTACTATGTCAGGTACTCGTTAAAGATCTCTTTCCCAATTATACCTGGATAGGCAAAATTTAGGACTACCACTGTAGCATCGTCCGATTAGCCTTAGTAGCATAAAGTGACGTTGAACATGCACAAACAATTGTTTATGTGCATTAAAATGGTACATTAATATAAATAATTAGCAAAAATATGATGAAGAAAATATTAAAATGCACTAAATTTCCTAATTGCAGAACGATATCAAGCATATATAATCTTTTTTTTTTTTTTTTGTTGTAATGATTCAAGAAATAGAACTTGGCAAAAGCGATGTATAAAATAGGAAGAAAAAAAAAAACATTTCTTAAAATCCAACAGTGATAATCCTTTGTTTGTTTAATTGGCGTCACTTTGCGCCATTAAGCATAATCGGACGATGCTACGATACTTAGTGGGAGTCCTTAGTTTCGCCTATCCAAGTATAATTAGGAAAGGGATCTTTAACGAGTACCTGACATCGTACAGGCTAGGGACCTCCATTTTACCTCCTATCCGAGGGACGGCATAGCCAAGGAATTTTTAATCCCTTTAAAAAATACTAGGGCCACCGCGACACGCGAACACGCGTCCTTCAGTATTTGAGGCTGCCATGACACTACACCACAGTTGACCCCAAAATGATAATCCTTGTTTATAAATAGGTTGCTCATGTTGACGGCGTAAAGTTTTTTATCTCAGAAATAATAACTTTCCAAGAATACGAGTAATATTCAGAGAATGCTATTGTAATTTTTAAAAAAAATATTTAGTCCCCCCAATCACTGATGAAAACACATTTTAAGATTATTCTTAATGTTCGTGCCATTTTGGTTAAATATACTGTTTTAGTTAAAATGAGGGAATAAATTTCACATAGGCTTTGATATAGGAATCCTTTGTATAGTGGATATGGCGCATATCCAATTTGAATCTGTAATGTGTGTTTATATGCAACTGTCACTTTGCGATGTCCTTTCAATTGCGAACGTGAGCGGAAACCGTTTCTCTTTAATGTCTCTATTAGAATAATCTATTATAAGCTTTTTGCCCCCTTCCATTTCCAAGTTGTCCAATCCAATGTGATTTGAAATAATATTTGTTTTAATCACTTAAATTGTTTGATATTATTCATTTCAATCTAATAGCTTTTAGAATATGATATTACATGTGGTAAGAATGTAATGGAAAGTCGTTATATTATTATCCAAGGTTCATACACAGATTTTGTACAAAAAATATAATAAATTGGTAAAACCAATATTTAAAAAAGAAAAATGGGGTCTTTAATAGAACACGGTCGTCAATTACTATTAAAAAAAATTATAATAATTAATAGTGAATGCTGCTAAGTAATTTACCCATCATGAGTTTACAATTGAGGCGTTGACATGGATGAGGTAGTGAATCAAGAAAACCCATTTTTATTTTGAACTGCTAAAATAAGTTTTATTCATAAACATCTTCCGGCGTTCATAGCAACTAAACCATTTTTAATACTGACTTACTGCCGTAAAACGAGGTGACATTGTGACTAATGGGGTGACTTTGTGACAAGCCTATTTTCCTACAGTTTTTGAATTTCCCTCCTTCAAAAGAACCAGGTTAGGCAATTCAGTGTACCTTTCAGGTAGTCAGTAATGTGCTGCAACCTACAGGCCACATATAACTTCTTTAATTCCATTTATCATGGTTCTTTATTTCAAGGTTTCAACTAAATGATAACAATCAAACATATAAGAAATAAAGCACCATGGTAAATGAAATGAAAGAAGTTATAGAGGTCCATTTGTGGCTAGTAGTTTGCAGCACGTTACTGACTACCTGAAAGGTACACTGAATTGCCTAACCTGATTCTTTTTAAGGAGGGAAATTCAAAAACTGTAGAAAAATAGGCTTGTCACAAAGTCACCCCATTAGTCACAATGTCACCCCGTTTTACGGTACTCTTCCATTACTATTGGCACAACTTCATACTACTTTTTCCAATGAAAATCTTGAAATCGCTTTTTTTTACTTACTACCTTTTCCATGTCAGTGCCTCAATTAATTTAGCTTTCAGTAATAAAAATGAATTTTTTGGAGGTATAACACAAAAAGTGCTCGTATTTTTCTCGCCGAAAAAGGATTACTGTACAAGCAGAGAAGATGCAAGCAAGGCATATAATTCAATGAAAACGTGGGTAAATGGAGGTTTCATGAAAGAAAAAGCAGAAAAAGTATATCTCTTAACTGAGTTACTTGGTTTACCCAAACAAAATTTAAATTAAATACTATTTTGGTTATATAAACCATATAACTTGTTTGTATCGAGTGTTTCTATTTTCAAATAACAGCGATTACTTTAGGTTAGTAAAAAGCAACTGGTTACCGTGTTCTAGAAAAATGTTTTTATTTATTACATCATTTGCTTTTTATCTTTCTGCATGAAATCGAGTGCATCTTTACTTAAGGTAGCGATGAAGCATAACAGATTATAAACTAATTGCCCATAATTTAAATTCATCTTCAAATAAACTAATTATACGTTGGAACATCTGTGGGAGTTCATTTCCGATAATTTGTGATTTTTAATAGTCTCTATGATGTTTCAATGTTCAATTACATGAACGTCACATTTATTTGATACCTGTTGTGTATTGGTTAGCATGGCAATCTACTATACTAAAGGTTGCAGGTTCGCGTCCCGCGGTGGCCCAGGGATTTTATAAAGGGAGTATAAAATCCTCGGCTATGCCGTCCCTCGGATAGGACGTAAAATGGAGGTCTCGAGCCTGTACGATGTCAGGTACTCGTTAAAGATCCCTATCCTAATTATACCTGGATAGGCAAAATGTAGGACTCCTACTATAGCATCGTCCGATTAGCCTTAGTGGCATAAAGTGACTTTAAACAAACAGCTTAAATATTTATTCAATCATACATGCAAAATGTTTCTTTGTCAACGAAAATATGGAACTTTATCAAGAACACAAAGCACATAGTTATTGGCGGCGGATGGAAGTATGTTGGTGACGATCTGTGTTATCGGGATCAAAACTTCGTCTAACGTCCCTTTATCGGACGATGCTACAGTGGGAGTCCTAAATTTTGGCTATACAGATATAATTTGGATCTTTAACGAGTACCTGACATCGCCCATGTCGGGACCTCCGTTTTACGTCCTATTCGAGAGACGGTAGAGCCATTAAAAAATCCTAGGGTCGCAGCGGGCCACAAACCCGCAACCTAAAGAATTGTAGACTGCTATGCTAACAACTGCACCGTAGGTGAACCCATTAAAACTTAGTTTTCGCAAACCTTTTTTTCCCATTATTCAACAGAAGATGAAGTCCAAATAAGCACATGAAATTACAAGCATTTAGCATGCTGTATAAGGACTAAAATTCTGATGACTAAAATTCATCGTTCACCCACCGACTAAGGTGACTTCTACTACAATGACGACAAAAAGGATAAATGAGCATCGAAATGCTTCCTAGAACCATTTAGTTGGTCCGGTATAGGAAGGAGAACGGGGAATGTAGTTGGTTTTTTCCTGCTAAGGGAATACAGGGTTCAAGATTACTCGAGGAATTGAGTGCGTTCCAAAGGAAGCTCTCTGCATAGGCCAACTACGTGCGCCGTATTCCTAAGCCTCTCCTCTCCACGACAAAAGTCCCTCAACCTCACTCCCTCAGGACCCGGAGCTCTGAGGAAGGAACTTGCGGGATATTGAATGAAATCGAAGGTACTTCTTACTTCTTCAACGATAATGTCCATTCCAAAAAAAAAAAAGATAATTTTTTTGTTAATCAGAAATCTTTGGTTCCAAATGTGTATATTAAGTTATTTAATAAAAGTTTCACATCCGGTTGATGGTCCATAGTGACCAAGTCTTCCTGTATAATACTAGCTGACCCTTGCGAAGCATTCCCACTCCGTCCTTCCCACGTCACGAGTGCGCTGACTCTATTGACTGAAATCACATGTTTTTGCTTTTAACTCGCAAAGGACGGCCACAATTGAAAAAGTGTATATGTAGAAATTTTCCCAACGACAAACTAGAAAAAATGACCCCTTTGAAAAGGCCCTGCGACCATTTTGAAATTTTCGCTGAGAATTGCAGTTTTTCGCTTACAACTGGCAAACTAAGGGGTTGATAGAAAAAATATTTATGACCGAAAATTTTCTCCTTGAAAACCTGAAGAGATTGAGGCAATTAAGAAACTTCTAAGACCATTTCGATTTTCAAGAACCGAGGTTTTGGCTTATAACTCGTAATCGAAGGCGAAATAAGTTATTCGTACACATTCATGTTATCATGACAAGAGAAATAATTAAATTTATATACTTGAAATGGGAGAGAAATAAACACATACTATTTATCTACTCAATTATTGCTTGATCGTGGTCACCTGTTGTGTAATGGTTAGCATAGCTGCCCACAATACTAAATGCCGCGGGTTCACGTCCCGCGGTGGCCCTAGGATTTTTTAATGGGAGTTGAAAATCATTGTCTATACTGTCCCTCGGATAGGATGTAAAATGGAGGTCCCAAGCCTGTACGATGACAGGCACTCGTTAAACCTCCCTATATTTATTATACCTGGACAGGCAAAATTTAGGAATTCCCATTGTGGCATCGTCAGATTAACCATTGTGGCATAAAGAGGCATTAAACAAAGTATTGCTTGCTCTTACAAGTATTTTAAAGTAAAGGAGAATCCACGTTGTGGTCAAATGCGGTTGGATAAAGTAAGAAAAACAACCAAAAATTGTACACTTTTTTAGACATTAGCTCGATGCTGATGACCAGCAGAGTGGGTCGAAACGTTGGCCGAAAATAAAGTAATATATTTTACCTCCCTTAAAAAAAGGTTTAAACAGAAATTAATGAACGATGCTTCAAAGGTTTGCATTTTAATTTATTACTTTGTAAAGTGTATTAAAGCTAAGGAGCCTCCATTAAACAGGCGCAAAGCTCTCATATGTTTTTAGTTCCAGAGACTTATTTAAGATTTGTGTGTCAAAGGCCATGAGTACACATGATTTTAACGAGGATGAAGAGAGAAGTTTGTGGTGAGGCTTTAATCTTTTGAAGGGTTTATTTATACCTAATGCATGTATGAAAGTATCATTTTATTTCATTTAAAAGATGATGATTTTACATTTCATGTTTTTATATATTGCTTCTTGTTCCATCTAGTATGTAAATTTTCAGATTCACAACTTATTTATTTATATTTCTCAAACATAAACTTATAAGGTTTTCACCCAGCCTTAAATAATTGTGTAATGATATTTTCGTCATTAAAAACAATTATTTGACATATATATATATATATATATATATATATATATATATATATATATATATATATATATATATTATTGGAAAAAATAACATAAATATTTTTAAATGACCGACAGATAAATGTCATAAATATGTTATCACTAGGGGACACTCCCGATGTAATAAATGCAGATGCAATGAACCTCATTAAGATAAAATTATCGCATGTTTGCGACGCATATTTCTTCTCCGCCTAGTAACGAAGATTTTTATAATACCAGTTTTTCTGGTAAAAAATTTCTGATTTTATTTTTTAATTCTATTCCAACATCATTTTCCTGTATAATATGTACTGTAACTTTCTATGATGAACAAAATAAAATCAAATTACCAGGGTCCGGATTTGTATATAAAATAAAATGTTAAATATTTTTAATTATATTTACCTTAACAAGTCAAAAAAGGAGAATACAATTATAAAATTGATTATGATTATTTTAAATAAATGAATAATGGTGGAAAACCGTTTAACATACGTGTACAAGACTACCGCAATCATTTAAGATATCGTGTTATGTATCAAATGACAGAAAGTATTTACATGTGCGTGTAATTATTTAATTGATAAAGATAATAAAATATGATTTCGTAACGTTGATTTCACAATAAATTAGTGAATATTAAATTAGTGAAATACATATGATTATGTAGAGGGGAAAAAAAGAGGCTTATGTATACGTTAGTCATTTTTTTTTTTTTTTTTTTTATACTATATACCTACGTTTTAATTCTGATGAATAAATTATGTTTGTTGAACCTGAGGCATTATAAGCATTAAGATATGTATATAACATAATTTAAAAGGCGTAAATGTTACGTTTCAATTTAGTAACCAGAGTAGAATGATAAACCACTATTTTTTTAGAAATTTGAAGTTGGGGATTCTCAAATATTTTTCCAAATTATAAATTTTTGAATATGTTGGACAACCTTTAAACTTATTTAAATAACATTATTTAATTTATTGAATACCGGCTTTCAGAAAAACATGGTAAAGACAGATACTAGAAGTAGCTTTTCGAATTTTTAAAGATAATGAAGAAATAAAGCTCTTGTTTACATCATTTGTTTTGTTCATGGTTATTGGAAACGCGTAAACATTTTTTAAAAATTAAAAAAATAATTGTTTTCTCATTCATCTATATAATTTGTTCTTATAATTTATAATCTGCAAGTTTCAAAGAATAGGTAAGTATAGGAATTTTTGGAAACTCTTGAATTGAAAAAACCTTTTCAAACGGTCAATTTTTTTTTTTTTTTTTTTTTTACTGATTGCAAAGATTCTATATCATTAAATACTAATAAAATAATTAATTAATTAATAAATTTATAATAAGCTGCACATACTGTTACAGGCTTCTAAGGCAGCTGAGATACGATTGGCACTCAATATGGTAATCCTGCTAATGCATAGCACACCAGGGGCTTGACACTGAACTGTTAACAGTTCGGTTCTGTTCCGGACAGCAATAGCTTTGTAAAACAGTGTATACATACATGGCTTGATGTGCAATGCAAACATAAAAATGTAATTAGAAATAAATCGTAAACACATTCCATGCATACACATGCTCAATTTGAGGAATTAAAAATCATAGATACTTAAATTTTTTTTAAACTCTATTCTAAAAGGTTTTAAAAATGAGAAATAGGTATTTTTTTACATTATTTTGAATTTTATTCTAGTAATTATTGGTTCAAGTTTCAAAACACTGGTCAACAGAATATGGCCATAAAAGTTGTCCATGGGGCCAGGTTTTTTGTAATTTTCAATTTTGTAAAAAAAAAAAAAAGAAGTAGTAAGTATTTCAGAGCTATGAACGTGTCTTGATTTATATACTCTATTTACTTCCTCTAAACAACAAATATGTCGTCAGAACTCTTAAAGCATGTTTAGCCAAGTTTCAACAGGCTCGGTCTGTGAGCCGGCCTAGTTAAGTGCCTCTATTAATTTAGTCCAAAGAGAACCTCTTAGGATCTTCAAAATGCAGCAAGAAATCATCAAAGGCTACATTTTTAAGTAAACTTCTGGTAAGAAAGCTGATTAAATAAAATTGATTGATTTAACACTATATTATTTTTATATTAAATAACTTATTTTTGAGGAGGAAAGATTTGGCTCCGCCGGGAATCGAACCCGGATCTTCCGCGTGACATGCGCGTGACATTTTCTCTTCAAAAATGTCCCCATTTTATGTTTTTGCCCATTTTAACGATTTTCTCATAAATAGTTTCAGCGATTTCGATTAAACTCGTCATATTCAATGATATTCAAGAATTCTTTAGTATCAGGTAAGCTTTATCCTTATTAAAATGTTCTGAGGAGGATTTAGGGGGAAGGGGCCTTTTTTGTTTTCCTATAAAGTACCTTTGTTTTTGTTTATATGGAGAAATTATCTCTCTTGATTCGCCTAAAAATAAGTAATGGCTAAATATGAATAAAATCAAGTAAACATATACAGGAAAAATATTCCGTCAACTCATAAAAAGAGCCCACGCCGTACGCCTTTAATAACAGACGATTGTATGAATAAAGATGTTCTGTTCATTTAATGGGAACTATATGAAGTTGTCAACAACTACATAGGTATTATAAAATCAGATGACTTGTAATATTATGCTTGCATTGCCGAATTATCACAAGTAAAAATTTTGTTTAGTATTAAAAAAAATTAGTGTACTTTAAAGAGCAAATACCAAAAAAAGTAATTAAATAAATGTGGAAAATGTATATATAAAATATATACATACTTTATACAATGTATGTATAAAGTACCTTTGTTTTTGCTTAGATGGAGAAATAATCTCTCTTGATTCGCCTAAAAATAAGTAATGGCTAAATATAAAATATGAAAAAAATCAAGTAAACATCTAAAGGAGAAAAAAGAAAAATATTCCGTCAACTCATGAAACACGCTGAGCCAACGCATGCGCCGTACGCATTTAATGACAGACCATTGTTTATAATCAATGACATTCTGTTCATTTAATGGAAATTATTAGTCTCCATGGTTACTAAATGTTGTTTTCAAGAACTACATAGAGCATTATAAAATCGGAAGACTTATATTATGCTTGCATTGCCGAATTATCAGTAAAAACTTTAATTTAATAATAATAATAATAATAAAAAAATTGAGTACTTTGAAGAGCAAATGCAAAAAAATAAATAAATGAATGTAGAAAAATGTGTGACTTTGAGAAATGGCATTTACTAAAACACGTCAATTTCTAATCAAAGTAATTTGGTAAGTGAAACTTGTGTATTGCACGCATTGCAATAGATTTTTTTATTTTGAAATAAGACAAAATCCTTGTCCCTGAGACAATCAGAGCACCGAATTCTAAAAGAAACAAACATTGTAATTCATTTAACAGACAAAAAGTTGAATTTTTTTTGTCCAGTGTAATCCAGAGCGAAGAGGATAATAGGGTATAAGAGAGTAAAGTATGATTCTGAAAGGAAGTCGTAATATTTTTAATAATAAGTATGAATAATATATGAACTATAACAAACACATATTTTATTATACATTAAATAATTTTACTGACAATAGGAAGATGTGATTTACACGATATACTATTTCTACGAAAGGATAGATTAGTAGACAGAAACAGATGTGGTTCCGGAGCTATGGAAAGTGTTAAGAACCTCATCGAAGGTCGCGCAGCACCTCTCATTCTATCTTGTTCAATTCAACTCTTATCTTCACATGTTCCAGGACATCGAGATGATCCTTTCCAGATACTATCTTGAGATCTTGAGGAGATGAACATGTAAGTCTGGAACCCCAAGTGGTCATCAAAGTCTTAAGTGGTTAGTTAATGACGGGTCACTGGAGCTTGTTGAAGATTCTTGGAATACTTACGCCACTTATAAAGACTACATTTAATCAGAGACAAGGAATGGATTTAGCCTTTACTTTCCAAAGTATAATTTAAAATCAAAGCTTGGGTTCCTCGATGACAGCTGAAGATAAGGCGGGACGGTCGTAAACGTTTTCATCATGTTAACTGAGTCATGTAGCAAGACATACTGTTTTTTTAACATGCAAAAATAAGTATGTTTACAATTTAGGTTCCATATATTTGTTACCTATAAACTCTATAGGCCTGTTTACACGTTTAATGTTTTGGAACAAAACGTTACTAAACTTTTCCGATCATCAGGGGTGATTGAAGGACCAAATAGGCCAAATTTTACAACAAAAATCTGTTGCGATGCGCGCAACACACAACTTTCACTTACCAACTTACTTTCATTAGAAATGGACGTCTGACGAGAAATGCTATTTCTCTAAGTCATACAATTTTCAACATTCATCTACTTATTTTTGTTTGCATTTGCTCTGTAAGTACTCTATCTTTTTTTATTATTAAATAAAAGGGTTTACTAGTTATAATTCGGCAATGCAAGTATAATACTCCAAGTCGTCTGATTTTATAATTCTCTATGTAGTTGTAGAAAACTTCATATAAGTAGTTCCCATGAAACAAGTAATTTCCATTAAATGAACAAAACATCGTTAATTGTAAACAATGGTCTGTTATTAAGGCGTACCGCGCATGCGTGAGCTCAACGTGTTTTATGAATTGAGCTCCTATATGTTTACTTAATTTTATTCATATTTAGCCATTTCTTATTTTTAGGCTAACCGAGAGACATATAATTTTTCCATATAAACAAAAACAAAGGTACTTTATAGGAAAACAAAAAAGGCCCCTTCCCCATTGGAGCCCCCTCAGAACATTTTAATAATGGTAGAGTTCATCTGATATTAAAGATTACTTCATTTTCATTGAATTTGACGAGTTTAATCAAAATCTTTAAGGCTATTTTTAATAAAATGAAAAAAACGTAAAAAATGGGGGAAAAAAGTAATGAAATAAAGCGCCCCCTCCCTTTGATCAATTTTGATGATATTTTTACTGTCACATCGCGGGCATATGTATTCATCAAATATCCAATTTCAGGTTCGTACGGTATACAGTTTTTGAGCTAGTCTGTTCAAATACACACACACAGACCATTTCGCGGGACTTGGTTATTTAGACTCAGGGGACCCCAAAACGTGTATTTCCGTTGAAAACCGGAAGTCGAAATTTTTCACGACCGCAATACTTTCCCTTACTATATATTTCATATAGACAATTGGCAGAATTGAGTAACACTATAATATCGTCAACATTAGTTTTGTAATGTATCGACTTACAGTACTAATGCAGATAGTTTATTTAGACGTCACTAAGAACAAAGGAGGTTGCTATCACGAGGTAATAGATGTAGATCGTATTCAATCAAAGGTTGGAATTATCGATTTCATCTCTGAAATTATATTACATTTTCGAAGATCGATGGAAGGGGATGATAATGTTTGTAAGTGTGAGTACTATCCAAGTAAGTACCTAAAGAAGAAGCAATACAATGAAGACGTGTTATATTGATTAGAGAGAACATGGAGAAGAAATTTGATGTATTATTGAAATGTGGCAGAAATTACTATTAATTGTTAAAACTTATCTTTCAACAATACTCGAAAGTTTCGCAAAATAGTCTCAGTTGAACTATCCTAAACTCTACTTCAACTTCTTGAGATGTCTAACAATAGGAATTTCGGACCACAGTGGAGTAGAAGACCTTGTCAACTAAGAGAGTGGCTCTCATAACTTTCTCAACAACTTGTTTTTCCCAAATATTCGACTCTACTAGTTATGGACTCCTGACTCCAGTATTATATTCAGGTCAGATATGAAGGATAGCTTTGTTTATTCATTAATGCATTCACCTCTAGCCCATAAATAGATAGGTAAAACGCAGAACATTTCTTTGAAACTCAGAAGTAGAATTTTATGATTTTGAGAAACTCAATTTCTCAACTCGGAACCCGGTAATATTTCATGACTTCCAAGAGGGGAGTTTAATATGTTCACCCTAGTTAACGAATGTGAAGATACGCATGTAGGGATCGAAACGTTGGTTTACCAAAATAAAAAAAGATCTAGCTGAAAATCCTGACTATCAATACCTATCATAAATCAGTAAATATAGTAAAGAAAATCAGTGGACTGCTACATGCCTCTAAATTTGATTATTTTATTACTAACGATTATTACTAAACTTACATGAGGTCACTTTAGACCCTGGCTACTGCATATTTTTTTAGAATTTTATCAACATAAAATTCTGTGAAATTTTATAATTAGCATTTCTTTTAGCGTCAGCAACGTAGACGCACATCCGTCGCAGACAATAGACATCCTACTGGCTTCGAAGAATATTATGCAGTGAACCTATGACCATTACCTGATTTTCCTTGCCAAAGAATATTATTAAAAAAATATAAATATATATAGTTAACCTACACAAAGGAAACTGTAATCTCTCCGTTCTCACTAAAACGAAATTAAGAACTATATAAAAAATTAGGAAGAAGGGCTGTTTGCCCTCGAAGAAATGTTTTGAAGATATTCATTATTAAAATAATTCTAAGGAAGAATTACTCCAACATGCAATTCTCATTACAAAATCCACTCACACGCCTTCAATCCATAAATCCATTTCTGAATAGGCGACCACAAAAAAGAACACACAGGTTATAAATAACATACTGCTTAATTTGATATGCGCATTGTCGAATGCACTAAGAAATCTATTTAAAATTTGGCTTGCATTCAACTTGGAACTAGACGAAATGGCCCTTAAAATATTTAGTAGTTCTCAGAAACATAAATGACTACTAACAACAGAATTAGAATATCGAACGAGGCAATTGAAGATAAAAAGTATGTCCTCAAATCGAAGTAGTTTTATGAATTCCTACCCTATTAATATAGCTAGTATACATTAAAAACAATTTTCAATGCCACAAAAATTATAACGACACAAATATTAGAACAGGTTACAAAAATTATCACTTTGTAACACAAATAATCATATGGCTTGCACTTCACAATCAAGACGAAGTCTAACTGTACATACAATCTCTCCTTATACATATTCGTGAGAAGAAGGGTCTAGAACCTCATAGAACGTCGTGGATGGGACTGCGTAGTCAGAAACACGTTCTATGACAGTTTGTTCCAACTGTTAGTTCGTTCCAACAAAAGGTCCGGGACTTTTAAACTTTTTTTTTTTTAACGTTACAATATGTTAAGTATAATTATCTAAATGGCTTAATTCCCTAATAAGCCTTGAATATTCGGTTACAATATCTGTCGGGGTGGTTTTGTCAAGACGTCCACAGTCCACAGTTTTGTCTACATGCAGAAGTAAGGTTTGTAAATATGGAGGAAGTAGGAAATATGATTTCCATATACCTTGCTCATTTGTGAAAAACGTGTGAATCTAGACTATTAATTTAAGAACCCGATTTCATGTACATTATAGAAATGAAAATAACTTTAAATACCAAACTAAACTAAATAAAAAACTTAAAATAAATGGTAAATAGATTTTTGCTCCTCCTCTAGATGTAATGAACGGAAACAAATTAATTTTAAGTCGAAAATCACGGAGTTTGCTCATAAGTCTATTTCAACAATGCAATAATAAAAAAAACTCAATGAAAGATTTTAACCACTATCTAGCTTGCTAGGAGCAACGCTTACAGCTCTCCTTAACCGCTACACCGGAAAAATATACAAATCACTCATTTCGCCCTCGATTGCGAGTTACAAGCGCAAAACCGCGGTTCTTAAAAATCAAAATGGTCTTAGAAGTTTCTAAACGATCTCAATCTTTTCAGGTTTTCAAGAACATTTTTTCGATTAACCCCTTCGTTTGCAAGTTGTAAGAGAAAAACGGCAATTCTCAGTGAAAATTTCAAAATGGTCGCATGGCCTTTTCAAAGGTGTCATTTTTTCCATTTTTTTTCTCCAAATATCGCCGTTCTTTTGCGAGTTACAAGCACAAAAATGCGATTTCAGTCAATAGAATCAGCGCACTCGCTTTCCGCGAAAACGATGTGTTTATTTAAGTATTCCGTCTTCTAGCCTGATAACAAAGGAAAGGAATTTTGGAGTTTCAAAAATAAATAATTTACAATTTGAACACATCTATTCTTTACTTCAATCCTCACCTATGCCCGTGACGCACTAAATACGCACTATAGGATACTAAATATAAGGTGTGTCCTTCAATTAAGTAGGACTTAAGTAGACTGGAGTGCGAATGCTTTGCACGGGTCAACTAATTACAATTAAATTATGAAATAACCTATGTTGTAAATACTTAATAAAATCTACGCAATATTTTATTACAAATACTTTCTTATATTTTACTATACTAATACTTTTATAATAATTATTTTCTTTCTCGTTGCAGGTAAGTTCTGGCGAATTAAGTGACTTATAACCAATTTTGTATGGTAAATATGACTTTATTCATTTGGGATACATAATTAATAATTTAAATTATTTGTAAGTGGAAGCTTGATTATGATGTGAGGAATGCTTCGCATGGGTCATCTAGTCTCATGTATTAATGGTTTCAATAAAAAATAATTTGAAATTTCACAAACTGACACCGTACACTATCTCGGTTTTACCATTGACAGAGGGATGACCTGGGGCCCGCATGTTAAGATGAAACTTAAGACTCTTAACAACCGACTCAACCAACTCTACTTACTTTTTACTAAAACTACAAAACTGGGAATGAGACAAAAATTAAATACATATTTATACTTGATAAAACCAATAAGGACTCTTCACAGATTTACGGAACAGCTATAAAGACCCACTTACACCTACTTCAGACCATTCAATCAAAAATGTTAAGACTCGTGGTAAAAGCACCATGGTACGTCACTAACAAAACACTACAAACTGACTTACAAATGAAAACAGTAGACCAACATATACAGACACTTTATTAACGTTTTCACTCACTTACAAGGCCACTTCAACCGACATGGCAACAGGTGATATACCAATAAATAGGAGATTAAAAAGGCGTTGGATGAGAGATCTCCTTCGTTAACAAACCAGATTAACTGACACAAGCGAGGGAAGAGGTAGCGCTGGGTGCCATCTTTCCCCATGCTCTTATTTAAATTAGCGTTTCAAATTTGCTGATTGTCGAAGTTGTTGACAGGCGCAAATCAAGATGTGAAGACAAACATAAAAAAATCCTAATTCTATTTTAGAAATTCAATAAAATAACTTGTAATAATCGACTGTTGACTTCGCCAATACATATTCAAGTGAGAGCCATTTCGAATTCAATAAATAATGGAACAGAGAATATTAGGCACAGAATATTGTATTGTTAAACGTAGGCATAAATCAAAGGAACATAAGAGGGACAAATATTAGATATTTGAGTAGCCCAATCAGAATCGAACCGTTCGCATGCAAACAACCAGACCGAAGCCATAATTAATTTCCCTACCCCGTTTCCGCTGACCCAAAGAGATATTATTTGACGATCGGTATTAAATTGAAACATTTTAATATAAATTCCCAAATTATCCACCAACCCCGCCCCCACCATCGGCCCAACAATGACGTCACAGCTGCCAGTTATGAGGGAGAAAGGTCCAATATTCACCTGCTGATATTGCCTTGAGTTATGGCTGCCTGAAGCTGAGCGGAAGGGACAAATAGATTTGCCATTGCACAGCTGGACAAAGCCTCCTATATCCATCCCAAATCTGGGCTTCACATCACGGCCTTCATGATTAGCACATGAGCTAGAAAGCAATCAATTCCTCTCTGACAATGTCATCAGCCATCCAATAGCTAAACAACGACCGCCTGGAAGGATGGCAAATGCCAAGCTTGCTTGCAGAGTACATCAACACAAAAGTTGAATATTCGCTCCATACGGGATTATACAATACAACTATAAATTATCTGACAAATTATTTGTATAACAATAAATCCCGGGGTTACCTTTGGTATAGTGGTTAGCATGGCAACCTACAATACTGTAGGTCGCTAGTTAGCGTTCCGCGGTGACCCTAGGATTTTTTAAAGGGATTAAAAAATCCTTGGCTATGTCGTCCATCGGATAGGACGTAAAATGGAGGTCCCGAGCCGGTACGATGTCAGGTACTCGTTAAAGATCCCTATCCTAATTATAGGCAAAATTAGGACTCCCATTTTAGCATCGTTCGATTAGCCTTAGTGGCAAAAAGTGACGTTAAACCAACAAACAATAAATTCGCAGCGGATCCCCAAACCGAGTAAACGATGGAGCTCACGTTTTATAAGAATACTTCACATTGGTATCTTCCACACATTCCACAATGTCAACCTTTAACTTGGAATTTCGTCGGCATACAGTAAGCCTTACTTTTTTGTAATACGCACCCCCTCCTGATAAAATTAAAGCTCACCATGCTTCCCTTACTGAATTAATTTCATAGTCATATTTTATTTTTTATTTTATTTATATTTTACGGCATTTGCGCCTGCGCTGGAGCGCATCTAGCAAATTTGTGGAGTGCTAAGTTTTTTTTCGATTTGTTTGATTTATATTATATTAAATGATGAGCTCGAGCATATCCCTCGGCCATTGTCTTTTTAATCTTCCTTGGACGGGTAATTGGGAGGAAGAAAAGAACCTACGAAGAGAAGAGGAAGAGAAAAAACAAGTGGGTTCGGATGGTTATGAGTTGAACAGTGAAATGTAGAGTATTTGTCGTGAATGTATGATTTTACTTTTGGAATGTCCATGTCTTTGTGTATTGTGTTGTTAGAAATGTACCATGGAGCGCTTACAAGAATTTTTGACTGAGTCGATTATATTTCGTTTATGTTTACTTGTTTAGCGGAACCCCAGAGTTCTGCTCCATAGGTCCAAATAGGTTTTAGTATCATGTTGTATAATAGTCTTTTGTTTCCTAAGTTAAGTGAAGATCTGTAGTTCAGGAGGTGTGACAGTTCTTTATATCGTCTGGTCAGTTCTTGTCTTTGATAGTCATATTTAAACAAAAACAATTATTACATTGAAAACAGTACTCTTACAAATTCTATACATAACATTAAATATGTCTTCGACAAAGTTATTTTTATTTTCTGATCACTATTTTTTTTTATCGCAATTTGATCAACCCTGTACCCAAGTGGAACTAGTCTGAAATTAATCTTGGAAAAAAAAATATTTTTTTAGAATTCGAAGGACGTTCCTTCCACTTAAAATTACTCTTAATATTAAATATTTTCTTTTATAAGATCCAAGGTAATTTTTATAATGTTTTATTCGAGTTGGCAGTGCATTTCCTAAATAAGGAGGTTTGTCGGTATGTTTATTTATAGGCTAGGTTCAGTATCGATCGTAAAAGGGATTCAACCTGATGCATTTATTTGAATAAATTAACATGAAATGGTTTCTTTCAACGTAACAGTCTTGCCATCTGCTATCTTTTCACCGTTTAGTGTCTAAATAAAATTGCTTATTATAGTTTTGTTAAAGTATAATTTTTTATTATATTTTATGATTTTAAAAACAAATTTAATTGAGGTTTATTAAATAGATTATTGCGGGGGGTAGGATTGATATAAATTTAGCAATTAAGACCACTAATTACGACTTCGTCAATTGATTACGAATTTAATAGATAAAGCCCAATCCCAACCGAAAACCCAGTTCCTTAATTACAGAAGTTCTTCAGAAACCATCGGACCATTTTCTTTTCAAAAAACCGAGTTATTAAATGATTTCCACGAATTTATTATTCTTACAGCCCCTTATTAAGATGGGATTGAAAATCTTAATCAGTGGAATTTCTATAGGATCTACTAATTAATAAAATTCGATTGGCTTATACTTTAGATGACATCCTTTAATTTATGTTAATTTTATCCTTATCAAATGATTAATAAAATGAACCTTTTAGTATTGGCATATAAAAGGCACATCACTCACTTTTTCAACAATTTTGAGTTATGATTTTTTACTTTCACTTAACTATATATGAAATATATAGTAAGGGAAAGTATTACAATCGTAAAAAATTTCGACTTAATATCAGGTAAGCTTTTCATTTTATTAAAAATAGCCTTAAAGATTTTGATTAAACTCGTTAAATTCAATTAGAATGAAGTAATCTTTAATATCAGGTGAACTTTACCATTATTAAAATGTTCTGAGGGGGCTTAAATGGGGAAGTGGCCTTTTTTGTTTACCTATAATGTACCTTTGATTTTCTTTATATGGAGAAATTAACTTTCTCTCGTTACGCCAAAAATAAGAAATGGCTAAATATGAAATATGAAAAAAATCAAGTAAACATATAGATGAGAAAAAAAGAAAATTATTCCGTCAACTCATAAAACACGTTGAGCCCAAGCATGCGGAATATGCCTTTAATGACTGACCATTATTCATAAATTAATTGTTCTGTTCATTTATTGGAAATTATTTTTTCATGGTAACTAAATGAAGTTTTCAACAACTACATAGAGAATCATAAAATCAGAGAACTAGGAATATTATGCTTGCATTGCCGAAGTATCACCAGTAAAAACTTTTATTTAATATTTTAAAAAATGGTGTTTTTTTTAGAGCAAAAAAAAAACAAAAATAAGAAATTAATGTGGATAAATTTGTGACTTTGAGAAGTGGCAAATATCAAAACACATCAATTTCCAATTCTAAGTAAGTTGGTAAGCGAAAGTTGTGTGTTGCGTGCACGCACCAGATTTTTTCTGAATGCGCTGAAGGAGTTAATTAGTATCTCATATCAAGAACATTTTTAACCCGATCCATATCCAATTCGTGAATTTTTTCAAAAATAACCCAATAAATCAAAAGGGACTATTTTGTTCTTCCATAAACTAAAAAAAAAAAAAAAAATAAGTTTGAAAACATTTTGATCCAATTCTTAATTTTATATTCATGTTCCTGAAAAATCATTTTTTTAAAGATGTTCTTGAAAGGAAAGAGCAATGGGTCACAGTTTTTAGATTTAGTCATTTGGTTCTATTAACGTAGAGCTTTCTTTATATTGTAGAAAGCGACACATCTGCATTCTTCTAAGAGTTATCTGAGTTACCAAAACTTTTTCGTAATTAAATTGTAAACATAAAATAATATCTTTCTCCAAGCAGAAAATAGTAAGGAATCAGGAATTCAAATGAATAATATAATTTATTTATTATTGGGTTTAAGTAAGTAAATGTATGTGATCAGTTTATGTTCTATTTTTAATTTTGAAGATTTAGAAAATAGAGAGAACAGTATTTTTAGTCGTTTGTTAAGAGTCTTTCTTTTCATTTTTACATGTGCGCCACAAGTCATCCTACTTACAATTTGCAGTTACATTTAAATTACAAACTTTTCAATAAACAATTTTGAGACTAATAACGAACGATCCCTGGTAAGTAAATAATAAAACTCTACATACAGAATTACAAAAACCAACTAAACAACACCGACCAGCTCATTATTCACGATTTTTTGTTAAATTACACGAACATAACAATACACTAATCAACAACATGGCCACGACTGACATGCCTGTTGCTAGGCGGCTAAAAAGAAGCCGGATGATAGACATGCTCACCTAAGGTATCAAGTTTAAGTAAATTAAAGTAATTTAAGTTTGAAGCCAAAAAAAATTATTATTGGCAACGTTTCGACTCAGATTGTTGGCCATCGTCGGGGAAAACTAAGATTGATAATTAATTATTTCTATTTTATGTCATGACCAATTTATCTGCAAGAGTTTCTATAATTATTTTATCACTTCGTAATAATTTAATCTATTCCTGAAATGTTCGCTTATCATAGGCTAATATAACTTACTTCAACTAACGATCCCATGACAAATGACAAGGTCACGCTGACAGACACGGAGGAGACACAGCGACAAGCCACATGCCAAGCGACATCCGCCAAATGCTAAAAATAAAACAGCACAAGGGATCTCCCTCATAGATGTCAAAGTTAATATCCGCCGCGGTTGCCTTAGAGTCATGCAGAATGCGGAAACCTCCGCAAAGATTTCAAAACGCCTAGAAGTTAATCTGACGGAGTATAGTCGAATTTTTTTATACAGTCGAATTCGCCACAGAATTGAGTGGACAGTCGACTTCCAGAAGTTCGAGAAAATACAATAAAACTATTCAAGTTATTTGACAGCAGCTCCAAATTATTCTTAGCCTTTACAGACTTATCATCTAGAAAGTATAAATAAGACCTTCATGGACATACGGGATAGAACTATTGGCCTCTGAATTTACTTGTTCCAATGAAAACATTGTGAACCAAAATATTACTCAATCATATTAAACGAATGGCTTGCTAAACAAGGAATTGGGCATCTATTTTAAACTAATGGATGTACAAATAAATATTAAATATTAAACAAAAGGGATCAAATAGAATTGGATCCACCATATTCCATCCCGGCGACTTTCGGTAGCCAAAAGAATAACTATACTGAACAAATAATTGTTAGTCATGGGATAAAATAGCAGGGGTTCCCTCTTTTTATTAATGTAAGGAAAAAATATCTACGTACTGTTATCTGAATTGTGTTAAGGAATCATGCAGAGTAGGAGGATGGCCGAGTGGGTAAACGCGTTAGGAAATACAAATCCACTACAATATTAAATCATACTCTTTCCTTCTTCGAAACATCTGCTGAGGATTGAGAGGACGACCATCACAAAAAATTCTCGAATACTAATACTTTCAAATATCCTCCAAATAAATCACAACTTGAGTTTTGAGGCTGGAAACGTCAATGAACTACTTCTGGCTAGCGTATTTACTGATTATCTCACTCTTTATAAAGGTTTTTAATCAATAAGTATTTCAAAACATCATATCCGAATTTAATTTCATTCTGACCAGAGCTTGCAGATTTCAAATTCCCTTTTGAAACAGTTCTGTAGTAAATTAATAGAGAAAAACAAGTTAGCAGAAAGATTAAAAACCGGATAGAGATCAAGTTAAACACCAAGAGAAGATAAAGAGGAAAGCTGGGAGTAGACAAGATGAAGGATTGAGGAAGCGGCGGGTACAGTTAGCAAGATAACTATCATTAGGTCGGCCCATTCACCATCCCCAGCTAGTCATCCACTTCTTGTACCTGAGCAGCCATAACTGCTGGGGTTGTGGTAGGGAGCACGGCGCTACAATTTAGCGCAAGTTAGCATGAAAACATCCATTAGTGCCGTCAAACGGAAATATCTAGGAGAATATCCCTATTGAGGAGGAAATTTCTTAAATTATATTTTAAAAAACATATAAGTAGGTATTTAAAAAAATCTATTGCGTGCGCCCAACACACAACTTTCACTTACCAACATACTCAGATTAGAAATTAATGCGTTTTGTTAATTGCCACTTCTCAAATGAACAGAACAGTTTAATTATAACGCATTGGTTTGTCATTAAAGGCGTACGGCGCATGCGTGAGCTCAAGGTGTTTTATGAGTTGACGGAATATTTTTCTTTTTTTCTCCTGTATATGTTTACTTGATTTTCTTCATATATGATATTTAGCCATTTCGTATTTTCAAGCGTGATGAGAGGTACTTTATAGAAAAACAAAAAAGGCCCCTTCCCCATTTAAGCCCCCTCAGAACATTTTAATAATGATAAAGCTTACCTGATATTAAATAACAACTAATTTTCATTAAACTATCGTTAAAGCCGTTTTTGAGATAATCGATCAAAAACGTAAATATTGGACAAAATTTAATAAGTAAAGTCCCCCCTTCTGTTGATCAATTTTTATGAAATTTTTACAGTCATATCTCGAGCATATAAATACATCAAATACCAAGTTTGATCAAAATCGTTAAAACCGTTATTGAGTAAATAAAAAAAATACGTGAAAATGATACAAAATTTATCAAGTAAAGTCCCCCCTCCGGTTGATCAATTTTGATGTAATGTTGGCTATCGCATCGCGGGCATATACATACTCTAAATACCCAATTTCAGGTTCGCACGGTTTATAGTTTTTGAGCTTGTCTGTTCACACACACACACACACACACACACACACACACACACACACACACACACACACAGACCATTTCGCGGGACTTGGTTATTTTGACTCAGGGGACCCTAAAACGTGTATTTCCGTTGAAAACCGGAAGTCGAAAATTTTCACGATCGCAATACTTCCACTTACTATATATTTCATATATAGGTAAGTAAACGTAAAAAACGGAGGTAAAATGGAAATTATATGATTTAAAAAAATAAATAAAGATCTTTCATCGTCATATTATTAAAGTTTAAAAACCTGTTGGTCGGCTCCGTGTCAATTTCGAATCCCTGACGAGCCAAATGTGGCTAAAGTCAATGCCGTTTTTGAGAAAATCGATAAAAACATAAAATTGAGAAAAAAAAATTATAATAATAATAATATATTATTATATATATTATATATATATTATATATAATATATTATATAATAATAATAAAGTGCCCCCTTCCTTTTTGATCAATTTTGATGAATTTTTTGCTGTTCACATCGCGAGTATATACCTCATTTCACCAAATATCTAATTTCAGGTTTGTAAGATTTCTAGTTTTTGAGCTAGTCTGTTTACACAGACATACCATATCGCACGACATAGTTTTTTGAACTCAGTAGACCCGAAAACATGTATTACAGTTGAAAACCGGAAGTCGAAATTTTTTACGATCGTAATACTTTTCCTTACTACATATTATTATATATATAAAAATCTCGTGTCAGAGGTAAAATCAGAAACTACTCAACCGATTTTGATGAAATTTGGATCATTGTGTGTAGTTTCGTCCAACTAAAAAGGTAGGATAGTTTTTATCTCGATTATTGGTCTCAATATTTCTTTTTTTTTTGCACATTAAATGCTTAGTATACTACAATTGAGTGTGATTATTTGTAAGTTCTATAAATTTCCAACAGATGGCGGTATAAGTTGACTTATTGACACAGCACTTCATTTTTTTCGATATTTAGGGAGGGTAATAAATCTATTTTTTCCGGCGTGGAATAGGAAAAACACGTGCTTTCACATGTGGGAGAAACATTTGTTTTAGCAAAAGACAGGTTAACCAAAATCATTGTGCACCTATTATTATAACCTCCTAATACGATATCTCATATCATCATGTGTTATATTCTGAATTTAATTAATACGTATTGTTAACGCTCGTAAAATTTAATTTATTATTTACATCAATTTGTTGTTTTTTTTTTGTTTCTTTTAAAATGAAGTCATATATTTCATTTATGTTTAATTTCTTAAATTTTGTTAATAGGGTTTAATTTGTATAATTATTTTGTTTAGATTTATTTCTCTCTTTTTAATAATGTTGGTTAATTGAATCAATCAGATTAATGATGCGATGTTTGTTGGAAGATAAATGTTTATAAGGCCGTCTTAGTGCAGATGCTTTAATACGACTGCAGTGCTAATACCAGTAGTGACTTATGTAGACGCGTCTACGGCTCTCATCTGCCCGCTGCAGTTTTGGAGACCGAGCTTTCGCCCACTGCGAACTGTATACTGCCCTAGCACCGACTCCTTCATCAGATAAATTTATCAGCCTTCTTCGGCTTCATCATTCTGCGAAATCGCCCAGCGATACAAGTGAATATATTGAAATTCTTTTCATCAATTGATTAAACATGCATACATTAATATGCATTTAAATTAAATTAATTGGTTCATGACATAAGAAGCTTCTTTTCTTTTATTTCATTTTCATTTTATTTTATTAGAGAGAAAATTTAATTTGGTTTGTTCTACTGAATCTGTTACATCTTTGCTAACTGTATATTTTGTTTGTACAAAAACCTGTTCCAATTATATTTTTTACTAGTTACTTTTACCTGTGTCATTCCTAAACACATTATGGGCAAGTGTAAGACGTAAACAATAAAAACTTTAACCTAACTAAATTCTATACCAGATAATTTTAAATTAGGCGTAAAGTTCTATTTTAAATCCCGTTGGTTTTTAGATTAGCTAAAACGTTTTTATCTTTATCAGTGAATTTTGATTTGACTATAAAAAATAATAGGATATAATTAATTCAACGCATTATAGCTACTGAGCCACGTTTCATATATAGGTAAGTAAAAGTAAAAAAGCGTACAACACGGGTCGGAGCTCCCTTTTTTGAATACGCAAGAGCAGATAAATAGGAAGGAGTCAAACCCGAGAAGATAAAAGACAGAAGATGACAGGAATAGATCAAGGAAGCCGAAATAGATGAAAGCCCTGACAGGCAGATTGTGGGGGCAGCGGCGACAATACCATTTCACGGGCCTCTTCTATTCAAGCCTTCGAGCCGGGGACGGTCTGCGTCTCCCCTGTGTCAGCGCTTCAAGGGGATTCCAAAAAAAAATATATAGTTTCAAAAAACATTCGGAAATATGCCAACATTTCAAAACTCAAAAAAAAGTCTAATTAAGTGTATATAAGTTTTGTAAAAAGCCAGATAGTTAGAAATTCTCAAAACGATAAATAGGAGTCATTACATATGAAATTTTGAATGCTTCAGGAAAACTTCAACTAGCACTACACGACTAACTTTAATAACAAAAATTTATAACTACAAATATATTTTCTTGCTAAGCATTGGAGTTTGTTGCTTATAATAAGTGGACATGGAAAGATACAAAATATTACAATGGTACAATCCTTTGAAAAAAGACAAGCATTCTGTAAAAGATGAAAAAGTACTAACAAATGTGACAAAATGGATGTGTCAAATCACAATATCCAGAACTAGACAATGTTTCAAAGATTTGTGACAAGTGTAGGAAAGAAATTTTTTTTTTCACCCTCAAATATTTCAATAATTATTTTAAGCATGAACCCATTGCTGTCCCATCATGATTTTTGTAACACTTATTAAGGACAACCTTATCAACTCTGCTGATTTTTTTTTTTTCAGATTTTTAAAAAATGGGCTTTTTGAGAAATTCAAATTTTGAAAAACAAATTTCCTCTTAACCCCTATTGAGTTGCATATTATAAGGAAGGTCATATATTCGGCTTTAAAATGACATCAATTTCAACTCTCTATCTTACCAAGAATATCTGCAATTTCAATGAACAGGTGATGCGACTAGCCAAATTGTGAAATTTGGTATTTTTTTTAGTATATAAGAAGGTACCCAATGTACCAAATTTCATCAAAATCTGAGATAGTGAGGGAAAAAAGTGTGTTGATGTGACTTGGAATGGCTCACACATTTTTCATTTTTTTTTAATAATTATTCCCCTTCTTTTTCAGTTTTTATATGAATAGTTTACATTAGTATTTCTTTTTTATAATATCAAAAAATCACAGCAAGTCAATGAATGCATTTTGACTGAGAAAAGTGGTGTACACAAATTCTAAAATTTACTATTCAAAAAGAATAGAGAAAAAACTATTGGGATGCAAAAATTAGAGTTAGAGATCCCCCAAGGCAATGTCTTGGGTCCTGTTCTCTATATTATTTTCACTGCCGATATTCCAACCACCCTGACATATTCTTAGCCACGTTTGCAGATGACAAAGCTATTCTTTCATCCCATCCCGATCCCGTCCAATCTCCCTTAAGCTGACACAGTGCGATACCTTGGGAAAAGACTCACCTGTAACCCACATACTATACTTAAAAGACAATAACTCAACAGAAGATTCAGTCAACTATATTGTTTACTAAGCAAGACTTCCTATTCATCAACCGACAACAAAATATTGAATAACAAAACCATGCTGAAACCAATCTGGACCTACGGACTTGAACTGTGGCGGGCACCAAAAGTGTCGAACATCACACGCATTCAATCCTTTCTGTCTAAAGTCCTTCGCACCAGTTAATGCTAGTTAATGCTCCCTACTACGTTTAAAAAAAAAAACCTACATTATGACCTTAGCATCCCATTTGTCCTTGACGTTATCCCAACCAAATTTTCCATCAGAACCTTAACCACCATCCCAATCCCCAAACGCAATCCCTTCCAACTCCAACTACACCTATAATCCTACTCGAAGGTTGAAACGACAATGGCCCCAAGACCTTTTGTAAATAGACTTATTGGAGTTCTGGCAATGGCCAGCTTCTCCACTCAAGCAGCTAATTTTGGTCTTTCACAATATCTGCTTTAGAAGGTATAGAAAAGCTGTGAATACGCATTTAAACTCCGGCCTTCACACGTGTAGTAAAAACCGTATTGACAATATGATGTTGAAACTATGGGCATGCTCCTACATAAAATAACAATAAAAATTTTAATATAACTGTATAACCGCTCTGCTAATAAATTAAAATCTTTTGAAAACTACAAGAATATCAATAAGCTTACTGAGAAGAGCAAACTGGGAATTGGCCAAGGAGTCGGCTCATTACCGAGGCCTTGAGCCTTCAGTTTCCTCAGCACCCCCTGTCCCCGAATACAAGAATTTATTTTTCTCCTAATGAGAAAAGTAACTGGCAATATATCTTCTTCAATGTGCGAGAGGATGAATATAAAGAGGCTACTTGTTAAAATTAACTTATTATCCCCTCTTGCAAAATAAGTTAAATAATTGTAGAGGTGAGAGATGATCAACTGTTATTCAATACGGTAGTTTAAATGATTATCAGGATTTTCAGTTTAAAACTTTATCCTTTTGTAAAGCCAATGTTTCGATCTAACTTGTGGATCTTCATCATGGCTAAAAGAAAACAAATATAAGAGTATCTATGCTAGAGGTTGGCAATAAATGAATATTTTACAGAACTGATAGTAATTTAAAAGATGGTGAGCATTATACACGAATATTTAAATAAGAGGCTGGTAAGCAAGATAAAATAGAATTTGATATATACCTTCTGATTCCAGTTTGATACAAAGACTGAAGGTAAAATAAGGTGAGAGGTAGTGGTAGGGTGTTAGTTTGCCCACTTCAAAGGTTTATGGCGGGGAAACCCAACGCTTTTGGCGTTCACCAATAACACAGAATTTTGTGTTATTTTTGAGTCCAGACATGACAATTTGTATACAGCAGCATCTATTTTGTTAATATTTTATTTTCACTTAGTTGTTAGGTAGCCACTTCAAAAGCGTTGAGTTTCCCTGTCATAAACCTTTGAATTCGGCAAACTAACCCCCTACCACTACCTCTCACCTTATTTTACCTTCAGTCTTTGTATCAACCTGGAATCAGAAGGTATATATCAGATTCTATTTTATCTTGCTAACTAGCCTCTTATTTAAATATTCATGTATAATGCTTACCATCTTTTATATTATTACCACTTCTGTCAAATATTCATTTATTGTCAACCCCTAGCAAAGATACTCATATATTTGTTTTCTTTTAGCCATGATAAAGATCCACTGGTTGGATCGAAACGTTAGCTTTACAAAATAAAAAACGTTTTTAACTGAAAATCCTGATAATCATGTAACCTATCGTAATTAGTTAAATAATGTTTCAACTTCGACTCAATCATGTTCCTATTTAATTATAGCTTTTGCCGATTTAATATCTACTCGTTGTTAGGGAAAATTTGAAATTTTAATAATTTATTGGAGGGGGGGTAGGAGGATCATTTCAGAATTAATATGGGAGCATTTTATAAATACCTCGGCTCCTCTAGCTTTGTTAAATAGAGAAATCTCAAGAAATCATACTTTAAAGGAAGACATATTTTTTGTACAGCTGTTATATACTATGGGAGCATTCATCATCGAAATATTAAAAATATATTGTTCTAAATTACTCCCTTTGATCGGTTAGGATAATTACCCTTTACAATGTGTTTATGGTAAAAAAATAGAATAAAATATTTAAAAATATATACAAAAAAAAAAAACCGTGAAAAATTAATAACAGATAGTTTGGCAGGGAATAATTAGATCAATTGTCAAACCTGAATGACATCATGAAAGACTCGGCGCTAAAGAATTTACAATTACCTCGTTAATTACGTAATGAGTAGAATGGAGGCATTATAACTGTCAGTATTGACGTAGCTGCAGTCAATAAAACGTCAAATGCTAATGAAATATGCAAAATTAATGCACCACTAAACATGAATAAAACCAGGTAATTATGCAGCTAAAAAATGCTAATAGACGACTGGGGAAAAGCTTGAGCAAAACCCTGACACTTAATGTTTCTTTGAGTTACTGCAACAGTTGATAGTAAAAAAATCCTTAAGTACTTAAAGGTTTTTCTTCTTTTTTTTTTAAGTAGGCACCAACCACTTTGGCCATCATACCCTACAATCAATCAATCAATTGTTATTTTGATTATACCGATTTTGATTATAGTTTGTCGGCTGTCTGCACATTGTCCTTTAATAATACTTGGTATTAATCCCCCACACTCTCATTGGCGGATCCAGAGGGGGGGCTGTAGGGGCTGCAGCCCCTCCCTTTGCAAAAATTTTCGTCATTTAAAGATAGAATTTGTCTTTACTTAATGTAAGAAAGCAAATTAAAAAACAAATAATGTGCAGAATAAGTCGAATTTTAGTTGTGGGAAAGGAACATAAATGGAAAAAAGCTGATTAGCAGATCCAAATAAAGGGCTGTGGGACTGCAGCCCCCCACTTTAGGACTACAGCCCCCCCCCTCTACTATCGGCTGGATCCGTCCATGCACACTCTCCCCTGGCCCGGGAAACCCTAAACGGCGAGGAAGGGGAGGAACAAACAAATAAAAATAAATAAAGGTGATGAAAGTGATAGTGTCATCAGCATATTTGGTGTGGCTAGTGTGGCTCATAGCACAGTGTTAGGATGGCTGAGGATATAAGCTTTATACACTATGGACATATTACCAAAGATACTACCTTGTGGAACCCCAGCTGACTGGTGGAAACATGTTTTTAATTCTCATGTGTATCTTTAGCGATATTAAATATGATTTTCGGTAGATATATTTTAATCTACACAGCTTGTATATTAACTTCCGGTCATATTCTGGTGAAAAAAAAGCCGATAAACAAGTTATGAATAATAGATACACCATAAATCGTCTGAAACAAAAATACTTATTATCAAATATTCTATCTACTATCGTTCATAAATTGTTTTCAATGATGAAGTAAGGGGTCCCGTGGTGTAGTATCAACTCCTACCCTGGCTATTCTCTCCATGTTTACTGAATATCCATATTACAGTAATTTTCATGCTCGATGACCAAATCCTATCAGTATCAGGGATAGGAATTAAGTGTTTTATTTCAAATAAATATTCCCACCATTATCAATATCCATCAATTTATTTTAAAGGCTCACAAACACGATGAAAGTGGTGTACCTGTGATGTAGTGTTTAGCAAAGCAATCCATAATACTAATGATCGTGGGTTCGCGTCCCCATTTTTTGAAACACCTAGGATTTTTTAATCGGTGTTAAAAATCCTTGGCTATGCCGTTCCTCGGATAGGACATAAGTTGGAGGTCCCTATCCATATCCTAATTATCCTTAGTGGCATAAAGTGACGTTAAACAAACAAAGAAACAAAGATGATATAAGATAATGTGATTATCCCAGGTAATTTTCATTTGATTTTTTAAATCACAATGCACCTGTTAGCGCGTATATATACAATGAGCACTACCAACGATGTATACACGGGACTAGGAAAGGAGTTGGAAGTCGGTGAGAAAGGCAACAGCTGTGGTGGCAATAAAGGAGTTAAGAACCTCATTGAAGGTCGAAGTTTTCCTACCACTCCTAACTCCAATCTTAAATTTATTCCAGACCTTTTTCTTATTGGTGTTAGTCAGCTTATTTTTATCACCCGTTTATGATCTCCGATTAAACGAACGCTTGGTATTTGTGATGTAATTTAGGTTCCAATTGACCTGCGACCCACAAAAGCAAGGTTTCAATAAAGTTTGAAGTGGTATTCATGGATAGTTAACAATTTAGGTTTATGAAAAAACAAAAACTTATACTATCTAATCATAAATATACTCCATGTACTGGAAGATTTAAATTATCTAAATGAAGAATGGTGAAATACTTCTTCCAAATTTCTTTTATTTAAAAATTAAAACATTTACATTAATTTGCCAACGTTTCGGACTATTCGCCCCTCATCAGGGCAAATTTCTTCTGCAAGATCTAGTATTCTTTACCTGACAATTTCTGGTGGCTTGGTCCATCTATTTCTATATTACAGCATATATTCCATTACATAGTAAATTGGTCAATTTTATATAAAAAATGTTGTTCACATGCCTTACCATTTTTTCTGATACCTACATTTACCACAATATTCTTGTCACACTATATATTACTCTTAGATAGATAGTGATATAGAGTAACAGATAGATGTGACAAGAATATTATAGTAAATGTAGGTGGCAGAAAAAAGGGTTAGGCATGTGAACAACATTTTTTATATAAAATTGACTAATTTACTATGTAATGGAATATATGCTGTAATATAGAAACAGATGGACCAAGCCACCAGAAATTGTCAAGTAAAGAATACTAGATCTTGCAGAAGAAATTTGCCCTGATGAGAGACGAATAGTCCGAAACATTGGCAAATTAATGTAAATGTTTTAATTTTTAAATAAAAGAAATTTGGAAGAAGTATTTCACCATTCTTCATTTACAAAAACCTATGTTTGGGCAACTTCAAGCATCATTCATTTTTTTTGTAAATTTTTTAGAGCTCGACTTCTAAATTTGGCAGGGCATTACAACAGTATTTTAACCTGGGACGCAGTCGCAGGTGAGCATCTAAACTAAAACGATTATGGTTATAATATACAGTGGGACCCCCATTATCCGTGGGTCTATTAACCGGGGTTCCGATGGGCCATATTATTTTTTATAAGCTGTTTTTAATTTTTATGCCATATATTTTGTACTAGCATTCCCCGTCGCGGCTTCGCCCGCGAGCCTTTAAAATCAATTCTGTGACCATTATCTTGGTATTGATCTAATATAATATGTTAACTGATGTTAAGGAGATTTAGTAGAATTTGAGCTTCCGGTGGGTGGAATGTTGGAGGGGGAAGCTGCCGGCTCGGTAGAAGAGACGGAGACGCGCAAGTCCTAATGAGATATATTTTCTCGAAGTTCGAAAATAGATTTCCGTTAGAGTTAAACGACAATTTCGCCATTTACATTTCAGATATTCTAAGGGGTTACATTTTTGATATTCCTTTCTTAGTGGTTACCTACATCGGTTTTAAAATCTAAATTCCGAAGTTTCTAATCATAAGTAGTTTTTGCTCTGCGTTGATTCTGTCAGTCAGGACAAAGCCTCTTATACATATGGAGAAGTATATATATGTAGTAGTATATATATATGGAGAAGTATGTATACATGGAGAAATATATGGAGAAGAGATCGAAATAAACACGCACCATCCCCAATCACAGTGTGCATAATTTGATTACCACTAATATTTAAATAATCAGTAGCCATATTTTATGTGAATGTCTATTTTAATACGATTGTAACGTTAAATCTATATTAAATAAAAAACATATGGTTTAAAATCTCAACAATAGATTTCCATTAGAGTTAAACGACAATTTCGCCATTTAAGCCCCTTAGGGGTTATATTTTCGAAATTCCTTTCTTAGTGATTACCTACATCACGTTTAAAGTCTAAATTCCGAACTTCAAGTTTCTACCATTAGTAGTTTTTGCTCTGCGTTGATTCTGTCAGTCAGGACAAAGCCTCTTATATATATATAAAGAAGATGTATGATATTTATTTAAAAAATGAATACGTAAATATTTTAACAATTACGAAATGGTTAATTATCTGTTGTTCTTAGAAATCATGAAATAAAATATTAAATGGGAAAACACGGCAAGCTGGTATCGTATGATGAGATGTTTCCGGTAACTATTACTCCAATTCATATTCTAGGAACGATATTATTTTCAAGTCTTCCAAGGAAACTCCTACTCTGGCCTGTTTGACTTCAAAACATTCTCAGTTGTGATTTAGTCTCATCTAGTAAATAAGAACTAACAAACTGTCGCAAACAAGAAAACATATGGTTTTAACGCTTCAACAGAAATTGAGCATTATAAACCGAGTAGAAAAAGGTGAAAGTGTTAAAACATTGTCCACTGAATTAGGAATCGGCGAGCAAACTGTTCGTGACGTTTTGAAGAAAAAAAAAGAGATTTCCGATTTCGTATCGTCGTCGGCCCAAACATCGTGTCCTCGGAAAACAATGAAGAACTCTACATGAAAAGACGCAGGTGAAGCTGTCTATCAGCGTTTCATGAAACTCTGAAGGAGTTCGTTTGTTGTTTGTTAATAAAAGTGCACATTCTTTTTATTTTATTTTTTTTTTTTATTTTTTTTTTTTTAAAACCTTCTTTTCTTTCACATTAAGTCAGTACAATGTTGCAATTCGATTATCCGGGGTTTTCGATTATACGTGGACCCCTATACCCATCATTACCCTGGATAAAGGGGGGTTATAGTGTATTTCATACGAAGATATTTTATAAATAAAAAAATAGTCCTGGGTGGCGGGAAAAAATCTAAAAATAGTATTAAACTCGTTTATTGTATCAAACGATTCGACCCAACGATTCAGTTCTTCTTCAGGGATAAATGAACAAGACGGGCAAAAAAAATATAAATAGATAGAGAAAAGAATATTGACTAACCAGAAAACATATAGAGATCTGTAAATTTTGATGTACAATAAAATAGGCTTCAATAAAATAGTTTAATACTATTTTTAGATTTTTGACCACCACTGCGGAATATTCTTATACTAGGTTGTTACAAAAGTCCTTGTTCACAAAATTAATTTTATTCAAATGTGAGTACAAAATTTACAAATCAAATTTATTCTTCAAAATACAGGCCATCATTTTCAACTACTTTAACCCATCTTTCAGCCAAAAGTGGTATTTGATGTTGATACCACTCTGCAGTTTTCGAGGCAAAGAACTCCTCGCATCCAGATTTGACATCATCGAAGTTTTCGAAGCGCCGACCTTTCAAAAAATGCGCCATTGACCTGAAAAGTCCATAGTCAGACGATGCGACGTCTGGGCTGTAAGGAGGGTGGGGCAAGACGCTAATCCCGTTCATTTCTGAAAATTTTTCTTTAACTAATCGTGAGCGATGAGCAGGGGCCTTGTCTTGCTGAAATAACGCTTGCTTCCTATTAATCAAAGCGGGGTATTTCACTTTTAAAACTTCATATACCCTATCGAGCTGTTCACAGTATAGCTCAGCGTTGATAGCCCTGCCCTCTGGAACCAGCTCGAAGTGATCTAGGACGACCTGATCTAGGTTCATCTTCAAGGCTTGTATTCCCAGAATTAAACCGCCTGAACCAAAATGCGGCCGTGTTTCGATGCACCACACTTTCCCCTTCCACTGCACAAATTTCCTCGGCTGAGGCCTTTGCACTAAAACCTTTTTTCCAGTAATGCCTAAGAAGGCCGCGGATGACAAATTTTTCTTCCGACATTTCTAGTGAAATTTAATAAACTGAATGAAAGGCAGGGACAGTTGGCGTACACAGATAATTAGAGGATTAGTTAATGTAAACATGACATAAGAATTGTATTCATCAGAGATTAAATAAGGATTAAATTGGAGACCTCAATGTAAACAACTTGATATGCACAAGGACTTTTGTAACAACCTAGTATTTATTAAATAATAGCTGTATATACTGGGGAATTCTTTTTTAAATCCATAAAATCTATAAAATGAGACTTTTTTTCGACTCAAATAGTTGATTTCGTAAAAAAAACAATGTAAAGCGAGATCATAACGATTTTTATAACAATTAAGAATATACCCAGAAATTGGCTGAAACCATGCAATTTTAATACGAACAGTTTTTCACATCTGGTGTGAATGAACCACTGAGCGAAATTTGGAGTATTTAGTACAAACGGTGTGGATTTCTATAAAGAACAAACAAACAAATAAACAAGAAATTTTATGGTCTCTCCTTTTTAAAAACAGAAAAGGTATACGTAATTCATATCAAACATTTTGTTTTTTAAAACTTATTAAAAACCACATTACGTGGCTTGTTTAACAGTTTAATTTGGTGAATAGTTAAAAGAGTTTAATTTTAACAGAGTTCATCGCCACCGAAGTACGATTTTTGACATTCTAAGAGCAAAATCTGTAATCAATTGCCGAAATAAATAAAATTTACGACTTTTATAGATTCAGGAATAATAATAACGAATAAAACATTACTAAAAGATAAAATAAAAAAAGTATCTCAATGATTACTACACTTCCCGCTCAACTTCTGAGTTTCTTTTCCGTTTCATAATACTAGAATCCCAAGCATGCAACCTTTTAAGGTCGCTTAGACAGGACCGGAGGCGTCGAATGTAGGGTAATGGGTGTTAAATAGCTAAATAATTACAGATCAATTTCACGACGATGAATTGGAGAAAGCTAAAAAATTGAAAATAAAACTAAAACTAAATGGGACTGTCGAAAGCTAACGTAGCGATTGCAGTAGTACCGTTAGACCGAACCAGCCAAGCAAGTCGAGGCGCCTCCATATTCCACTAACTGTAGTCAAGCTCTGCAGTAGTTAGATATTTACCACATCAACACTTCAGGCTGTTACATAAACAAAGAAAGATCTACATATTTAAAAAAATTTATTTTCGAGTCGAAGGCAAGTAATTTTTTCAAATGTAAAAGATATTTTAAACTTGTTTTTTTGAAGATGAACACACACAAAATGGAGATCAGAAGAGTGAAATTTGAAAATTCGAATTAAATTATTTGTGTTAGGAGAATATCATGAAAAATAATTTTTTAACAACTTGTAAATCCTTAACCTTCTATGGCAAGATTATGGTTTGACCTTCGAAATAGAAGATTAACCACCGTACAATCAATCCTATGTTATTATAGTTTGTATGAGATTCACTCTTGATTATACATTCTTGTTGCTATCCTACAATCAGTCTATTTCTGCTTTCATCAGATTCTACCTACTTTTCAATGTCATTTATGTTTTGTTCTTATCGTCCACTACTTTCTAAAATTTATAAGTAGTGCTAGGGAGTTTGACTTTGTATTCTAGTGTAGCCCGCTACGAGCTGACCATCAAAATAAGCATAAATATATTCTTATTTCATTAGTTGTTTTTTTAATTGCATTTATTGATGTTTCAAACAGTATAAAAAGTGTAATTGGAAGGTCTCGCAGCCCTCTTCTTTTCATAGGCCTCGAGGAATCATCAGGTATAGGTAGATGAAGTAAGGAAGTTAATTTTGAAAGGATTTGCAAGTATCCTGGACCTCGCCAAATCGGCAAGAGCTCATGATAATTACAAGGATTTCACATCAGTTTAACACGGATACTAGTTACAGTCCTGCTAAAGCGGCTCTTACTTTTGATATCACTGAACTTGACTAAGTTTAAGCAGGCTATCAAACCATTATCATTATCAAGTCCTGGTCCGTTGCACATGTAAGAGTCCTCTTAGGGATCTTCTTGTGCTCAGGTTATATTGACGAACTTAAGTTTAATCTCGGCTTTTAGAGAGGTTGAAAGTCTTCTAATAATAAAAAGATCGTTATGTTTTGGGCTACCGTTTTGAGAAACACAAATTTCAGTCAATATTAACCCTTTGCAATCGGCATCGTTTCGGACGTTACCTACCGACAACTCGACGTAACTTATTCGCGATAACGTACACCCTGAAAACGTAATATTGTACAGTAAAATTTTAGAACCAAGTAAGGAATCGTAATGAAATTTAGGTTATATGTGTTTGTGAAGCTTCAAGAACACATAGTTACAGAAAAAAATTAATTTTTTTAATACTTTTATATTAATTTCAAAATTATTTTTTTAAAATTTTATATATACTTTTATAATTTTATTACTATCATTGTTATATATGAAAGCATGAAAAGTCTAATTGGAGAAGTAAAAACAGTAAAAAAATTACGAAATGGGACCCTTTTAGTTGAAGTTTTATCAGATAGGATCCAATCAGAAAAGCTCCTAAAATATGATAATCTACTTAATAACTTTCCTGTCAAAGTAGAAGTACATGGGAAACTAAATCAAAGGAAAGGGATTATTTGGTGCCACGAACTAAATTATTGTACAGTTGAGGAAATAAAAGATGAATTAATACCACAAAACATAGCCGATGTTGAAAGATTATCTTATTATAAAAATAATTAAAAACACCTCGAGCCGCGACCGTCGTTTATCACCAAAAGCGAAATATCCTATAAATATTTTTTACGATTTGTTTTTGTCCTTGTCCTATGTTAAAAACTGAAAATTATTTGCAACATCTCCGTAGCGGAGTCCTCTAGTTTGAAGACTAATTTTAAATGGCTCCGCTCCGGAGACCTCTAATGCGAAGTGTTAATTTAAGAAAGAATTTCCGTAAACTTTCAATAAAAAAAATTTACTTGATTCGCTGAGACATAGCATCATCATTTTATTTTTATTGCTAGATATAGATAACGTGAGAGCAAAAAAAAAAGGCTGTAAATCGGTTAATAATGGTCCGAAAAAATGTTTAGATATTTGTTTTCATTTTATAGGGAATTTTAAAATATTTAAACTTCGCATTAACCTAATTGGTGTGAAATTGATAGTTTTCGAGTTATGCCTGAATAATTTAAACACCTTCTGGGGAAGTTTTTAAATTTTTATTTCCGTATGAACCATACTCTGATTATTATTATATTCATTTTAAAAGAAAAATCAGATTCAAATTCACTTAATCCTGCAGATTACATGCCAAATTTTCGCCTATTCAGGCATCTTCAGGGAGAGCTACAAGGGTTTCAGCTACAAGCAAGCTAGAAACAGATTGAAACCTTCTCTTTTTTTATGGGTTTCAGTCTATATAGGTTTCAGCCTGTTTCTAGCTTGCTTGCGAAACCCTTGTAGCCCTGAAGATGCCTGAATAGGCGAAAATTTGGCATGTAATCTGCATGATTAAGTGAATTATTGAAATAATACGAGACTTTGAGGCCTTTCATTCTATATCTATAATTAAATAGTCTCTTCCTACAAACTTGTTTAAGAAAAAACAGCCAAATCCGTTCAGCATTTTTCAAGTGATGCAGTTACCAACGAACAGCGTTTCAGTTTTATTATCTAGATTTGATGACCGTTTATGATTTAGTATACGAGTTAAGAAGATACGAAAATACAAGTAAGGTAATCAGAATATAAAATAATAAATATAAAGTATGTAATATAATCTAAGGTAGCTGACCTGATAGAGAAGATGCGGTTGACTCTAGCATGCCATGCACGGATCTGAAGTTGTGATATAGCAGCGCGTGGAGGTCCCTGGCCACGGTGAGCTTCAGCTGTGCCTCCATCTCTTCGGAGCAACAGCTCAGCTCGCTACTGCAAACACCGCTACCTGAAATATCAATAATTATATCATATTAACATAAATATAAAATAATAATATACTTATATGTGTTAAATAATAATAATCAGCTCGATACTATAAAATGTCACAGACAGGGGGGGAGAAAAAATCCTCAAATAAATGACCGACAGTCTTAATTTAACCCGGGAAAGATATTTCTACTCGAAGGGTTGATTTAGGTAGCCCTTCGTCGATGAGCCGAATTAACCTTATTATCGTTTCAGAGATGCCTAATCATCATCTAAATGCAGTATTTATAATACTTTAAAACTTGTAAATTTACATTTACACTTTTTATACCTTCTGTCGATAAGAAACTAAGAATGGAGTAATTTACTTACTGAAAGTTAAGGTTCAACACACGCAAAACACTTTGATTTTTAATGTATGATTTATTGGAAAGAATAATTATTTCATAGGAAAAACCACAAAGAAAATGTCATAAAAAGAAAATTCCCAAAGATATAATGAAACAGTAACAATGAGTTACAAATAATAGAAAAATTTACATCCGACTTAGAGTTAATAAATTTTCTCATTAATTATTGATAATATGATTTTGAAATTCTTCTCTTCTGCCAAGGACAAAATCGACACATTTCTCGAGATCCAAATAGTAGCTTTCAACACAAACATTAGGTAGCACTTCGTTTCCAAGACTGACACAAAGTTACATATGAGGAAGGGCTTCTTCTTGTCGACGTCGTTGCTTCAGAAAAATAAATTAAATGATTGTCTTACCTAAATCGACCGACCTTCTCCCTACAATATCTGTTCTAGTACTAAATGGAGATAGGACTCCCTGAAAGTGGGCCAGCTAGGATTGGGGGTTCATCTGTAATGTGCGGTCTCTTCGTCGATAAGACGAACGCTACCTTTCCCGGATTAATTTAGATTCAGTTTAGGTAACATTTCATGAAAGTTCCTCACGGCTAAGTCCGATGGACTCGCTGACCAAAAAATGAGATCGGCCCTCCAGGCTCGCTGGAGGATGTGACGCAGAATTGAACGCCCAACTCAGAAATATTTAGTTCACCAAAACACCACGAATAGTCATAGATTCTAAGGTAAAAATGTACTGCGTAGAATATTTGGTTAGATTCGATGCGAAGAAGGACAAATAGACAGTAGAATTTAGACGAATACACAATGCCGAATTCCGTGAACTTTACCCGGTAAATGTAATCGAAGTTATAGCACCGCGTCGATTAAAGTGGGCGTTCAAAATTGCGAATCATGGTTGCGAACGAATAACTAAAAGATTGATTATCGCTTTGCCGACTGGAAAACGTGGAATGGTAGGCATAGGCGAAGGTGGGAGGATTCTTTTTTATGGAACTAGGGATGTAGTAGGGAGAGAATAGCTGTTCATAAATTACGCGGAAGAAAATTTGCATTAAATTCTCTAGCTTAAAAAATAAAATCTTTACGTTATGTGAATTACGTAATGATAAAACGAAGTACATATCTTCATTTTTATTGGATTTTTAATCAAAACGAGAAACTCTAAGGTGCTAAAAAATGGCGTATGTTACCAGTAATAGGTAAGGAAAATCATTAAGAATAAAAATTATTCGAATTTTTGGATTGGCTGGCTCTATTAATCCTATGTGACGCCAGCCGATAGGGAAACTTTAAATTCTAAAACAAGAAAAGTTTTAGAAATGAAAATAATATCAATTTCAATGTTTATACGATAAGCAAAAGCAATATCAACGATTCTTACGATAAGCAAAGAAAAAAATGGATGTAAAAAAAATTTTTTTTGCTCTCCTGAAAATCAACAGTAAATAAATAATTGACATAAGTAACAAATTTTGCAGTTTGATAGATAAATTAGTGAATATTATCATAGAAATTCAAATTTTAGATGTCTTAACTTTAAATATTAGTAAATAAATTATAAAATGTATATATATTTATAAATTAATAGAGATAAAATTGAGTGTTTTCAGGTCTGCATCTTAATATATGTTTAAGTGAACACGAACCTGTATTATCCTGTCACGTTTATCATGGCGTACTCTCTAGTAAATAGCTATCTTGAACATAGAAGTACGAATAAATACATATATATGTTGCACAATCCACAGTGCATTAAAAATAAATTTGTTACGTAATATTTAATAGATTTTCTTTGAGGATTGATAATATTTCTTGAGGATTCATTTTTATTCCTCATCATAAACGGTTATTATAAATATTTTACTAAGTGTAAATTTATATTCATAACAGCATTTTTCCGATACAATTGTAACTGCTTCATACGTTCAGTGACATACGAAACTGACTTTAAAAAGTTTCCATCTATTGGGAACAGTAAATTACAAATATCGCCAGATTTATTCCCATCCTCCTACCCCCCCCCCCCTGGACTAATATTTCACTCCATCTCGTAATAAAATTCGAAACAATATAAATCTGTGACCTATTCGGAACGTCATCAACCAATAACGTCAATTTTTATGACCTACCATCGAAATCAGCCAATCCCCGCATCCAATATAAAGCTCGACATTTCATCCATAGCCAATAAGATCGTTTCTGTTCGGGAAGCGATTCATATAGCAAGCCAATGGCTTCAGCTGTTCAATCTATTGATATGTAGGTCTCAATAAAAATACTGCAGTGAGTGCATTTAAAAATGCATGAGATGTAAAATTGTTTCATTATTTTATAATTACTTCTTCACAAATGTATTTAATTTTATTTAAAGCTTATCGATTTTTTTTTTTTTTTTTACATGATACAAAATAAAAAATTTAATAAGTAGAAAATAAAAATGGCCACATATCACAAGAGCAATAACGAACAGTACGAAGTAAACGAGTATTTGAACAACTATACAGGAGGCTAATAAAAGACTCTATCATTCATAATAAATATTTATTGAAAAAAAGTTCATGACAAATAAAAAAGTAAAGAAGAGACTTATACAGAAAGAGAGATATCTTATCCTATTGAGAAATGAGTTTCCACTTTAAGAGATAGGAATTTTTTTATTTTATTTTCTTCTTTATCTTCAGGAATCCGATGTAACAGATTATTGTGAAAGATTTTCATCGGCATTTCTTTTTTTGTTATTACAAAAGCTTTTTGTGTTTAATAAGCAAAGGATAAGAAATAAAGAAAATAAAACTTACTACGTAATATTATACAGCAAAATTTTAGAACCAAGTAAGGAATTGTAATGAAATTAAGGTTATATATGAGGCGTAGAATTCCAAAACCAGCCAAGTCCATTTCCAGATTTTTATTTTTTGTTTTTTTTTTAAAATAGTTTTTCTATTAGATTATCATTAGGTGGAAGGATTTTTTCCAAAAGAGGTTAAATCATATTGAAAACGGCCCTACAAAATTTTTGTAGAAAAACTATTTAAAAAAAATAAAAAAATAAAAATTTAGAAATTGGACTTGACTGGTTTTGGAATTCTACGCCTCATATATTTGTGAAGCTTTAAGAACACATAGTTACAAAAAAAATTAATTTTTTAAATTTTATATTTTTTTATAATTTTATATTAATTTCAAAATTATTTTTTTTTAATTTTATATATTTTTCTATAATTTTATCATTATTATTATCATCATTATTATATATAAAAGCATAAACAAATCTAATAGGAGAAGTAAAGTAAGTACAGTTAAAAAATTACGAGATTTTGCCTAACCACCCCTTTTAGTTGAAGTTTTCTACCAAATCAGAAAATATCCAATCAGAAAAGCTCCTAAAATGTGAAAATCTACTTAATAACTTTCCGGTTAAAGTAGAAGCATATGGGAAACTAAATCAAAGTAAAGGGATTATTTGGTGCCCCGAACTAAATTATTGTACAATTGAGGGAATAAAAGATGAATTAAAACAACAAAATATAGCCGATGTAAAAGATTAACGTGCTATAAAAATAATGAAAAACACCGCGAGCCGCGACCGTCATTTATCACCAAAAGCGATATTTTTGAGAAAAAAAAGATAGTTTCATTAACTAAATCAGCTTTGTAACGTATTTGTTTCCATATTTCCTACAGAAAACAAAACCTACAAAAAAAAAAAAAAAAATGCAAAACGGACCATTAGTTAACACATATATAAGTTACAGCCTTTGGAAATCAGTTCAAACAGTTTGTACGTATATAGTTAAAAAGTACGTACATCTAGCGAGGAAAAAAAAATACCTTATCAATACTGGGTGTCCCAGACCTAGTGTAAAAAAAAATTGGGTAATACTGCATGCTAAACGGGGTAGAATGGTGCAGAAAAGAGTTTCCTATCTCAATCTGTTGAGGAGAAAGAATTTTTTTGTTTTTATTTTTAAAATCTTACTTTTTTTTCTGAAAAATAACAGTTTTCTCTACTTTGAATTAGCGTAGAAACAAAAACAATGATATTTTCTTAATCGGCATAAATTTCCTAAAAGATGATTTAGGTTTTGTTATTTTAAATTAACTTTCAGTGGAACTTTTAACGCGCTAAACACAAAACATTTATTAAAACTTAAATTTTTAATAGTTTTTGAAAATTCCTTACTCCCCACTGGAGCACCTGAGAAACTGTCAAATTTCCTAAAAACTGCGGAATTTAGTAAGCTTTTCAGTGGTGTAACCCATGATACAATCAACTTCACCTTTTGAGTCTAAAAGAAGTTTTTCTGATGAAAAACGCGCTAGAGATGTCACTGCTGGGGCAATGAGAAAGCGCGCTAGAGCCTGCATCCAAAGTAATGGATGCCGAACTTCCCATGAGTTAGAGTTAGTTTTACTATTTAAGAATAGAAAGAACAGTGTATGAATTCTAAATAATATAAAAAGGGTAATATTCTAAAATTAAAAAAATAAATGCTTAGTTTAAATTTTAAAAATACTTCCTTTAAAATAAATTAAACTTTTTTCTTCTCTTCTACTAAAATTTGAAAAGTCCTACATAAAAAACGTTAAAGATAAAAAATAATATTATTATTGTAGAACCATACTAAAATGGATTATTGCAGCGCGTGTTCAAAATGTCATCCATTATTTTGGATGCAGGCTTGTATTAAACATTTTTTTTTTTTTTAATTTTAGATTATTATTACCCTTTTTATACTATTTAGAATTCATACAGTGTTCTTTCTAGTCTTAAATAGCAAAAGTAGCAAAATGGGAAGTTCGGCATCCATTACTTTGGATGCAGGCTCTAGTGCGCTTCCTCATTGCTCCAGCAGTGCATCTCTAGCGTGTTTTTCATCAGAAAAACTTTTTTCAGGCTCAAAAGGTGAAGTGCAATTGTATCATGGGCTACATCACTATAAAGCTAACTAAATTCCACAATTTTTAGGAAATTTGACACTTCCTACGGTGCTCCAGTGGGGAGTGAGGAATTTTCAAAAACTATTAAAAATTTAAGTTTTAATAAATGTTTTGTGTTTAGCGCGATAAAAGTCCCACTGAAAAGAAGGAATAACCAAACCTAACTCATCTTTTAGGAAATTTAATGCCGATTAAGAAAATATCATTGTTTTTGTTTCTATGCTAAACCGAAGTAGAGAAAACTACCTTTTTTAAGAAAAAAGTAAGATTTCAAAAATAAAAACATAATAAAATTCTTTTTCCTCAACAGATTGAGATAGGAAACTCTTTTCTGCACTTTTTTACCCCGTTTCGCATGCAGTATTACCCTTTTTTTTTTTACACTAGGTCTGGGACACCCAGTATAATAAATACGGTGTGTTAACGTAGTCTGATATTTGAGCTATAAGGTCATGGATCAGTATGGTATGCGAATTACGTACTAGAATTATGTAAACACAGGTGTTAATGTAAATACTAGATCCGTAAATGTAAAACAATAACAATTACAGAGCCTGGGACAAGGATGAAATGTGAGATCTGATCATTGAGAGAACCCCAGACCTAGCAGGCAACAGGGCAATTATCAGAGAAGGCGGACAGGTAAACTGACAGGTAAGATCATTTGCATGACAATTTACCTGTATCATCACACGCTATTAACAACTAATACCGACATCGGGGCTATTGTATGATAACGTACCGCGGCGCCAGGGTTAGTTAGGAAATCATTCTTTTGTTTGATCTTCCTCGACTCTAACATTCATCTCGGAATGGCGGTATGTGCAATGAAATACTAAGTACTCAATAGCAAAAAAAAAGTAATAGAGTTTTTTTAAAAATATTAACAAACCAACTCGATGGTTAGGTTGTATACTCGAAAAAAACGTAGGCAAGAAACCTCCTGGCCTATATTTTGAAAATAAAAACTAGGTTATTGGTCAGGAAAAAGTACAAATAAAAAATAAAAATAAAATATGTTTATTATTGACCAATTATAATAAAAAATTTATTAAAAAGGACGATTAGTGTATTCAAAGAATAATTGAGTTCTAAAGATGGAGACAAAGCCCCTCCGAAATGTAAACAACTAAGGTTATAATCAATAAATTAATGGTAGTTTCCTGCCCAAAAATAAAAACTGCAAGTTTAATGATGACATCCCAACTATTGTTAGATAAGGTACTGCGGCGCCAGTGTTAAGAAATCATTCTGGCCTCTCAACACCCATTTCGAAATGGCGACACTCGGTATGTGCAATGAAATATTTAGTAGTCAATAGCGAAAAAATATATAATAGTTTTTTTTTAAATGTTAGTAACAGAACTCATTGGTCAGGTTGTATACCCGAAACAAACGATAAGTTTTTAGTTTATAGGCATAAAACTGCACTGGTCTTTAACACCTTATAGTTTAAATCTCAATGATTTGCATATTTTAGTATATATTTTTGAGAACTTGAAAACTTCTCATATGCACAATACAAAAATGTGAAATTTTAAAATTCCCTCTAAATTTTAAGAATATCCTGAAAAATCAATTCTTAACAACTAATGAAATTTCTCCTATGTCTAATCTTAAATCTAGGTAATAATAATTATTTAATTATTTTTTATTTAATTAATTATTAAAATTATGTTTTCACTTTTGTCACCTTCATTTCTGTCCCAGAGAATTGTTTCTGAAGAATAGGGTTCCTAAAGGCAATAATTTTAAATTTATGTCGTATAATTTTAACACATATTAACATAGAAATTCTAAATAGGATTTTGCTCACTAATCTTCGAGTCAATAAAAAAAAAACACAGAACTATATAGAAACACCAATAATTTATATTACTTCTATCCTTGGGAGGAAATGGGATAGTTCCGATGAAGTGTTAGTTGTTTTATAGATTTTATAGATCAGCATTTTATAGATACCGGACTATGCATATAATTTTTTCAATTATATTATATCATAGTATATACTAGAAAGAAATATTTAATAAAGAAAAAAACATAATAACTCTAAATCAGTAGACATTAAATAAATATTGTATTTTATTTCTTTCCTCCCATCTTCTTAACATAGAATATTATTAATAACCTCTTAACCTTAATTTTTTTAGGCGTTTTTAAAAATCTACTACGTTTTGTTTGTTAATTTAAAAGAATATAAATAAATAATTAGCGAAAAAGTAATATTACTGCTCAGAAAGTATAATGATAAAATTTAAAAAATAGAAATTCGATTTTAAAATTTGTAGGAAAAACTTTATGGTGTTGGTGGAATCAAAACTAGATGTTCGTAAATCGACAGATTTGTAGTTAATAAAATTCCTTAAAATTTCATGCAGCGATATTTTCATTTATTTTTTTTCCGTTCCCCTTCTGTAATTAGTGAGAAAAAATTAATTTTATTTTATTTATAGGTGTTTAATATTCAAATGTTTTTCTTTATGATTAATAGTCAGGATACAGCTTGCTCTGGACTCAGAAGCCCTGATGAAGAGCCAAATGTAGGTATCGAAACGATGGCTTTTAAAAATAAAAAATGTATAACTGAAAATCCAGACTATTAGTCATCCTATCATTTCATTTTATAGTTATTTATGTTTTTCTTTTTATTACACTTTAGATGTTGGAAATGATCTGTTATTATAACTTCCGAGAAAAAAAAAACATATTTTGTTTAATCAATGGATCTAAAAATAGCAGAAAATACGCTTATACTTGTCTAAATTAAAGATAATTATATATGCTATTCTAAGCTGCAGTTACACGTTGATTAGCGTACTTATTAACGTAGTTTACAAATTCAAGTATAAAATGCAGACCGTTTTTAGTAGTAATCTCTTCAATGTGAAAACATTCAATTCGATTCGATTGAGTATTCAAACAGCGCTGAGACGTTGTTCCTAGCAAATAAATAAATCGAGCAAAACATGAGGGAGATCTAAATACCAGGCTGTTAATGTCACTCGTTTAAATAAACCCAGTTGCTGCAAACGACTGTAGCAATTGCAACCGTTTTAACAATTCCTACGTGAGTCCGCTTCAAATGAAACCGATAGAATTCTAAAATAGAATTAAACATCACTCGTACAATAGGCAGGAAGCAAAAAAAAAAAAAAAAAAAAAAAGAAAAACAAAACATTTAGCATCTCAATGAATTTCTGCTCGGAATTTGAATCCCTACAGTAACTGCATTCTGATGAAGATGCAATTAGAAATAAACCTGCAGTGAATTAGGATCGACACAAAGAAGGCTATAAAAGGACAAAACTAAGTTAGACGAAGTACTCATAGTCATTATTGAAATCCTGATCAAGAGTTTTTGTTTGTTTGTTTAACGTCATTTTAAGGCGCTAAGGCTAATCGGACGATGCTACAGTGGGAGTCCTAAATTTTGCCTATCCAGGTATAATTAGGATAGGGGTCTATAACGTGTACCTGACATCGTACAGGCTCGGGGCCTCCATTTTACGTCCTATCCGAGGGATGTCATAGTCAAGGATTTTTTACTCCCTTAAAAAAATCCTAAAAAGTCCACCGCGGGACGCGAACCTGCGACCTTTAGTATTGTAGGTTGTCATGCTAACCACTATACCACAGGTGACCCCTCAAGAGTTTTTTAAAACTCACGAAAAAATAAAAAGAAACGATAAATGACAAAAATCCAATTTCTAAAGGAAAATTCGATTAGATGGCAATATCTTATCTCCATTCGACAATTATCAGGGAATCGTTTGAACTCTCGAGTCAACATCTCAACACGCCATCGGCTGCGAGTTCCTATTAATAGCTTTTACCTCGATGAAGACAATTTGTAAATGAACGTCACCTTGCAAAAAAAATTGTGAGCCACTTTAAAAAAGTTTTGTGATTATGAAACATGCATACTTGAAAATTATTATATATATATTTTTCTTATTCGCCTGCTAAATGCCTGAAGTGCCGTTTATCTTCACAGTCTGCTTTGAATTCCGATTGAATTATTACGGACTCAAATATAACACATTTGACTCACATATAACATCAGTAAATGGCCAAGAGCAAAAACTTTACATGCAAGGGATTATTTTTGTGTATTTTTAATGTCTGTTTACTTACACTTGTATTTTTTGTTTTTTCAAATATAGCATGATATAAATTATTTGAAGAAAACTAGCAGTGATTATACGCGTACTGTGCTTTATATTTGTATAAGCCGAACCTATCAATAATCAGAAAATTGGAGGAGTCACCTGTGGTGTAGTGGTTAGCATAGAATACTAAAGGTCGCGGGTTCGCGTCCCGAGGTCGCCCTAGGATTTTTAAAGGGAGTAAGAAATCCTTGTCTATGCCGTTCCTCGGATATTGGAGGTCCCGAGCCTGTACGATGTCAGGTACTCATTAAAAATCCCCGATTATTCTGAGCTACAGCCCCCACAGTCCTCCTCCTGGATTTACCAACGACCATGGAAAATTTCCCAAGGAACGTCTAGTTCCTGAAAGAAACTCATGTTTTAAAACAAATGCTGCGAAACGAAAAAATCCATAAGAACCCGGGTTTATTAGATAAGAACCTTAAGGCTGAAACGAAAGACTAACTACGGATACAAAACCTTTAAATTATTCGTGTGGTGAGATATGAAAAGACGGTTATTGGCAACTGCTGCCCTTAAATTAGCCCCAACAGGATTAATAATCTATTCCGAGAATTAACTTGTGTCAGCTTTCACAATTGGTTTCGTCGTCTGCTCTCAGCCTTCTAATTCCACCAATCAAATGGATCCGACCTTTTCATTAGAGGAAATCGTTAGGCGTAACCAGATATAATCTGAACAGAACAAAAAGATGAGAGGTTACCGCAACCATTTAGTTTTAATAATCCTCAGTTCTTAAGGTAAGTGGGGAAATTTAAAATATAATTCTTTGATGAGCGGTCATAAGGTCTTAAGTCACTATTTGAGCATTTGGAGATTATGACGTAATATTATAGCACGAAATCAGAGCTACCGGTTGGTATTGAGGTCTTAAGTCAAGCTATATTGTTTTATAAAAATGACAATTACAGATAATATTAATAATTAGATTTTACATAAGAACTGAACTTTGATGTTGCTCTCTTGAAAAATTCAAAATTTTTACTTTAACCCTTATGACCGCGCATCAAAGAATTATTGTCCCTTCTCATTCATAAAAGGCCCAAGATCTCATATCACACATAAATGAATTTCATATCACACATAAATTAAGAATGGCTGAGTACTATTGACAAGTTTACAGGGGTTCAATTAATTTAAACCGCAAAAACGACATTTGAAAACCCCGCAGTAGGGTCCTTTCCAGGTAAAATTTTTATTTTAATTCACTTCAATTAATCAGGTGACATCGGAACAACTCTAAAAGTGTAAGGTTTCCAGTATTTTCGACAAATATCGACACATTCGGAATATAGCTATGAATACGAAATTTTATTAAGTCTATCAAGAGCGGTCAACTGTGGTGTAGTGATTAGCATAGCAAACTAAAATACCAAAGGTCGCAGATTCGCGTCCCGCGGTGGCTCTGTGATTTTTTAAAAGAAGTAGAAAATCCTTGGCTATGCCGTCCCTCGGAAAGGACGTAAAATGGAGGTCCTGAGCTTGTAGGATGTCAGGTACTCGTTAAAGATCCCTATCCTATTTACACACCTGGATAAGCAAAACTTAAGACATCGTCGGATTAGCCTAAATAGTGACGTCAAACGTCTATCAAGTACACTTATGAGAAAAAATACTCACGTTAAGACATAGATTAATATTTTAATGTTCACAGTTTCGATCAGTAAAACTGTCTAGAAAATTGAAACATGGTTAAATATGCTAATTAAGATATTTACTTGAAAACAGTTGTAAGTAAAATTAAAATACCTCTTATTATAAAGAATGAATCTAAAATCAAAATACATTAGTAAACTTAGTCACATAAATGAATTTAAAAAACATAAAAAAACCGGATTTAAAAATAAATGTAGTATAAAAATATTACATTTATTTTTATTCCGTTCTTAGGCAAGAAACCTCCGGGCATTTATTTGAAAAATCTAGGTTGTTGGTCAGGGAAAAGAACAAATGAAAAATGATATATATATTTATAAGTGACCAATCAAGTAATCATAAGTTTCAGCAAAAAGGACGATTTGGGTATTTACTGAATAATTATACGAGTTTTGAAGATGGAGACAAAGCTCCCCCGAAACGTAAAAAAATTAATGTTATGATAAATAAATGGTGGTTTCCTCATGAACCTCACATCCAAGTTGTTAAATTGCGTCTTTTTTCATTTTTACGGAATGAAGAACAACAGGCTAACTAAATAATCCATATGAATATCATGACGAAAAAGAAAACTATTTATAGGCTTTGTCCTTAATAGTCATAATTTCGATGACTATAAAAACCATTAATTATTGTACCTTTCAAGGCCGATGACAACTACAAAAATTAATAGACATTTGCCTAATGTGAATCGTCCCAACTACACGTTTTAGTACTTAGCAATAGGACTGTTTCGTAAGTAATTGATACGACATTAAAACTAGATGGGGTGTTGTTGAAAGAATAATCAACAATCCAGGAATAATTAGCATTTTGGTACTTTCTTCAAATCGTACCTAAAATTTTTAACAAAGCCCAAAAAATATATCAAATGAATCTCAAGGTAAAAGTTTGTTCAGTGGAACGCAAAGCCGAAACCTGATTGGTTCTTAATCCAGGTGACCCCCTTTCACGCAGTTTTTTATTAGTGGGAAAGATTATAGCAAATCAAGTCTCAAGTTACACCCAACGCAACATTATCCATATCCTGTTCATTTGTACAAAAAATTATATATTTAAATATGAAATACTTTGTTTTTGTATTATCAGGAGTGCGAAATTTACTGTTTCAAGTTTTGTTATTTCGTAATAATTATAAGAAAGGGTCTACTAAAAATGGTTTAAAAATGAAATTAGTATGTTCAATAATTTTTATTTTTATTTACATATGATAACTTGTGACATTTTTATTAAACTTGTATCTACTAGCGTAATAATCAAATTTGATGACTTGAAGGGATATGAAAGGATGAAAAACACACACTAAACGAACACAAAACAAAACGCATTAACAAAGAGAAATATAAGAAAACAAAGCAAAAACGAGTAAATTGATAAATTTAAAAGAAAACGTATAACTGTTTATTGCAGAAAATCTCGTGGCCAACGCCTTGACGAAGTAACAGTCATGAAAGTTACAGTAGCGATCGATCTATGGCTGTTACTTCGACTTAAGGAATGTCAAGGTCAGTGTGTATGGTCTCATTGGTGACATAAAAGGGGGCATCTACGATCTTTCTTAGTATTTTTGATTTGAATGACTGTATGAGTCGTTTATTAGATTTTTTGACTGTCCCCTGTAGCTCAATACCTTAAGTCCAAAGTGGTTTAAGAAGTACTTTGTAAATGGTTAATTTGTTTGTCAGATATAATTTTAAACGTCTGTCAAGTAAATGTTCAATAATTAAAAATATATTTTGGCAAAACTGAATGGTATATGAAAACTAAATAAAATCGTTCTGGGTTCAATACAGTTATTCTAACCAAAGTATGGCTTCAAAAATTAATATTAATGCACAAAAATTTTATAGTAGCTAATATATTTACTATTTCTTGCACTTTTATAAAGATATTTTAGAAAAAATATTTTTATTCTTAATTTAATAGCTTTATACCAATCTCAATTAAAACAATTTAAATTTTCATATTGTTATTGACTATTGTTATTTTTTCTTTCTTTATTGTTATTTTTTTATATAATTGTTTTATATCATGTTTGAATGCACTTCGTATCTCTTGTGCACTCCAAACCTTTATATCAAATGCCTCTATTTTTAGAAGAGTGTAAACAAGATTAAATCACACTCTGATTTTATTTTAAATAAACTAATTAAATACCGAAAAGATGAAAATGAATACAAAGACAAAGATTACACAGACAATCGGTATTTATTATTAATTCAAAAATGAAAGATTAATAATTTTTGGCCTAAAAAATCGGCCTCGATAAAAAATACACCTTATATAAAAAGCTTAAAAGTGCAACATTTGTCACATACAACTTGCAAAACATACGCCTTGGGCAAAATATGAAAGGATAGGAAATATAAAAATATGTATATAAGTATGTAATTATAATTATGTCATAATGACCAAAAATTTTCAAACGCAAATTTCACATTGTTTATAACACATTTTATAGTTTTAAAGAAAAGATACTGAAATTTAGCTTATACAATTCAACTTGTTAAGTGATTAGGTGGGTTTAAAGTTTTAAAATTGTTGAGAAAATTTAATTCTTCCATTCAACAAAATGAACAAATTTTTTTTTAGGTTGAAAAAAGCTCATCTGAAACAGGCGTTTTGAGATGGATTATGAACGTAACATTAAAACTATAATTGGCTTTGAACCGGCAGGTAAACGACCGAGGCGTTAAGGTGCCTTTACACCTTACGAACCTCCCCTTCGAACCTTGCCGTACCGACGTGAAGCGAACAGCCATTTATACTTCACGTGACGTTAAGCGAACCAATATGGCTGACGCACCCAAAGCTAGCTTATGATAAAGAAAAAATCTCCATTATCAATATATTTTATATTATCTGAAAAATAAAAAAATAGGAGACGATTCACAACGTTTCACAAATTACACTAGTATCACAAACAACTCCTGTCACTTAAGAAAAGCCAAATCAAAAGGGACACTAGCGCTACCCCCGAACCCAGGCGAACAGATGAAGTACCTAGAACACCCGAACAGTCGACGTGAAGGTTTCACGAAGGTTGTTCGAGGGTGGTGTTCGAAGGTAAAGTTCGTAAGGTGTAAAGGCACCTTTAGAGGGAAGATTCTGTTAGGTCTGACATTTCAGATTTATGTGTTGACGGTATTCAACGAAGGATGCGAGCAGGTAAAAATGGTAGGACTTTTCAGCATCCAAACTTGAATTATCATAGTTACAATTATTGCTATATAAATAAAAAATATATATTATATATATTAAACAATAATTATAACAATTTCGTTGACGAGAATGGCTGATCCTACAGCACACTTCATCCAGACTTTTCTCCCGTAGCTATGGGAAACTATCCATTTTCTTTTTTTCATCTCTATTTCAGAAGAAGAAAAGAATCGACAGCAGAAAAAAAGAAAGAAAGAAAAAAAAAAGGAAGATCGTCCCACAGTAGGTAGTCTTGAGAAACACTTCGACAGAAGCATTGAAAACACTTTAAAACGAATTGAAGAAAATAAGAAAAGGAAATCAGAGAGAGATGGAAGAAGGGAACATATCTATCATCTACGTGTTTATATGAGCCGTCGGAGAAAGTGTCTTCTACAGCAGGTGGAGTTACGATTCAACTACAATACGCGGCCTTGGTCGGGAACAAAGAAGAGTTAAGGATCTGGAAGGAAAACACCGAATATTTAATCCGGCTTAGCCAGGGTCGGATTAAGATCTTGAGCGGTCGGTCGTCATAATACAATAAATAATTAAAATAAATATATATTTTTTTAATGATGGTGGAAGATAGTTGACCGTAGATGTAATGAAAAGGAAATGGTTGGGGGTGCGGTCAAAATAAGTAGTAATAAAATGTGATATTTGCACATTTTATTGTAGCCGACGTTTCGACCCAAATGTTAGGGCTAAAGGAGAAAAACAAACAATCAGAGAAATTATATAAACAGATATAAATGTATGTGAAACATTAAACAAAATTAAATAAGTTAGATAAATGCCTATGCCGTCCCTCGGATAAGATGTAAAATGAAGGTCACGAGCCTGTACGATGTCAGGTACTCGTATAAGATCACTATCCTATTTATACCTGAATATGCAAAATTTAGGATTCCCATTGCAGCATGGTCATGGTAATGGCATTAGCCTTAGTAGTATAAATGGACTTAAACAAACAAACTTGTGAAACGGTAAAATAAACAAACACTTTTTGTTTTTGTAGAATTTAAGAATTATAGCTATTAAAGGAAGGCCATGATAAAAGTAATAATAAAAAATAAGTTTAATAACTTATTATGTAACTATAAATTACATTTATATCTGTTTATATAAGATGTACTAAAATTTGTGTCGAAACGTTGGCTACAATAAAATATGTAAATATCACATATTTGTGCTACTTATTTTGACCGCACCCCCAACCATTTCCTGCTCAAATTTTTTTTTATTTTACAATTTGAATGATTGCGAAAAGAAATTTGTTTTTTTTGTTTTTTTAATTGTATAATATAGCATTTGTATATGTTTAGAGGTTATGTTCCTTCCTCTGCAAACAGTCAAATACGTGAGTGGGCGAAGAACTGAACACAAGGTTTACTGTGTACATAAAGGGTGAGTGAGTCTTTCTTATGCTCAAGGGTAAAAACCTACCCGTCAATGTTTACTTAAATTCAGGCATCCTATGTTTACATTTATGTCTTGCTTTGAATAATTAATTCGGTAAATGAACTATAATTTGTATAAAAACACGTTTTTACAAGAGATTAGTGTTTTTAATTATTAGTTAATACTAACTGGGATTATGTTAATAAAATTGCGCTCTGTAATTTTTTTGATTTCTTTATACTCGAATAAGCAAGTTCCAAAGAGGTCGATGAATTTGAGAAATTTAAATTACTTATTTAAATCTAAGATGCATTAATTGTAAAAGGAAATATTACCATGATTACTTTCACGCCATGTGATTATCTTTTTTTTTGCACAAACAATTTCTACTACAAGAGGAACAATTATGGTATAAGGAGGCACAACAAAAAATTAAAAATTAAATTAAAAAAAAAGCGCCTCCAGACAAAAAAAAAAAGGTTTATTACTCTTTTTTTATTGATCCAAAAACATATCATAATAAGACAAAATAACATAATAGTTATATACTTTGGATAAGAATAGAATCTTTTATATAAAAATGTAAGGACCGTATTAGTTTATCAATTTCAAATCAATTGTAAATTTAATTAATTTATTTTCGTTAATGTATCAACTTAATATGTTTAATATCAACAAAATTTAATATGTCGTACTGATCAATATTAAGCATCCAATCAACATTCATTTAATGTTTTGTACGTGAGTGTTTGGGATTGGTGAAAGACGCTTGGAGCCAAAGCTCTGAGAAAAACAAAAGACGCTTCATCGAGCAGTCAGCTGTTGATTCTCGCCAGCCGAGTACTCATCATTTACTCACTCTTCAACATTATTTGAAAACATTTGCAGCATAACATTATCGTTCACCCAGGGTGTTTATTATTGCAGTGTTACCGTATTATGCCGATTGGAAGACAGATCCAAGAGGAATTCTCGATTGACGATATGATTCATTGTCAGGATAGTTGGAAGTAACATAATTTCAATATTATTTTTTTCAATAATGCCTGAACTATAAATTTTTTGGCAAACCTTTGCATTCAAATAATATTCTATTGAAATTCGACAATAACTTCAAACTTTAAAGTTAGTTGGTGAGCCTAATACCTACCTATTATAGCTATTGAGTGTGTCTATAACTATTAAAATTTCATTTATCATTTTGTATACTTAGTTTAATAATTTTTTAATCTTCGTTTCATTTAAAATTTTCAACTTAATTATAAGCTAATGGCCTTTGATTCAAGCATATTTTTTGTACATAATTATAATAAGGTTGTAATATAGTTTTATTTAATAAATTATATTTTAAGTTCTAAAATATCAGAGAATTTTCTTTGTTTCCATTCATTCATTATTTTTTTTTTTACATTGGTTAATTATGCTAATATTTTTATAAACTTCAAAAGTAATCTTTATGAAAAAATACCCTTTATTTTATTCTTTATATTAATCAACAAACCTAGGAGCATTGAGCAACAGGACAAACTTCATCATCAGGGAAGCGAAAGGTTTTTATTATTAAAACCCAACTTGCCCTAACAACGTTGTTGTTAAGCCATTGCAAGCGGGAATGTCTACTTTTAATGTTAATAATAATAACATAATCACAGCCTATTTTATCTTTGATCATATGTTTTTTCTAACGTCACCTCCGATGGATAGAATGGATCCCAATGGAATACACAACAGTCTTCCATGTTCAGCAGAGGAGTATAAATATCTTTATACATAAAATTTTAAAAATGTTAAGTAGACTACAATGTATAATGGTTTTTATCGGTAAATTTTACCGGAATAGATTTATTTATTTTCCTGAAAGTTAATATTAGATAGCAGTAAAACATGGCAGGGTTTCGCTAGTATCATTATGAGAATATTACAAAGCTAGATTGACCAAAAGTTATCGGAAGCTGAAAACGAGAAGTCGAAGCAACTCTTGACAAGCGTGAGGAAGCGAGAGGAATCTGGACAAATTACAAGGAGAGGAGTGGAAGGTGGACCACTGCCAGATCCGCTATTTCTGAACTTGGTGCGATCATTGGGGCACCGGTGTCACTGTGTGGAGGATCTTGTTTGGAGGGAGGGGGAGTTTGTAAGAGGTTTGTAGGAGGCTTGAAGTCAGCTGAGAACAAGAAGGGATCTTAGTGGACCAAAGTTCGGGATCAAAAAGATTTTGTTATCATCAATTCATTGTGCAAAAAATTAAGTTTTTATAAGTGAAACGAGACATATTAATTTCAGCTCGAAAACCAACTGCCACCCACTCTAATTCGTTCAGACGTTCTGATGAATTAATTTTTGCACTAAATGCCAAAGGAAAATAATTAATGTTAATTTTAACCTTAATTAATTGAACATTATCAATAAATTTAGGTAAGTATGTAGCTGTGTAATGGTCAACTGTTTTTAAGATTAGGATAATTTACTGTCAGGATTTTAAGTCAAATTGTCATTATTTTAGAGTCAAAGTTCCTATTTATAGTCAGATATCATCCTAATATGTAGGTAAGTAGTTTCTCAAACGAGGTCCAAATTTTAAAAAAATATTTTACGAATAAAACCTAAATGTAAGTTCGTTGTTATCTAGATTTTATTCGTATTTTTTATCAACACGCCGATTTCCTATTAAACACGCTATTTCCCCTAAAAGCTGATATATACATATATCCAACCAAAAACGTGATTTTCCATGTTTTTTGGCTCTAAATCTATCAAATATTACCAACCCCACAAATTAGCTGTATTCGTATTAAGAACAACATTTCCATAGAAATTCCATAGTCGAAAGATTTTTGTCAAAGATCTCCATATGCACGAAGAACTATCGTGTCAAATCACAAGGGTGAACTGCAGTAAGCTATTGTTGACGTTGACTTACTATATTAGGCGTTTCTCTTCTGGAACATATTTATCATTTTCATGAACTTATATTTTACATGTTAATATATATTTATTTAAAAAACGATCCCAATATTTTTTAATAAGCTATATTTTTCACTAAAAAATAGTATAAAAATCAAATAAAATCCTTCCTTACTAATCAATCCCTTCGTATAATCATAAATTATTATGTAATCAAGTGGAAAGAAAAAGAAAAAAAACACGGACGCTTTATAACAAAACAGAAGAGATATGATAGATTTACTAAATGGTTGTACAAAAGTGTAATACAAGTTCTCATCTCTAGCTCATATTAGGCCTAATGTCTTAACTTAAAATAATCATTAGACTGAAACTCTGCAACAGTAATTATAATCCCATATTCCATTAAAACAGTCAATGGTTCATTGCCAAACATACCAAACGTTAATCTCTTAAGTAAACATGTAATATAAATTATTATGACTTCTGACAAACTTTTTTACCTTTTAAGTAAATAAATTAAAATAATGAAAATGAAATTGAGAATATGTTTTATATACATGTAGGTAAACATATTTCTAAACTTGTAATTTTGCCATTTAACCTTAAAACTTCTATTGGGTTACATCGCAGATCTTAAGGTAATATTACAAGCTACACATTTGATAATAATTATTAATAAATTGAATATAAAATGGTAAACCATAATTCAAAAATGATATAAAAATAATAAATATTATTGCAGAGGAAATCGATGCAAGCCGATAAGGAAGGAAAGGGGGTCCCCGAAGTTCTGACATCTTTAGGCTAATGTATTCAAAACATGGCCCGGGAAAGGTCAATGTCATGAATAAATCATCAAAAAACGGATAATATCAAGTGAAATTGATAAAGGGGAAAAGTTCTCGCTTCTAATATTGATAGAATTTTATTTTATAGATCGAATTTTGCTGAAAAGTACTGTAGAAAAGTAGCTGAAAAGTACTGAGAAAAACCTCAAGTTTAGAAGTGAGTAATAGTCAACTGTTTTTCTTTACGATAGGTTGATAATTAGTCAGGATTTTCAGTTATCTATTTTTTATTTTGGAAAGCTAACGTTTGCCTCAGTCTCTGTATTACCCTGGACTCAGAAGCCCTGATGAAGATGCACGTGTAGGGATCGAAACGTTGACTTTCCAAAATAAAAAAATAAGAGAAAATCCTGACTTTTTATCAACCTACCGTAAAAAAACTATTAAGAGTTGTAGAGGTACGAGTTTTATAAAATTTTGAATACAACCACTATTCACAATAAATACAAATATTTTTTGAGATGAGAGATGGTCAACTGTTCTTCAATAACGATAGGTTAAATGATGGTCAGGATTTTCAGTTTACAATGATTTTATTTTATAACTATTTTTCCCAACATCCACATCACCAAAAGATCAACATCGCAAAAAACCTCATCCACCGTAGCCTGACCTTGTCCGATCCACAATTTCATTGTCATAACAAAATCCTCCTAAAAAATGTCTTACAATCTAACGATTTTCCTGAGCACTTAATAAAAACACTTATCAATAACAATACTAAAACTCAAAATCTCTCTAACAACTCTTCACAACCTCCGATTTCTACTTTCCAATACAGAACTATCCCATATATCCCCATTATCTCAAACAAAATTAAAAAATCCTTCTCATCGAGTTTCCCACACATGCGCCTAGTATTAAAAAATAACAATAAATTAAAAAATCTTTATACAAAACTCAAAGACCCTGTACCTCTCCTAGACAAGTGTAATGTAGTTTATCGTATCCAGTGATCCACGCTTAATTGCAACAGTTGCTATATCGGTGAAACCAAAAACTATTTTTAAAAACGTATTTATCAACATAAATACAGTATTTCCACGCGTAATTCGTCTACATCTAAATTAGCAGAACATGCCATTGCCCACAACCATTTCTTCGACTTTGAGAACCCCTCCATATTAGCTACTGTATCTAACCACGATAAACGTCTCCTCTCAGAATCCATTTTCATCCATCTAGAAACAAATAACCCGGTAAATCACAAAACAGATAAAGAGATAATTTCATCCACTTATTCTAACATCTTCCGCATCCTCAAATCCTAGTTTTGATTTCATAGGTACCTGCAATTATCTCTGTACCTCTTGTACTATTATTATTTTTTGTATTGTATGCTTCTTTCTGTATATTTTCCAAATTGTTATGCATTGTTACATTATGTATTATCTCATTTTTATGTTATTATTGGGTCCAGACACAACTATTTGTATACAATACCATCTACTTTGTTAGTTTTTAAATATTTTGGTTCACTCAGTTGTCATGTGCCTTCACTTCAAAAGCGTTGGATTTCCCCGTCATAAACCTTTGAAGTCGGCAAACTAACCCCCTACCACTACCTCTCACCTTATTTTTACCTTTAGTCTTAGTATCCACCTGGACTCAGTAGGTAAATATCAGATTCTATTTTATCTTGTTAACCAGCCTCTTATTTTAATATTCATGTATACACCATCTTTTATATTATTATCAGTCCTGTAATGTATCCATTTATTGTCACCCTCTAGCATAGATACTCATATTTTTGTTTTCTTTTAGCCCTGATGAAGATCCACAAGTTGGATCGAAACGTTGGCTTACCATAATAAAATCATTGTAAACTGAAAATCCTGACCATCATTTAACCTAACAAATATTTTTTGCGAAAAACCTTACACAACTTCTATGACATCCTAATTTAGTTAAAGGTTTCAAATTTTTAGTTTTATTAGAATTGAGAAATTACTTTCTTCATTGAAATAAACTCCACTTGATAAGATTATGAAGTGTGAATATAGAAATGACATTATATTAAAAGATACTATAGATTCTAATCAAGAAAAACAAGTATTAAAAAAACTACCGAAGTAGGAAACAGTATGCATAGCGCACGAGCAATTAGGTGTGATGTAGTGGTAATTGAGTTGTCATTATCAGCACGGTACTGATAAGAACCCTCTAATCTTTTAACGGTTACTCCAGCTTACGTAGCAGTTTCGCGTTTGAAACAGGCTTCTTCAGCAAATATCAATTTAATCTCTCAACGTTAAGATAGAGCTAATGTGATATAAAGAAACACGAATACATTATTACATAGATCTTTAAATATATTAGTAAAAATAACTCCCTAATTTACATTTAAAAAATCGCCTTTAAAAAAACAAAAAAACAACTGTACCATTGCTACCATAAGTTCAATAGATATTATGAAAATATTTTTACCACCCAGGTGTTCCCACTTAATTAGGGGGATTTTTTTTTACTTTTAAAAATAAGTACCTGGAATTAAAAATTTATAGTACCAGGAGGTATAAAAATACTACATAACCTTTAATGTACGGTGTAGTGAATTATCAAATCCAATCCTAAGAACTTAAAATCCTTCGCCAAATCCTTTATTTACCTTACTTTGTTACAAATAAAATAATTTATAACGATCTTTAATTCAAGGTTAATATTCAAGGCACGTCGCACAGTGGGAAAATTTTGTCATTTAGCGGCCAAAAATCTATTACTCCTGACTAAATGACGATAGTCGAATAATTCTTTTTTCATTAAGGAGCATAGGATTCCCTTTATCAGTGAGAATAAAAAAAATAAAAATAGCATCGCTCAAAGTATTTCAAATTAATTTTTATATGCATACTTTCTTCACTATAATTTAAATAAAACAGTTTATTAGGTACAGGGTTATACATGAAGAATGAAATGAGTCAGTATTATTATCTATTGAGCTTTCCGCTAATATAATAGTCTTTTTCAGGCACTTGCTCCATTTGAAAGATTTTCAAATAATTATTGTCTAAATAAGAAAAAATCCAAAAAATTAAATTAAAAATACCCTATTTTTAGGAATTTTAACGGAAATTTTCCTATAATTCAAAGATATGTATTTTTTATGATTTAGTCTAATTCGAGGCCGAATATACATCGAAAGTTCAAATATAAGGATTTAAATCTGAAAATCGATATATCGCCGATCGATCGGTCAAATTCTATTATGGTATTTTAGCACCCTTCACCCTCTACCATTATGGAAAAAATCAGAACCAACTATAGAAGAAGTTATATCAGATTTAAAAACTTTCTTTTCATAAATTACATACTCAACGTGGATGAAATTAAAACGCATTTTTATCCAATAATTTTACTTATTTATAAAATATATTTGGTGCAATAATATAAAAATTAAGGCCCAATAGAAAAAAAATAAAATTCATTTAAAGAAAAATCTATGCTCATCTCTCTGGTATAATTTTTTTTGCATACTGTTCGAATCAGAATGATAAAAACTACTATGCCAGAATATAGTTAAAATAGTATTAAAGGTTCCTTTTGCGTAAGGTGCAATTTAACATATTGTTTTATGGAGAGAATGATCCTGTTAAGGCAGATAGAACATTACTTTTGAGCTACAATTAGTAAATTCCCCAATGGTAGACTATTTGTGATTAAAGACTATTAAAGACCTTAGGCGCTGTGTGTACGTATATAGTAAATTAAGAATGCGGTTGAAACTCGCATGATTATCCTTAAAAATAGTTTTTTAAGTTTTAACCATCTTCTTGCTGATGTGCGGTATATAAAAATTTTGCCTGATCCATGTACTTTCCATTCCGTTATAAAATTGCCGATAAAGGAAACTGAACCTAAGTGTTTCCAATTTTTACTCCTGGTAGTCCTCAGAGGCGTACAAAAAGAAGACAACCTAAATTGTTGAATAACGGTTGAAGAATAAAATAAACTTAATAACGGTAACGTTTGTTCATAGTTGAAATCATGTTCACAGAAACTGAAATATACCTGGTAGAATTAAAAATTATAGAAATTAGATATCATAAATCGAACAGTAAGGGAATTCCAGAATTAAAAAAAATATACGGTTTCAAGACGAACCTGATGATGGGAAAAGAAAAAGATCATTAAGAATGAAGAAATACTGGGCAAAAATGAAAGTACACATCAAGAAGTGATAGATACAACGTAACACAAAACGATTTAAACGAACAGTTCATCGTAGGGGTGTTAAATATAGGCTGTTATAGATTACTTTTTTGCGTGCACTTTGTTAAAATTAAAAATTGAAAAACAATAAAATACAAGAAAATTTATTTTGAAATTTTTCAGAAAAATTAACTAATCTACGTAATCTTCTACGTAATAGAAATTCATAACGCAGGGGTCACTACTGATAAAGATTACAAATATTTTTTGGGAAAAATCAAAACAACATGTGGAAATTCACAACAAATGGGAATCACATAAGAAATTTAAAAACCGATTTGTCAATAGGAAAAAACTTTTGAGGATGAATAAAAAATAACTAATCAGTTGGTTTTTCTTTTATATCGTCTGAAAGCAAATAATTATCTAATCATGCATAAACAGTTTATTTACATCTTCTTATCTCTTGAAAACGTTTTCAACATTATTGCTGAGGAGGAATCATAAATTGGGAGATGGTTGATTTTTGTTTATACATTAATTACTTGATTAAAAAAATAAAATTATAAATTAATTTAAATACATAAAATAAACTGTGTAGAGAAGGCGAAGATCCAATTTCATATTAAAGTTTACTAAATCATTAGAATTCATAATAGTGATTAGCAAAAACAGTTGAGGACTTATTACACTACGAGCCTTAAATACGTCTTCTATCGATTCACCTTCACGATATTGTAAACAAAGCAAATCGCAGCAAAATCAAGCAAAAAGTAAAAAGAAACTCGACTTTGATGGAAGTTAGGATTTTTAAGCCCCCCCAAAAAAGCGACGATGAATCGAAAAGTACCTACATACTGAGAACTTTCAATACAACTTTACTCTATAAATCTAAAGTCTATAACTTACTGAGACGAATAAGTAGATAAATGTGGAAAAATATGAGATTTGCTGAATGCCTTTTACATATTTATCGAAACACGTCGATTTCTAATCTAAGTATGTTGGTAAGTGAAAGTTGTGTCTTGCGCCCATCTCACCAGATTTTTAATAATTAATAAATAACTTTACTTTTAAATAAAGATGATGATTTATTTAGGACTAAATGGCAGATTCCGTAGACTAAAAATAGCAGATTCCGCATGGGTTATGGTAGATCTCTACCTCATTTAAACGTGAATCTAATCGAAATAATAAAAAAAGGTAATTAAAATCAATAAAAATAAAAAAGCTAATTTACATTGAGCGGAACTCTATTGGAAGAGTAAAAAAATTAAAATCAAGCGGAATCAGCTCTAAGGAACTCCTATTTCTTTATTTAGAAGGTGGAGTAATTTTTTTGTTTTGTTAGGTATCACCACGATCAGTACTTTTATAATTAAAAATAAAAATTTGCTAAAATATATTTTTCTACCATCGGCCAGAAATATACAACCTTACTGAAATAATCTTCAAGAATTACAGTGCTAAGCAAAAATAAATTGATATTGATTTCTCTTATTTATTTAAATGTAAATATTATGTTCTATTATTTTTTAAGGTTCATAAATAGCATAGGCATCACTCATTTACAATTTTCAAATATTATATCTATATATTGAAATTTAATAAAACTATGTAAACTAGATTTGTTTTATTTTAAATGAGCTCCCATATTTTATGAATCGATATTAAACACCCGTGACGCTAATTACTTCTATTACCACATTAATAAAGTGACACTCCATTAGACAGCCGGCGTTGTAAGTAAATAAATAATGTGACTTGAGAAGGCATAATTGTTATTACCTTCAGCGTGACAGGCCGACATTTATATCTTATATGTGTCAACATCAAGGTTTTTTTTTCTTTCTTTTTAACTTGCTATCTTAGAAGAAACAGAGCCAGCTTTCAGACAGGTGTTATTTTTTATATAAAAAATAACTTTTTGATATTGATACGAAAATTGAATTTTTTTTTTGCTTGAGTTGGACTTTAATTATTTCACCATTTATTTTTTACTAATTTGTTGCCGAATCTCAAGCCATATCCCGGTTAATTATTTGGAGTTGATGCGTACAATTTTTATATATAGGTAACTGATAAATTTTATTTTATATATTTTTTTTATGTTTGCTTTACATGCCTTGAAGACCATTAGCCGCCCGATCCAACCTTCTCCACCTCAGCCCACAGGCTTCTTTCCCAATTGCTTTTACATAGTGCGAACCTCACCCTCGAACCTAGTCGTACCGGCGTACCACGAACAACTATTTACACTTAAACGTGAAGTCGAGTGAATAATGACTTGGAACTAGCGGTAGTTCTGACTTCGGCTCAAACTTATCATGGATAAAAGCAACCTAAGAAAAATGGTAAAAGAACGTCTAGAAGCTTATCTTAACTAACTCAAAAGTGACACTAGAGCTATCCCCGAACACATAAGAGAACAGATAAAGTACCGGTTCGAGTTTCTTCGCTGTTCGAGGGTAAGGTTCTAAGAAGAGGTTCGCTCAGTGTAAAGGCACCTTTACTTGTATGCACCATCTCTTGCATACTATTCATAGATATGAAGAGGCTTACATATGGATTGCTTCGGGCTACTTGTCCTGCCTATAATTTTGGTTTTTATTATTATATTATTATCCTGTAATTGGGCAATTTGTCTGTTGGTGGAATTTTATAAGAATAAATAAATTATTAATTTCACAAAGTGAATAAATCTCTGTACATCTAAGAGGCTTTGCCCTGACTGACAGAATCAACGCAGAGCAAAAACTACTAATGATAGAAACTTGAAGTTCAGAATTTAGAATTTAAACGTGATGTAGGTAACCACTAAGGAAGGAATTTCAAAAATGTAACCCCTAAGGGGTTTAAATGGCGAAATTGTCGTTTAACTCTAACGGACACCTATGTTTGCACTTCGAGAAAAAATATCTAATTTGGACTCATTTTAAAGACCTTGATACGACGATTTTAACTCGAAAGTCCCTACGTTATAAAGCCGAAAAATGAAGCGTTCACGTCGAGTAAGCAATTTTTTGTTTCGGCGGTTTTAGTGAACTCTCTCCATTGCGCGCTTCTCCCTCTCTTCTACCGAGCCGGCAGCTTCCCCCTCCAACATTACCCTACCGGAAGCTCCGATTCTACTAAATCTCCTTAACATCAGTTAACATATTAAATTAAATCAATACCAAGATAATGATCACAGAATTGATTTTAAAGGCGCTCGGGCAAAGCCGCGACAGGGAATGCTAGTTAGGTACATTAGCTTTTGGAATTTTACAATAAAAGTAATGGCCAGAAATATGAACTTAACCACGAAAAAATTATAAGTATGAACAAATAAGTCGCACATAAATAAATGCTTTGTATATTTAGATATTATGAGTTGTGATATCGTTTACTTTTTTATTGTAATTTTTTACTTCTTATGCGTAACATTGTAGAGTGATTGTGCAGTAGATATATTTATACCCTAAACTGCAGGCTCGTTAGTTGAGTACTTTCTGGAAAACTTAAATACAGTTCCTTGGTCATTGGATTGGACCAAAATCACCCACAAACATCAAAGGTTTTTTTAGAAAATATTTACCTTTTTTAATCAAAAGAATCAATTTATTGAATCCAAAATACTGTCTTTATTCGCATGTATTTTAAGCAAAGCTATCCCAATATAATTCATGGTTTATTTAGATTGTAGAGAGAGAAATGGTATAATCGGCAGATGAATATTCCGGGAAACTCGTGCAGTGAATATTTAATACATATAACGGTTCCCTAAACAGCGATACATAATTGACAAAAGTTCACTTCTCGGAAGTTTACTGAACCAAATAGTATAGAATTCAGCGCGTTCCCCGCACGTATACTGAATGTCCATTTCGAAATACAGTAATTTTCATGCTCGATGCCCAAATCCAATCTGGTAACTGGTTAGAAATATAGCTTTTAATTTCAAATAAATATCCCATTATAAATATCTATCAATTCATTCATTATAAGGGCTCATAAAGATGATAAAAGGGGTCACCTATGGTGTAGTGGTTAGCATAGCAACCTACAATACTAAAGTCACGCGTTCGCGTCCTTCGTTGGCCCTATGGATTTTTAAAGGGAGTAAAATATCCTTGGCTATGCCATCTCTCGGATAAGACGTAAAATTGAGGTCCAGAGCCTGTAAGATGTCAGGTACTCGTCAAAGATCCCCATCCTAATTATAAGAGGATAGACAAAATTTAGGACTCTTAATGGCATAAAGCGAAGTTAAGCAAACAACATGAAAGTTTTAAACAGCGGTAGAGTAAGTTGTAGCAAAAATGTTCTCGTAAGAATGCTGATACTTGACGAAATACTTTTACTTAATTCTCAACCAAGGATTTATTGAAGTGACATCAAAAATTTTTAAGAAAATAACACAACGTAACCACGATAACATCTGAAGAATATATAAATAAAAGAACAGCAATGGTCAAGATATCTTATACCATTTATACATGGCATACACTCAGCTTGAAGTTGAGCTTACAAATATCGTTAGACCATTCCTAAGACATGGTGGTTTATCAGAAAAATAAAAGAATAGGACCAATTACAAACGGCGCACTAGTATCACAAACAAGACTTGGGAAAACCCCCAGTTCAGGCGCCTTTACAGAGTTGTGCGTTGCCACAAATTTGGAACGTTGGCCGGAGTTTGGAATAGGGTTAGCTAAGTGTTTCAAATTCGTAAGCTTGTTTCGTAGCATTTCTTCAGCGTTAGATTCTTTTGAGGCAGTCATACATGGTCGTGTTTAATTTTGTAATAAATTCTTTTAAAATTATAAGTAGCTATTTAAATTACATTCACATCTGGTCATAATTAAGAAACAATTGGCCACACGGAATAAATCTCGACTTTCCTACCATGGTTAGGTAGGTTTGTTGTATGCCACACATGGCCAGGTGGGGGTACCAAAGGAGAAAAAAAATAGCAAAACAATTTTTGGTGTCAAACCTCGTTCCAAAAACTTAACCCTGCAAACAGGCTTTAATGGTTTTCATAGTCAATTATATTCCGATTCCGATTTGGGTATGTTGGGGTTCTCTGTAGAGTGTGGTTGACCATACTTTACCTTCCTACCAGACGTGAAACTTTGACATAGTTTAAACTTATTTAATAGAGACTATATAAACAAAAATGAGCCCGATAAGAAAAGAGAGAGCTTTCAGCCCCGAAAACCTACACGGCTATATAAGGAAAACATCTATATAAAAGAAACACAGTGATACAGAAAAAAATCTAAAGTGACGTTTACTTGTGTACGTGAGCTTATAAACGTACATATGACGAGCATCAGCCTACGCACCCTAATCCGCTATAATACCCAAACAGGTTAGTCATAGATCGGTATTACATGGATATGAGCGAACAGATGCTGGAACAAGAGGACTATATTTGGCGGCGTGGGCAACGGCTCAGAACACACCGCCCACCTAGCACCGCGGCAACTGAGTGGGCGGTCTCGAGACCAGCTTCATTTCTCCCTTTATTAGTTATGTATTACGAAGGATACCTGTTCCCTCATGTAAATGAACTGGGATATGCAAATAGATTCCTCGGAGTATTAGTGTCTTCTACAGTTAGAGAAATCTGTCTGGTTTATACCTGTCCCTCTATAAGAGGGTACAACAAGATGGACTGAACACTCCTGATTGATTTCCGTTATTATTTATTTCTCCGCAGTCATCTGACAACCTTCCTGATATAGTTATGTAATAAATTACAAGTAATATATTACATTTTCAGTAGAAACCCACGAATGGTATATAAATCTTTATAAATTTGATGTAAAATAGAGATAATTTAAGTCCACTTTGTCGAATATCAACTTGATTAAAATTTCAATTGACAAAAAACAATATGAAGTATTCTTGGAAGTTTCGTAGGCGTTTGACAAACACTGGCACCAAGGTCTTGCCTTTTAACTCAAGACCATATTGTCGACTGTAAAAGGAAACTCCGGTTTTTCCTCTTTGAATGAAGGGGCTCTTCCTACTCAAAAGATGAGTTTTTGAAGATGCATTTAGTTAACCGTGCATTTGATGATATCAACATATGCTTATTAGCTCATTCTTTAATCTCTCCTTTTCGGAGGATTTTTCTCAGTGCGGCAGGGACCGGAGATTTTTTTATTCTCCCTAGCAGGAGCACCGCAAGGCTTAATACTGTGTCCTTTATTCTACTTTATTTTCTTCAAAGACATACCTTTAAGAAATTAAACTTTGATCGCTTCAAAATCAGGTGACAAAATAATATTTTAAAAAAATCAAGATTCATAACATACTTAAATAATTTTACAAAATTTAAGTACTTTAATCGATTTCATCACGGAAAATAAAGATACTTAACGTTCAATCACCGCAAAAAGATATTGAAAGTCGATCCTCAAATAGATATTGAAAAAAATTCTAATTCCAGGTAGAAATGAAAAATAAAACCTTAAAAAACGAATCAACCTACTTTGCCAACAATAGAAAATCTTTAAAATAAAACTTTCTGAGTTAATATGGCATTGCAAAAAAAAAAAAAAAAACTTACAAAGCCTTCAAATCTTTGAGTTAAAAATAAGACTTTATTTATATAATATTATATATAAATAATAGAAAATCTTTAAAATAAAACTTTCTGAGTTAATATGGCATTGCAAAAAAAAAAAAAAAAACTTACAAAGCCTTCAAATCTTTGAGTTAAAAATAAGACTTTCACATGTACAGCTGACCACCATATAAAGACTTATACTAAGTTTTCATAATAAAATCTTACAAGGACTTATAACCTTCTTTTACAATATGTAGTTACAGTTGACCTGGCCTTGAACACTTGAAGGGGATTGAAAAGGCAATGAATGGGAGATCTCTTTCTTTAACAGACCAGAAAAGCTGAAATAAACGACACTATCGGAACTACTAAGTGTCATCCTTCTCTATTGAATTCATTGGCAATAAAATAATTGCTTTTTTTCGACTTGTTTTTTTTTGAAAAGTACAAAGCCACACAAAAGCGTGAAAAAATAAATTAAACGGAAATTTAACACGTTCACGCCGGGCTGTAATTCATCTTCCCTGCCCATTGGAGACTTACCTTAATAATTTTCGCTCTATCGGACGGGATTTATTCAAAGGCATTATGAAGTATTGACAATCCAACATTAATAAAATAAACAATACAATACCACCTCGTTAAACATCGTCGAGGAACGTTTTGTGATTGAATAAGTGTCCGATGCCCCAGTCTAGTTTGAGCCACAGGTGGTACGCGCCGGCGTGAATGTGTTAAATAAATAGGGTACATTAAGGAATCATCATTCCAGAGCAACTATTACAAAATTACTTCCATAAATTAACCAAGCCATCTAGAAGCAACTAAACAAGGCAAAAGTCTTTGTTTCATAATTCGGGAAAAAAGAAGTAAGGAACGTAATTACTTACGGAAACATGGGCACGCTGTCAATTACAAGGTCTAAATTAAAATATCTTTTTTTTTTTTCATCTTTTTAAGCATTAATTTTCTTCAAAAGTGTGATGTTTATTGAAGAAAAAAAAATGAAATAATTATAAGATACAAAGCAGAATTGGCGCTTTAGCAGGGAGATCGTCATCGCTAATCGCCACAGCTTCAACATGCAAATTATGTAAATGGATGCTGCGGAAGGGCGTTGAAAAGAGGGAAAACGCGAGAGGTATCAGTAACAAGATCTGCTGTACAGCTATCTATATCTGGCTATCTCTGCTGTACAGCTATCTATATCTAGCTATCTCTGCTGTACAGCTATCTCGCAGCACATAAACATATCTTTAATTCCCCGGCTCATTGTGGCGCCCCAGTCCTAGCGCTCGTTCAATGAACTGTCTACCCTGGGGTTAGCACCTGGCCTCCCCACGGGACATGCAACCCTCTGTCCAAGGGTAATTCCACCGCACAACATGCGATACTTTGGGTGTTTCAATCTGATGGAGGGCCCACACCATTTGATGGTATGTTCCAAATTAATCTATTTAGTCCCAAAAAATAAAATAACAATAAATAGTGCATAAGAATAGTCCGGGGTGGCGGTCAAAAAACTACAAAATAGTATTTAACTATTTTATTGCAGCTCACTACTTTGTAGTTTTTTATATTTTTATAATACTACTTTGTAGTTTTGTAGAATGGTCCGCCACCCCGGACAATTCTCATATATATTCAGTATCCTAATTGTATATACTAGAACAATTGTGAAATATTACTGAGATATGTCACCCCGTTTTTGAATTATAAGTTTCTAAAGCCCTCGAAAATAAGTGCAGAAACAGAAAAAAACATGATTAAAAATAGCTGTAGATTTTTTCCAAATTTGAATAGGACTATGAGATTGGTGTCGTTTAACAGTGCATTCCATGCCATTTTATTCTTATAAAATACAAAAATGTATAGGTTGGGACTAAAGAAATTTTCTTAAGACCTAGTTTAAATTTAAATTTCAATTTTTCTCAAATTTCAGGGCATTTTTTAAATTTTTTATATATTTTTTAAAATAAAAAAGCTCATACTGCCAATACTTATATATTGTTGTATATCATATGAAACGGCATGGAATGCGTTGTTAAACGGCACATTCTCATAGTCCTAGTCAAATTTGGAAAACATCTAGAGCTTTTTTTTAATCATGAAATGCTAGATTTATAGAATTTTATCTCTAGTTTTCAATTTTTTTAGTAATAAAGACATTTTCATCCCACTTTTATATCTCGTTGTATGAATGAATATGGTACTACCTAATTTTAAAAAAAAATATAAAAATTCTAAAAGGTTCCCTTTTCGAGATAATTGAAATTAAAAATTTAAACTAAGTTTTAAGAAAATTTCTTAAGTGCCAACCTATACATTGTTCTATATCATATGAAATGGCTTGGAATGCGCTGTTAAACGACACCAATCTCTAGTCAAATTTAGAAAACATCTACAGTTGAAGATATGGGGCTCTACGAACCCATAGATCTATTTCATTGTTAATTAACTCTTAATATTTTTTTAAAAATTTATTTCATGTTATTGCAATATTTAAATATTTATAAAACAGTGGATGTAAAAAAAAAATATATATATATATATATATTATTAATTAATGAATTAAATTTCTAATTATCTAGAAAAATTACTTTCATTTCCCTCTATATATATATATATATATATATATATATATATATATTTAATTCCCATGTTTACTAAATATCATTATTCATGATACTTGTATAACATGTTTAAATAATTTAAACTTTTGAAAGTTGTGTTTTCTGGTATTAAAGATAGTAAAGAAAAACAAAATAATTGTTTAGAATTCATTAACAATGCCTTTATAGGCTAATATAATTTTTTTTTATATATTATTTAATAACAAACGTTTAACAATTATAAATTTGCGATCTGCAAATTACTTGCAATGAGCAAATTTTGCTGGCTGCTACATGAGCGTTCCTTCTGGAAATGACAAATTAGCTCAGCAAGTCTCTTGGCCACCACCTGCGTAGTCGACGTGGTGGGCTGAAAGGGTTGTGGGAGCATCTTAAGGATTCCGTAAGAGGGTTTGTATTTTATTGTATGTAGGTCAGTCTTTGGTGAAAGTTATTATAATTTTCTTAGGCTGTTTCCGAAATTGTTCGCATGTTTAAGTCTTTGTGTATTATATCGTTGCTAACAAAAAATGGTGCATCAACTATTCTTCGCAACACTTTTGACTGAAAAGACTGTATTCTTTGGATGCTGGACGATTTTTCAGAGCCCCACAACTCTATCCCGTACGCCCATATAGGTTTTAGGAGGACTTTGTATAATGCGAGTTTATTTGCCAAAGATAATTTTGAACGTCTGTCAAGTAGCCTGGATAAAAGACCGTATCGTTTGTTAAGTTCTTTACGTTTTAGTCTGATGTGAGTTTTGCAAGTCAGTCTTTTGTCCAGAGAAAAACAAATATCTATAAATATAAGAGATAATAACTACAATATAATTTGGTTTAATAATTTTAAATTATATCCGCGAACCCACCATTGGTTTATTTATTTTTTTTTTCACTCAACTTTTTCTTCTGATTATAAAATGTCACAGAAAAATATCAATTCATGTTTACACTGATCTCGAATGTTTTTCCGACAATTACTATTTTTTTCAGATTTTTTATTTAATAATTTAGGTGAAAAAAGGGTGATAGGAATATTAATGGGCCCTCTAAAAGCCCTCTCCTCTTGGTAATCTTTAAAGAATATTTTAACTTAAACCAGCCCTAAAATCCTAGTAATCTGCGTTCTTTGTTACACTGCCGAACCGTGGGTCACAAAACAATAAGTTGTTCTCGAATGTAATAAATCCGAATAGCGACCGTCAAAATACAACTCCGAAAGGACAGTAGTAGTCTTATCTAAAAAAGAATATGTAAAGATTTTTATAATCAATTTTACCATTAAAACCTTCAATAAATATAAATTTTCTAGATTCTAGTTACTATATCATTTAAATACTACTTTCTGGGGGGGGGGGGGGGGGGGGGGAAGTAGAGGGTCATTCCATATCAAGTGGTCCAAAGTGGTTGCTCGATCATTTTAGAAAAAAATTATAATTTTACCACCAATTACGTATGGAATCAGTAGTTCAAATCAATTTTTTAAAAATTTAGGATCAACCGTTTCAAAATGGTAGCCATTTTTGTTTCACCTTTCAGGCCGATTTTTAAGTTTTTAAGCTCTCACAGAAAACTCATTTTCTCAAGACTGGTAAGTCATAGACTAATAATTCAAACACAACAGTTTTCCTTAAAGTCTGTTCTATAATTCGTGTTCTCTTTATTATTTGAATATTTTGAAGTCCAATATTGAAACATGCTTTTAAAAAAACGGCTTTAAATTCTCAAAACACCATTTTTTGAGGGTAGCTTTTGGGTATAAGGGCATGTACGCCAAAGCTGATTTTTGGCATGATAATAAACCTAACTAAGTAGCTTTCATTCGAAGTACTCTTAACCCGTATATTCTTTACCATATTTTTTAATGAATTTTTAAACTTCACATTTTTTCATTTTATGTTAACTTTAGGCTCTAATATCTCTGGTGGGCCAGTTAATAAAAATATATTTTTTCTACATGTTAACTATTGTTATAATCTATTTTTTTATTTATTGTTAACTTTAGGCTCGACCAGAGAGGGAAGGAAAAGTGACCAAAAATTATATACAACTGGACTCGATACCATTCCGTAAGATTATCTATTGAGAAATAGAGAATGACTGATCCGAAGAACTATATCCTTGCTAAGATGCCCTTTCGCTGGAGATGATGAGGAAGGGGTAGCAATGCGCTGACTCACTAAACGAGTCACTTAGCGGCCTCCCAGACAGTTTCGGCGGGTATGCGGCATGGCGGGTGTGGACTGTGGGAACAAGAGGGGATCCCATCATCAAGCACGATACCCATCAGCAAAAATTGTACATGACGAGCGTATACTGATGGGTGTAATTAAATGCCTGAGGTAATGGGTATAATTCAAGATTAAGTAATAATTTGTCTCATACCAAAGCCAAATTATTAGCTAATTGCCAAAAAAGGATCGGAGTTGGAGCAGCCTGAAAACAAGATTTCGTTCTAAAGAGCTAAGGAGGAAATCAGAGAGGCGTTTCAGGCTATAGGCGGGCGCAAGCGACGGTGCTGCTTCTTTACAGGAACTAGAGAAACGGGGATAGAAGGCGGGCCAGTACCTGGGATTCATAGGGTTTTTGGGCGTTTTTAATTCATTTTTCCATGATTAAAACCCAATTGATCAAAATATTATTTGAAAAATGTCTAATAGGTATTGCTCGGTCCCTCAGTGTTCAATTAGAAAATCAAAAGACGTGTCATTCCATTTATTTCCAAAAAAATAAAAAGCTTCCTAAAGAGTGGATGTAAAATTAAGAATAGATAAGCCTGTTTCTAAACATATGACGATATATAGTCTTCATTTTAAAGAAAGTGACTATATTTATCCTGGTAAATATTAGTATTTGACATTTTATTATTCCAAACTGGCATAGTGTCATAGATTTGTTTTTCTTTTTTGATTTTCCCCATTTTTGTCTTAAATCCCTTGTGCTATTTCGTTCCAAGTTTTCAATGCGATGCCTGAAAGTTTTGACAAATAAATAAATAATATGACAAAGGAACTAAGCTGTCATGAAAATGACAGCTGTCATAACAATGATTGTATGGATAGGTAATTAATGTTATTACTGACCGAAAAAAAAGAGTAAAGTTACAATGGTGTGTTTGCATTTACCAGAAGAAAATTGCTTATTATTATTAATAAATTTGATTTCCACTTTTATTTGATGGGGCAATCCTTTAAGATCACTTGTTTGAAGCCACAAGGCTTGTAAAATAACTGTGTTTTTACTTCTAGATATTATTCCACATGTAATTATATGGTTTGCATCAAGGATAGCCTGCCCTTCAATTAATGGTCTTTTAAAATTAGCAATTATCTCTATCACATCAACTTGCTTACTTATCAACTTATTGCTATCCCCGTTCCTTCCGACATTTTGATACTACTACTAGCGCACCCTATAGTCGATTTCGCCCGCGAATATAGCTAGAATCAATAAAAGTAGATACTGAGGGAAAACAATGGATTAAACAGGTCAATAAAAAAAGGGTATACCAGTGGACCTGGCAAGAAAAAATGCTGTTGCAGATTTTCGTATGACTACAGTCCACAACTATATTATTATATATTTGATGATTATTATCATCTGCAAATAATAGGAGTGGCTAACACTCTACTATGCAATAATGGATTAGTGATGGATGCAACGCATTTGGAGACATGCCCAAGTTAAATGGACATGCCATGAAAAACAACTTCCAAATCCGAGTGGTATTGGACTGCCAGAACTATTATGGTGGAAGCCGAATGAGAGAGGCATAATTAAAAAAAAAAAAAAGAAAAGTCTCATACCCTAATATTATGTATGTCTATGGTATATTCAAATAGCTGTTTATTTTATTGGCTAATCTCAGATACTTAGTAGACAGAAATGAAACAGGAAAAATAAAATATAGACTAAAAAATTAAAATTACGAGAAATCCTAAAACACAACGAAAACAATACTTAAGCGATAACACTTAAGTGTGAGAGAGTAAATACATTTATCAAGAGAGGACACTAAAAAAAATATACTTAATAATAAAAATTTAGTCCTGCTTTTAGCAAAATTTTATTAATTGGAATTGTGAAGAAGCTAAACTTTTTAATTATAATATTAGCGGATCTAGAAATGTTCTGAGGGAGGGGCACACATTGTTTTTTTTTTTAATTTAACGAGTAATGAAGGACCTAATTAAAATATGTATTAGTATTAAGTGACGTTGTAAATTACTATTAAATGTTTAAATACGATTAATGTTCAATTTGAGGACTTAGAAATGACTAAATAATGCATATTTTATATAGAAATATTAAACTTTTATAATGTCCTCACGTCTCAGGGGTGGGCGCGCGCACCCCGCGTTCCTCCCCTGGATCCACTACTGATCAAAAGAAATAATACAAGCAGCCTAATTCACTGCCATTGAATGAATTCGTGCTCTAAAGACTCACTTTAGTAACTTAAAATAAACATAAAAAAAATAAAATAAATAAAGCAATATGATATCAACATCAATGAGATTAAAAATAAAATTAATACATCAATTGAATAAAGAGGGTTTCTAATACCCTCAGTAGAAGAATACCCTCAGTTTCTAATAGACCTCAGTAGAAATGTTGAAAAAAATTAGTAAAATTATTAATATCGCGTCCAAAGCATTAAACTGTCGAAAAATTATTTTGTTGTTGGTTTATTTATATACATCATCACTTTTAAACTAACATGGCTAATATAGTGGGAGTCCTAAAGGTCGACTATTCAGGTATAATTAAGATGAGGATTTTTAACGAGTACCTGACATTACACAGATCTAACGACCACCAATTACGCCCCCTGTGAACCAAGGATTTTCGTACTGCCTTCAAAAAATCCTTAGGCCACCTGCCCGACTAGGAACCCGCGATCTTCGAAATAGAAGTTAGTCATGCTGACTACTACATCAAGGATGACCACTAAATAGTTTTATTTTCAAATTGGGGTCACCTGTGGTGTTGTGGTTAGCATGGCAACCTACAATACTAAAGATCGCGGGTTCAATTCCAGCGGTGGCCCTAGGATTTTTTAATGGGAGTAAAAAATCCTTAGCTATGCCGTCCCTCGGATAGGACGTAAAATGGAGGTCCCGAGCCTGTACGATGTCAGGTACTCGTTAAAGATCCCTATCCTAATTATACCTGGATAGGCAAAATTTAGGACTCCCACTGTAGCATCGTCCGATTAGCCTTAGTAGCATAAAAATGGACGTTAAACAAACAAACAAACAAACAAACAATTTTCAAATTCAATACTTCGTGATTACACATTGATGATAATACCTATAGGTTTAACCCTTTGCACTCGAGGTCTCCGGAGCGGAGCCATTTAAAATTTGTTTTCAAACTCGAGGGCTCCGCTAAGGAAACAATGCAAATAATTTTCAGTTTTTAACATATAAATACATAAACAAATCGTAAAAACTATTTATAGGATATTTCGCTTTTGGTGATAAATGATGGTCGCGGAAAAAAAATTTCATTATTTTTATAGTACGTTAATCTTTTAACCCTTTGCGCTCGAAGTTTTTTTTCATTCATATTACCAGCAACTCGAAGCAATTTTAGGGAAAAGATCATTTTTACATGTAAGGTAATGAAATATGCGTTAAAAGAAAAGTCATCGTTATATGTAATGGATTATAAATAAAATTATAAAAAATATATATATAATTTAAAAAAATAATATTTTTTGTAACCATGTGTTCTTGAAGCTTCACAAATACATATAACCTAAATTTCATTACAATTCCTTACTTGGTTCTCAAATTTTACTGTATAATATAAGGTAGGTAACGTCCGAAACGGTGTCGAGTGCAAAGGGTTAAAGAATAATGTCAGTTAATATCATCTGAAAGAAGAAGAAAGACAAATCTTGTCCTTTTGGAAGTAGGGTTGTTTTAGGTTTAGCATTCATTATAGGTTTTTATTTTTTCCTCCAGAAAACTATCGACTTCCACTTTCGATGGTTTGAGTATAATACATATATATATAGCTACAAAACAGAAATTGAGAGAGTAGGATGCTGGTGCCAAAATTTTAAGAATCGCACGAATTTCACATTTTAATGATAAAGATTATTCCAAAACATTTTATGAATGAATATGACGCGTGTTGATCATAATAAATATGCGTTGTCTTTTCAAGGATTAAAAACTGAGGCTAATAAGAAGCCATTAGGAGAGGAGCGACCTGGCCCGAAGCCATCCTCAACAAAGCTGTGAAGCATTGTCCTTCCTAGAATACATCTTAGCATTCGCTCCAACCACTCATATTTCATCCATATTTAAATATTCATTACTCATTTGTAAACTCCGCATCCTAATGCCACTCTAATATCATTCATTGCAATTCCCTATGCATGGCATTATATGGTAACGATAGCTACGTCTTTCGTTAATGGTGATAAATGGGTACCATTACAACATGGTGTCTCCACAAGATTCCACATAGCTCCGCTCATAAACGCAAAAATAAAATAAAACATATTTTTGTGGAGCTTAAAGAAAAAAATAATTAAAGAGAGGGTTTTAAATAGTTTTTTTTTTTTTTTTTTTTTTTTTTTTTTTTTTTTTTTTTTTTTTTTTTTTTACAGATTTATGAGATCGAGTACTATGCAATAAGCAGCTTTGTAATTTATTTATTTTTTTTATTATAACTATACGTCTGCTTCTTGGCCTACCACAAGGTCTCCTGCCTATTATCCATTGTTCAGTAGACGTTTCCTGACTGATTGCTTTGAGCTACACGTCCTTATTCCAATCTTAACCTACTTTTCGCCACTTCTTCAAACAGTCAGCTTCTTAATTATATGGCTTCCCATATATATATATTTTTTTTAATAATATAAGTATAAATATAAATATGAAATTAGCTTATTTTTAAATTTATATTTTGTCCAAATTTCAATAAGAATTGAAGTATGGAAACTCAAAAAAATCAAATGAATTATTCCCACCAGGGTGATCTACTTTCGGCCATCTTCCATGCGTTCAATAAACTACTTTCTTTCAACAAAACATTACTAATAACCATTTTTGGCTTGGCCTCGTATAACAATTTGGCAACAAAAACTGCCTTTTAATTTTTTTTTTTTTTTTTTGTGCTTATACCGTTTCGCATTTCCAAGATACGATTTAAAATCATGACGTCGATGTTTAGAATAGTGAAAATCGATGTTTATACCATCGATGCTTTGCTGTCGATGTCGAATCCCCATACTCGGGAGCGACGGAGTTTAGTCTGATTGAATTATAAAATAAAAGAACATTTCATGGAGAGGTGAAAAATCATAATGTAAATCCTAAATTTATAAATAAAATCACTCAAAAAATCGAAAAACCTTAAAATGTTTACGATGCTAAATTCGAAGAATGGCTATGGGAGAAATTTCGTTTTCTAGATTATGAGGTTTAATGGAGATTTTTCCATTAAAAAGCTACAGAAATCAACTCTTTTAGAAAAAAAAAAAACGAAAAGCTAGGGGTTTGGGATATTTACATAGGTAATGTTAAATTTTCTCCAGTTGAACAGTAAAAGAGGTGAACATTATATTAGGATAAGTAGATTATGAAAAATCATAATCTCGATCGTAAATCCTCAATTTATACATAAAATGAGTGAAAAAATGCAAAAACTTCAAAATGTTTACGACGATAAATTCGAAGGATTGCTAGGGGAGAAATTTTGTTTTCTAGATTATGAAAATATTTTTCCATTGAAAAGCGACAGAAATCAACCATTTTAGAAAAGGTAGGGGTTTGGGATATAACCATAGGAAATGTTTCTACTAATTTTCTGCAGGTGAACATTATTTTCGGATAAATATAGTTAATTATTTTAACTCTTAATTCAGTTTTGTATAGTATGAATAGGGTAATAGCATATTTATTTGCTGCTTTATCTAATTATGTTTGTAAAAAAAAAACAAAAAAATTATAATTAATTACTTCTAATATAATTAACAACTTCTAATAATACATAATTGATTCGAACATAGTCGTCTGGCTGAGATTCCTACAGAAGACACTGGCCAAATAAATGGGATAGACCACCATTGACAAACTCAGGCAATTTAACTTCTATTAAGCCAATATCATATTTTTGAAATTTAGAAGTGTTTGGAGTTGCATATATTCTATTGAGAATAAAAAGCCTGTACCACAGTGTTATTTCAGACTGATGTTTAATTAATGTCTTTATAAATGCTTGGTTCCCAATTATAGGAATTCATTGATCAGAAATTTATTGTAGATTCAATTTATTGCGGTCTAATTGGAACTAGAAGACATAGAAAGACTAATCGTATATGACTTTCTTAAGTTGCTATTGGAAGATTACAAACATTTTAACTTGAAAAAATATTAAGTAAACTGATAATTAAACAGTCATTATTAAGTATCAACATTGCTTAATTACTAAACTAAATGTTTGTTAATTAACCAACTAAGAATATACTTTCTTGGTTTAAATTATAGATTATATATGTAGATATAAAAATGTTTTCCTCATATCACTTATGCTCTGAATATATTGGGAATAAAAACCCTAACAACGTTCTCTGAATCCCTCTTAAGGCTATGTTAGTGAAATATTTTATTCCAGAATATATTTTTATTCATAAATATAAAAAATTAATCCAAGCATGAAATATGGAATGGACTTCAACAATTCCTCGATCTAAATTTAGAAGACGTCCTTTAGCCATTTCAAGGAGCCAATTATCGGAAGGGATTCAGGTTTCTTATTCCAATCCCCTGGAGGGTGGACTTCATTTTTGGATGGGGTTGAGGTTTCGGATTTCCCCGTCCCAAGGCTCAAATATACATAAAATAAAATAATTATACACGAATAATTTCTATTTAAGACCGTACTCGTCAGAAGATGTCCTTCGGAGTCTGGCCTGCGTATGAGTTCATCGGAGGCTATGAATAAGAATTGCATCACGCTATCTTTGTCCTTTTGATAAAGGTTAATCCGATGGATTACATAATGACAAGGTGGTTTAACACATATTGAATAGGTATCTATAAATATATTATTTATTATTGTTTTGTTGCTTCGGGTCGAAATAATTGTATCATTGACTGAAATTGAGACGAAATTGAAAATTTAAATAACTGATGACAAGAGGAAGCAACCACCCCAAAACGTGACATTCGAAAAAAATCACTTTAAACATTACTAAACTGACCTTAGAAAAAATTTAGAAGGATCGCGAATCAAAATCAAAGATATAAACCATACAATAATATAAAATAGTCTACAGTCAGTCAAACAATTACATAAACATAGTGACAACTAAAAAAATAAATAAATATAAGATGAACAATGTTTTAATACATGTTTTTCAATAAGAAAATATGAAATAAGCGTCAGCGGGGCATGACAGCTTCCCCCTTAACATTTGAGAAAATATCGAAAATTGTATTCAAAATAATATTTTTAAAAAATATTCTTTTATAATCTGCAAAAATAAAGATGAAATTCTGTTTGTTTGTTTGTTGGTTCTTTATAGAAACCTACATCGTTTGTCCTAAATTCTCCAAATTTCGCTCAGTGGTTCTTTGATACCAGGTGCGAAAACCTGTCCATATTAAAATTGCGTAACTTCAGCCAATATCTGGGTATATTCTTTATTGTTATAAAAATCGTTTTGATCTCGCTTTACATTGGTTTTTACGAAATCGACCGTTTGAGTCGATAAAAGTCTCACTTTATAGATTTTAAAAATGAAATTCTCCGGGTGAAACCGGTTTATACAGCGAGTATTTAAAAATTAATTTATATTAATTTAATCATTATCGTGGATGACCACTCTTGTTTTTAAACTATTTTAAATTATTTAAAAATTAATTTAATAATTTTTTTTTTTTAATTTTCGAAAATCAATGTTTTATTTTAACAATTAATTGAGTCTTACATAGGCATAATAACCCACGGTCATAAGAATTTTACTAACCTACCCTTTAGGAAATCCTTGAAACACGATAAGTATTAAAGTATTTAAGGAATGCTTCTGTTACAAGTTATAAGCCATTACTAGGCATAGTAAAAACAAACTACTTAAATAAATACATGAATCATAGAAATGAGAAAAATAATAGACTAAAATAAGTAAGATATACAAGAAAAATGTATGGAATTTAATCTTGGTATCAAGCCTTACTTTTTAATTATTTGACTTATTAAAGTAAATAAATGGACCGGTTAATACTTATCGCGTTATGTACTCAATCTTTGAAACATAAATAAACTAGTTGATACATAATTAAAATTTTACCCCTCCTAATCCTTTTAGGATAATAAATTTTATAAATTTATAAATGGTGGAAACAATGTCATATACCCTCATTGTCACAGAATTAAAAAAAAAAAAAAAAAAAAAAAAATCGTTATTTGGATAGTATTACATTCCTTCAAACTATTATTTATTTTATTGTTTATTAACTTAACTCCAAGTTGAAATACGATAGAATCACCAAAAAATGTTTTGTTCATTCATTTTTCCTCATATCGGTATCAATGCCGGCAGGATTAAAGTAATTCTCACATCCCAAGTTAACTAAATAAGTACAACAAATAAAATATGAGAATATAATAAGATATAATTTAGAAAATGTTGGCCTATAACGAGAGAACCATGTCAGCGGAATCGGTACAAACAGGATGTCGAGACAAAAAAGCTTGCATCAGTCATAATTTGTGCTTTCGATAAAACTCCTAATCCGCTTTTTGCCAGATATTCAGGTGTATCTACCTATTGCAAAAATCCATTACAATATAGTATTACATAGTATTTATATAAAACATTGATATGCTTGCCTTAAGTTCAATAAATGTTTTATCTAATTTTATCTTATTTATATTTAAGATTTTGAAATTATTTAAATTATTGTTGCAAGACATTACGATATTATAGGTCACTTTTCCGGCTCCCAGCAACGGATGGGTTTTGAAGAATGAGGTGTCAAGGTTGATGGATCTGAACGGGACAAAGTTTTTTCCGTAGGTTCTAGGAAGATTTGTTATAGTAACCAAATAAACTGGAATAGTACCACATCCATTTTCAAGAATACGTTATCACATTTAAAGAGGTTTTTTAAACTTTTTTTTCACTGTGGTAGCAGGAAAAGGGGCTAAAATAAAAGAATAATGTTACGGGCTTCGGGTTCGGTAAAATAAACAAAACGGCTAGTTAAAGCCGGTATTTAAAAGTCTAAGGTAGATTCTAGAAGATTCTAGGTTAACGTAGAACACTTTCTTTGATCTTAGCCGGCCGCCAGTCCCGTGCCAAACAATGGACGGATTGTTCTGAATAGGTAATTTGATTTGTTATAGTAACCAAATAAACTGGAATAGTACTACATCCATTTTCAAGAATACGTTATCACATTTAAAGAGGTTTTTTAAACTTTTTTTTCACTGTGGTAGCAGGAAAAGGGGCTAAAATAAAAGAATAATGTTACGGGCTTCGGGTTCGGTAAAATAAACAAAACGGCTAGTTAAAGCCGGTATTTAAAAGTCTTAGGTAGATTCTAGAAGATTCTAGGTTAACGTAGAACACTTTCTTTGATCTTAGCCGGCCGCCAGTCCCGTGCCAAACAATGGACGGATTGTTCTGAATAGGCGCTTTGTCTACCCCCGCAACAATAATTTCTTAAGAGATAAGCATAGGTTTGGCTAGTATAAAATAATTTTTTTTCTATATATAAGCTTTACTTTTTATATATTTGCACCAAATATATTTTAGAAATAAGAAAAATGGCTGTAAAATTATTGGATAAAAATTCGTTTTAATATCATCCATGTTGAATATATAATTTACCAAAAAGTTGTTTAAATTAATATAAATTCTTTTATTGGCAATAATTGATTATGATTTTTTCACAGTGGTAGAGGGTCACAGGGGCTAAAATGCCGTAATAGAATTTGATCGATCAAATGCGATCGATCAGCGATATATCGATTTTAAGATTTAAATCCATACATTTAAACTTTCAATATATTTATGGCCTCAAATTAGACTAAATCATAAAATATACTTTTAGTTGAATTATTTGACAATATTTTTCCATTAAAATTCCTCTTGAAAAATGATATTTTTAATTTAATTTTTTGGATTTTTTGTCTTCAAACAATAATTCTTTAAAAATCGTTGGAAAGGAGAAAATTTCCGTAAAAGACATGAATATAAGCAGAAAGGTATATAGACAATAATACTGACTATGTGTGACCCGATACGTAATAAGCTATTTTATTTAAATTCAATTGAAGAAAACATTCATATAAAAATTATATTTAGAACCTTCGAGTGATGGGATTTATATTTTTTCTATTCTCACTAATGAAGAAATTTTCATGAGCATTAATGAAAAATGAATTATTCGATTAACTTAATTTGGTCAGGAGTTATAGCTTTTTGGCCGCTGAATCTCAAAATTTTTCCACTGTGCGACGTTGCGATGGATAACTATGACCATTGGAATATGTACCTTATTTGCAATTTAAGATTCCAAAATTGAACAGTTTTATAAATAAGGGGACTATTGTTGCTACACCTTGGGGTTTATATTAGTTTCCTACAAATCGTAATAAAAAGAGCTCACTATTTATTTTCTTATACTTTACGCTAATCTACTTACTGGTTAGTGATTAAATACAGATGGGTGATTAAGGTATGTATTTTCATAAACCTTGATTAGCTATATTTGAGTTTGTCAGTGAACGACTGTAGAGTAAATTCGCTGTTGGACATAGCATTAGTTGGTTTTTTGTGCTCGATTTAAGTTGAACTTTGTACTTCATATGATGAACTTACCCCACATCGTCTTACAATATAGAGAGGAAAACCCAAGGAATAAAATGTGATATTTCCCTCTCGGTATCATACTCTTTTAAGAATGAATGAGCACATTAATCATTATTACATACGATCCTTAATTGAGACAAATTATGATATTATTCAAATAAAAAATAATCGCATATAATGGCTATTATAAATACAAGATATATAATTATATACCTATATGAATGAAACGGTAGTACTTCCTCATTACCGTAACAACTTCATTAAGATAAAACTTGGAAAGCGACTATAAGTTCATTATGAGTAAATCCAAGTTTGGGCTGAAGGCAGCCAAGTTGGGGCACACACACACACACACATGGCTTTAATAGTTAAAGCGCTCCACCAGGAGTTGAGACGAGAGAGACCCACAATCGGTTCTACAGCGCTCTTTGATCAAGAAGGTTAGTAGCTTATCTCGTCATCTACCTAACCAACTTACGGTACGATCTCAGGATTATTCGGTATAATATTGTTAGTGCTATGATTGCTAGGCTACATTCGCAATTCTACAATGCTTTTATTTTTTAAGTAATAATATTTATAAAAACCAAAGTATAAAAAATTTTTTTTTCACTTCATACCTTTATTTGCACATGTCGCAAATAAAAAGCGACAATCAGCAAATGAGATGAAAAAAAAACTGATGTAAGTTGGCATTTTAAAGCATGAGAGAAGATAGTGCCCAGCAGCAGATGATCCCGATCTTGATTCAGGAGAGGTCTCTCATCCAACTTCTTTTTAGTCGCCTCATAAAAGGCATGTCAGCCGTAGCCATGTAATTAATAAGTCTAGTGTTACGTCCGTGTAATTTGATATGGAAAGCAGAATAGAGAGTCATTATTTGTTCGTCGATAGTTGGTATTTGTAAGTCGGTATGTAGCGTTTTGTTACTAACGTACAAAGGTGCGATCGTTACTAGTCGTAAAATTTTGGTTTGGAAGGTTTGTAGTTTTTTTAAGTGTGCCTTTTTTGCTGATCCATAAATTTGTGAGGCGTATGTCCAAATGGGTTTCAGTAGGCATGTGTATATATTGAGCTTCTGTCTGATTTTCAATTTTGATGATTTGGAAAATAACGAATACAATATTTTCAGTCGTTTGTTTACGTCTGTCTTTTCAATTTGACATGAGGGCCCCAAGTCATCCTTCTGTCAAATATTAGTCCAAGGTACCGTACTTTGTCTGTTTGAGGAATTTGGTGGTCGCCGATGTAAACTAGAGGGCGTGTATCTCGTCGGATTGTGAATGTTATATGTTGTGATTTGTCATAGTTTAATTTCATGGTGTTTTGTTGAAATTGTTGTATCGTCTGCGTACATTGCAGTTAATGCTTCAGGGTGTGTAGGAATGTCATGTGTGTATATAATGTATAGTAAGAGAGCTAGTATTGACCCATGCGGAAGTATAAAAAATAAAAGATAAAAAACCTGTTACACTACAACCTATGAAGGATACTGTGTAAGGGAGTATTGTTTCTTGGACAGCGGACGTGCAAGGAGATTATTTGACCGTGATCACACTCAACCCCCAGTTTTTTTCCCCATGCTTTTTCAACTAGGTAAGGGTACCCACTTTATAGAGGCTGGCTTTGACACAGGAGGGTCTCACAGCCTTCACGAGACGAACTGTGACAGAATATTAAAGATACTCTGCCAAGCCAGATTCGAACTTGGGACCTTGATCAAAGAAAATCAATGTCTTACCAATGAGCTATCCCGCTCCCTAAAGGTGTCTTTACACTCTACGAACTTTACCCTCGAACCTTACCCTCGAACACCCGGCAGATCTCGCCAAGTTGCAGCGATATAACAGAGGAATGGACGAATGTTTATGCAATAGAGTATAATTGACAGACTGAGATTTGAACATTATATGTAATATAAATATATAACCTATAAAATGTTTAAATTTTATACAGCACATTCTGATTTATATCTTTCTTCTAAAAAAAATCATAAATATTACTAGGATTGAGTTTCTTCGATCGCATTAAAAAAAACCTTCATAATTAAAAATAGTAGATTTTTGAGTTACTTGGTTGAATACGAAACTGTACTCACGGGCGTAGAAATGTATTTAAGGATACACGTTTCTTTTTCAAAACATGTATATATGCATTAGACTCTAAAAATAGTTGAGATTATCATTTATTCATTAAATAGTTTTGTCCGAACTTCCTTTTCCCTATTTGTAGAAAAGTTTCGGTCAATGAAATGATCCGTTTTGTTTTAACAAGTCCGAGAACGAACGGGTCAGAGGAGATCCGCTTGTTCAATATTGACTATTCAAACAGTATTCGGAGCGGCCTCTGATAGCTATACTTGTTTTTCCAGCCCATCGATGAAGCCATATAATGGATTCTTCTTTATTCTATTGATTTTCTATGTTTGCTTTTTTTTTTATCAAAAAAGGTTTGGCAATGGATTCCAAAAATAATTTGTTTAAAAAAATAAATAAATTTGTCAGAATAAATTTTAATATTTTAATAATAAATAAGAGTTGAGATTACGAAAACTGCGACCTTAGATAGAAAAACGAGGGATTTTAACATTCCATATCAAAAAGGTGATTGTAATAACCAGAGCACACATCCTCCCCCTTAAACTAGTTGGTTATAGGAAGCATTATAAAGAGGAGAAGACCCATTGGACTAAGGGCAGTTGACACCCTAAAGCAGTGACATTAATAGCAATCAACGTTAATGAGCAATTTTAAGGAATGATGTACGACTATATGAGAATATCCCCATCCGGGTAGGCACTCAATACAACACATTGTAAAGGCCCTGTAGTCATTGAAGCCATTGAAGGAGTCTTATAGAGAAAAAAATATGGTGCTTGCGCGCAACACACAACTTTCACTTACCAACTTACTTAGATAAGAAATTGACGTGCTTTGTTAAATATCATTTCCCAAAGTGACACATTTTTCTACATACATATCTTATTTTTTTTTTATTGTTAAAGCCGTTTTTGAGTAAATAAAAAAGCCCGTGAAAATGATACAAAATTTATTAAGTAAAGTCCCCCCTTCGGTCGATCAATTTTGATGAAATGTTGGCTATCACATATTTGGCATATACATACATCAAATACCCAGTTTAATCAAAATCGTTTGAGCCGTTTTTGAGAAAATCAAAAAAACACGTGAAAATGTTACAAAATTTATTAAGTAAAGTCCCCCCTCCGGTGGATCAATTTTGATGAAATTTTTACAGTCATATCTCGGGCATATGAATAGATTAAATACTCAGTTTAATCAAAATCGTTAGAGCCGTTTTTGAGAAAATCGAAAAAACTTAAAAAGTTATTAAATAAAGTACCCTCTCCCTTTAAGCAATTTTGATGAAATTTTTGCTGTCACATCGCGGGCATATACATACACTAAATACCCAATTTCAGGATCGGACGGTTTATAGTTTTTTAGCTAGTCTGTTCACACACACACACACACACACACACACACACACACACACACACACACACACACACACACACACAGACCATTTCGCGGGGCTTGGTCATTTCGACTCAGGGGACCCCAAAACGTGTATTTCCGTTGAAAACCGGAAGTCGATGTTTTTCATGATCGCAATACTTCCACTTACTATATATTTCATATATAGGTAAGTGAAAGTAAAACGTTGAGGTGCTTAAAAATACATCAATATACGAGCAGACCCGGCCACGCGTTGCTGGGGCTCAGTGGCTACAATGCATTGAATCAATTATATCCTATTCTCTTTAATGCAGTCAAATCAAAATTTACTGATAAAGATAAAAACGTTTCAGCTAATCTAAAAACCAACGGAATTTAAAATAGAGCTTTAGGCCAAATTTAAAATTGTATGGTAAAATATTTAGATGGATTTTAAAGTTTTTATTTTTTACATCTTATATTTGACAATAGCGCGTTAATGAATGGCACATGTAAAATGAACTAATAAAGAATATAATTGGAACAGGCTTTAATACAATCAAAATAGGCAGTTAGCAAAAATGTAATAAATTAATCTTTTGCTGATATGTCCATGATTAATGATTTGAGATATTGTATCGGGAGTTTATACTAATAGGTGTACAATGAGTTTGGTTAAAAGAATTTAATTGGAACAGGGTTTACTACAATCACAATGGACAGTTGGCAAAAATGTACCAAATTAATCTTTTGCCATAATAAACATTAATTAAATTCAGAATATAACACATGATCATATGGTGGCGGGATAGCCGAGTGGGCAAACATTCACTTACCAACTTACTTAGATTAGAAATTGACGTGTTTTGCTAATAATCATTTCCCAAAGTCACACATTTTTCTACATTCATATCTTATTTTTGTTAATCGTTAAAGCCGTTTTTGAGTAAATAAAAAAACCTGTGAAAATGATACAAAATTTATTAAGTAAAGTCCCCCCTCCCGTAGATCAATTTTGATGAAATTTTTACAGTCATATCTCGGGCATATAAATACATCAAATACCAAGTTTGATCAAAATCGTTAAAACCGTTTTTGAGTAAATAAAAAAAAAAATGTGAAAATGGTACAAAATTTATTAAGTAAAGTCCCCCCTCCCGTAGATCAATTTTGATGAAATTTTTACAGTCATATCTCGGGCATATAAATACATCAAATACCAAGTTTGATCAAAATCGTTAAAACCGTTTTTGAGTAAATAAAAAAAACACGTGAAAATGATACAAAATTAATTAAGTAAAGTCCCCCCTCCGGTTAATCAATTTTGATGAAATTTTTACAGTCATATTTCGGGCATATAAATCGATTAAATACTCAGTTTAATCGAAATCGTTAGAGCCGTTTTTGAGAAAATCGAAAAAAACGTAAAAAGTTATTAAATAAAGTACCCCCTCCCTTTGAGCAATTTTGATGAAATTTTTGCTGTCATATCGCGGGCATATACATACACTGAATACCCAATTTCAGGTTCGCACGGTTTATAGTTTTTGAGCTAGTCTGTTCACACACACACACACACACAGACACACACACACACACACACAGACCATTTCGCGGGACTTGGTTATTTTGACTCAGGGGACCCCAAAACGTTGAAAACCGGAAGTCGAAAATTTTCACGATCGCAATACTTCCACTTACTATATATTTCATATATAAGTAAGTGAAAGTAAAAAAGCTATTATAGCAAGCGAATATATTACTATTATTATCTTATTATTACATTTGATTATTTTTTATAATAATAATAATACATTCAGCAAATGAACAATATATAAAACCATTATTGTTTCATAAAATACTAAGTAACAGAGGAGTAATTAATAGAATTATATTAATTAATAAGTAAAAAATTAATATATTAGTAGATAATTATATAGTTACAAAATATATAAATTAATAAATAACAATAAATAATAATATAGCAACCTTTGGTTTTTTTTTTTTTTGGTTGGCGAAAAAAACAGTTAACACGATTGAAAAGTATTTGTGAGTTCACTGAAAGGACTTTTTGGTATTATGTTTGTTGATAATTATTGAAAAGTCTTATTTCTCTTAATGATATATAAACTTTTGGATTTGTTTTTGAGATATTAAATTCTTTTTAAAAATGTGTATATACATAAATATACATTTGCTCAGCCACCAATTCACATTAAATTAAATATTGCTATTTATATTATATTTTACTAATAATATTATATTATACTAATTATATTATATTGTACTAATTATATCACTATATAATAGAACTTGCAATGTTTCTCTGCGACAGCTCGCAAAATAATATATTATGCGGGAACAATACATTTTTTATGTTATAGAGAAATTTTAATAAAGTCCCATTGCTTAAAAAAAAATATTGCACCGTATTCCAACACAAATTGGAATAGCAATTTTGGAACCAATAATTTTTGAAAAAATAGTAATAATATTTTGTTATACGAGATTACGAAATAATTGTGCCTATGTAACGATAGTATTTCGGTATAGGTATAATTAATTGGTTTGTAATAATTAATTGAATACAACATTGATGTTTGAGTTCCAATTCCGACTATCAGGGGTCTTTCCACGACTCTCCATTATTTCCACGTCATCACCCCTTGTCAAGGAAAAACCCGGTAGAGCTAAATAGGCTTGGAGGAGAAGGGGAAAAAAATATATTATTATTGGATAAGACACAAAAGTTCCTTGTAAGCACAAAAAATTCTTTAAACGGAATGTGGTAATAAATGTTTAAGAGGAAATTAGATTAATTACTAGAGTACTCATAGATCACTAAAAACTGAAGACAAGTTTGAAGATTTGTGGATCAGTCCTGATAAAACCTATCAGGCAAACACCAGAAAAGGCTTTACGATTTACAAAAAAATGTGAACGATGCAGAATTCTGCGCTTCTGAAGTGCCCTCAATCCCTGAATCTGAAGTGCACTCCATTAATTGTTCGTTAATTTTGAACATCATTAAACGAACCAAATGGTTTGATATGGATTCTTTGGTATTATGTATGGTGATGATTATAATAAAGGTCTTACTTTTGTTTCTTAATTTCATGTGAACTTTTGGAATCCGGTCAGGCATTTTTTAAAGATGTATATAGATACTGTTGAATATTTTATTTTATTGGAGTAATTTGAACTATTGCTGGCAACACTGTTTTTGTTAAATTTTTAGCCCCAGCTGTTACCATAAAAATACCTTTTCCTTGATATATTTTTGTTACATGAAATAAAGCATTTTTCAGTGTTATTGTCTGGCCTTTGTGAAACTTTAATAGGTTATGGGCCCAGACATGGATTCAAGAGCTATAATTGTTATTGATAAATTGTTGGGCCAATCGAATTGGAAAGATTGGAAATTCCAGGTAAGGATTCAACTACAATGTAATAATGCTATGCAGGCTGTTGAAGGAATGCATAAGAAGCCTGATGAGCTGACTTCGGGAGCTACCAGTGCAGATGTGGAGAAGTATAATAAGGAATTGGCCGCATACAACAAAATAGAATTCTATGCACAGGGTTTAATTGCTTCTAGTGTAACTCCTGAGGTAAGAAAACTTATTAATATCTGTACTACTGCCAAACAAATGTGGGACAAGCTGCTCAGTATTTACGAGCAGCGTACCGAACAGCGTCAGGACCGTTTATTTAATGAGTTTTTCGGGATAAATGAAATGGATACGAACGATAGTGTTGCTAGTCATATTGCTAGGCTAGAAAAATTGTGGGAGGAATTGAAAGATGAGACTTGGAAGGAAGATAAAGCGAAACTTCCAGATTCTTTGTTTTTAAACAGAGTACTCAATACTCTGCCGGCTCGTTATTTCGAGTTTATCAATGCGTGGGAATCTGTCCCTAAGAAAGACCGTACTGATGGAACAATACGACATAAAGCAAGGTTAGTTGTTAGAGGTTTTTCACAAAAACCCGGAGTTGATTTCAGAGAGACGTTTTCTCCCGTTGTGAGATGGGACACCATTAGAGCCTTTTTGAGCATTGTCAAACTAAATAAATTTAATTTGGGCCAATTTGATATTAAAACGGCTTTTCTAAATGCACCCATAGATGAGGAAATTTATATGAGGCAACCGAAGGGTTTCAGTGATGGTTCAGCTCGAGTTCGTCTGCTGAAGAAAAGTTTGTATGGCCTTAAACAGGCTTCTAGGAGGTGGAACAAAAGGTTTGTCGATTTTATGGAGGATTGTGGTCTGGTTTGCTCTGATGAAGATACATGTCTATTTATCTCATTAGACCACTCCTTGAGTTTAATTTTGTATGTAGATGATGGACTTGTGGCAGCTAAAAACCGACAAGTTTTAGACGACTTCTTTCTGAAACTGCAGAAGAAATTTAAAGCAACTATTAATTATAAAGTAAATAGATTTTTAGGTATGGAGTTGTATCAGTTGCAAGATGGCTCTGTCTTCATAAGCCAGCAAATGTTTGCGGAAAAGCTTATCAATAAGTTTGGGATGGATGAAGCGAACTCCGTGCTGACTCCTGTGGATCCCAGTCACCTTACGGACATTTGCAATGAGGATTAAAATGAATCCTTTCCATACCGTGAGCTGGTTGGTAGTCTGATATATTTGTCCATTGCCACGAGACCCGACATTTCCTTTGCTGTTGGTGTGCTGTCCCAGGTGTTGGATAAACCCAAGGTAAAACACTGGAATATGGCTAAACGTCTGCTTCGTTATGTTAAGGGAACGCAAGATTTTGGTATTCACTATCAAGCCGATTCTATTTGCAAGTTGCAAGTTTACACGGATGCCGATTATGCCGGAGATTCAGATGATAGAAGATCTATTACTGGACTATGTTTTCGTTATGGAGGGGGCGCTGTTACTTGGAGCAGTAGTAAGCAGAAATGTATAGCGCTTTCTACAACGGAAGCAGAATTTATTGCCGCAAGTCAGGGAGCAAAGGAAGCAATGTGGTTGTCACGTTTGTATGGTTCTTTTCTTTGTGTCAGCGATGTTCCAATTCTCGTAATAGATAATCAGAGTGCCATTCGGCTTATTAAAAATCCCGAATTTCATAGTCGTACTAAGCACATTGACATTCGTTACAAGTTTCGTGAGGGAGAGATACCAGGAAGGCAAGCTGCAAGTCCAGTAAATTCCAAGTGGAGAACAGGTTGCAGACATCTTCACAAAGGGCTTATCAAGACCACGTTTCGAGAAACTGAGGGAGAGGTTGGGTTTAATTTCCAAAAGTATTGTGTTGTCTGGGGTTCAAATTAAGGGGGGATGTTGAATATTTTATTTTATTGGAGTAATTTGAACTATTGCTGGCAACACTGTTTTTGTTAAATTTTTAGCCCCAGCTGTTACCATAAAAATACCTTTTCCTTGATATATTTTTGTTACATGAAATAAAGCATTTTTCAGTGTTATTGTCTTGCCTTTGTGAAACTTTAATAGATACAAATAGCTCAGCCAACATAGCCTAGATATTTTCGCGAAGCTACCCTTTTAGGAACACTGGAGGGTTTGGAAGGGTTGAGCTGTAATTCTCATTGTGATGGGATTGGCGAGAGGAGGCTGAGTATTGTGCTCTAGTGTCCTCTGAGACCGACTGACATATTGATCAAGTAGCTCTTGGCTCCTTCCTTCCTATAGGAATTTCTCGGAGGATAACTTAGAATACTTTGAAGGTAGTGGCGCAAGTAGGATTACTATAAAAGGGGGGAGCTAATTTTTTTTTTTTATTGAATTTTCATAAAATATCCCACTTTATCTGTCAAGTACAAAATGTACTACTATTATTTATTTGTCAATGAAGTGAATAGAAAATTTCTGCTTAAAATTTAAATTTAATTCAGTATGTGATTTTAGTAAGAAAAAAAAGTTTCTCTCTGTCGCCTGGGGGTGGCTTCAACCCCCAAGTCCCCCCCCCCCGTTTGAAGGAATATCTAATACTAGATATTATCAATATTTTATAAATTTTATGTGTTCAGGCCGAATCTATATTTTATCTTCACTGATAAATGTTTCCAACCAATCCCGCAATATTTTTTTATTTATAGGGATGGACAATTCGTCCGCAGGGTTCTCGACAATAGTCTTATTGTCATTTTATTATATTCAAGTATTAAATTAATTTATTTTTGGGGAGGTGACCACTATATAATTTTTTAAATAAGTTTAATCTGAAGCGAAATGATTAGAGCCCATGTTGACAGATGGGGAAAACGAGAACAAGATTATTTTTTTTATTTATATAAATTTTGAGCGCCTAAGACTAAAAAAAAAAAATTAAATTATGTTTAAACCGTTAGCTATGGAAGTGGAGAAATAATTTATTTTATAACTAAAGAGTAGGTACAATAGAGTATTGGAATCTAAGTTTTATGGGTATACTTTAACATCTACCCAGTTAAAGTACATATAACGTAATAATGTAAATATAAATGTTTTGTAGGCTACTCGTATGTGTTTAGGTATAATATGCGTATTTAGAATAATTGTACAAAATAAAAACATAATAATTTAAAAAAAAAACATTTTTTTTTTAATTATTATGTTTTCGATAAACTTGAAAGACGAACTCAGGTTCATTCAGAGGCGGATCCAGAAATTTTCTGAGGAGGGGCGCACTTTTTTTTTTTTACATTTCATGAGTAATAAATTACAGTAAATGTTAAAATACATTTTATTTCCAATTGATGGACTTGAAAAATGACTATATATAGCTCACTTTATATAGAAATAGTATTACTTTATGAGCGTCCTCACCTCTCAGGGTGGGGGGACGCGTCCCTCCCCTGGATCCGCTACTGGGTTTATTCCTGTTCTTTTTATATATTAAATTATATATTTATATTTAATTATATTAAATATTTTATATTTTTAAATGACACATTGATTTGCGAATAAACACTTACATATCTTAAAAATTTATTTTCTAGAAAAATGAAGTTTTTTTTTATCTTTTCATGTCAGCATATTTGCTTGTTACGTTAGTAGATAGTAAATTTAAAAAAATGTCATAAGTTATGCGTATCTAAATAAAAAATTTAAAATGGAATATTTCTTCGGCATTTTTATAATTTTATGTGAATTTAACCATGATTTTTATAAAATTTAATGTAGAAAATTTCAAATTTAAGGTACTAATTTAAAGTAACTAAAAACCTAGGGGAAACTACTTACAGTGAAGGAAAACAACTATATTTCATTGTATACGAGTATGTTTCGGTTTATTATACGAGACGTGCTTGTATAATTGTAAAATGACTTCTGCTTAATTGCTCAAGTTCTAACAACTACTTAATAAAACATTTTGCCATTCCAGATAATTTGATAAAAACTTTTAAAGTTAGAACATATCGAGCTACTTCCAAACTACTTTGACTCCACTTTCGCCAGAGATGAAGCACTCGCTTTGGAGTTAAGTTGCTGTAAATGAGATTTGTCAGGTGTTGCCGTCGGCTAGGGAAACTTGACGTCTCTATCATAAACTCTATTTGTGAAGTTCAAGGTGAATTTTCGTCTTTTTCCTCTCGCTTGAGAGAAGTCTATTTTATTTTATTTATTTTTTCTGATTGTTATTGAATTTGTTTTTATCTACTTTATAAAGCAAAAACAGGGCTTCAAATATACTTTATACGAAATCATATTGAGCCTTAGAAAGGGAAAGGAATGTTTATTTTAGCGATTCGTTAAACACAGCCCTTTAGAAAGCAATAAGAATAATATTACTCGTGGAGGAGGGTGCATGATAAAAGTACAGATTTATGTGCATATCAAATAAGTAACTGTTACTCGAGTAAAAGTAAATAACTTTACTTCTCTTTGAAGTGACCAAGAGGGCATATCTAAAAGCTAAATTTCTGGACGGAAAACCGGAATAACAGCATGTGAAATTAGATCCAATATATAGAAACCGAACAGAAGACAAAGCCAACTATCATATATTTAGATTTTAAGACAAAATGGGCATTATCATATTGTAACGGAAGACCTCCATTTTACGTTCTATCCGAGGGACGGCATAGCTAAGGACTTTTGACTCACTTTAAAAAATCCTAGAGCCACCACGGGGCGCGAACCCGCGACCTTTAGTATTGTAGGTTGCCATGCTAACCATTAGACCACTGGTGACCCCCCTTATGTCGCGGTGATGGCATAACGTGATACAAAAAATAATAATAACAGTAAAAAAAAAACAAGTCTAGATCTCTATAATAATTATTATTATTATAGAGTTCTAGACTTGTGGTTCGACCATTTGCAAAAAACTGTTTTGGTACATGATCGTGATTGTTCGAGAATAATCTACGCTTTTCTGGAAACTTCGGGAATGTTTTAATTCATACTAAATAAAAGGAGCAATGGACTGGAGAGTTAGTCTTGTTCTAAAGCTCGAGTCACATGGTTATTTTTATGTTACTAAATCGTTACAAGTTGATACTTTTTGTAACCTTGTTGTTAATTGGGTTTATATTTTTCTTCGAATAAATATTTAATACCACATGTATGATATAGTATTTTGTATGTATACATAGTGTTATAATATTGATAGTACACTGATTAATCTTTGTAATTTGGAGTTGATATTTACATTGTGTACATATACATATAATTATATGTATAACATACATATATATACATATTGGTATATGTATAAGTCTGTTATAATGTAATACATATCATGGTACCGTCAGACTCAAACAAGAAAAAAAAAAAAACCTCAATGAAAGTTATAAATAAGTTTTGAAAATGTCTTCATTAGTATAATATGCTGATTAAAAATTTCAATTAAACACCAAAATACATATTAAAAAAAAAACATTCTACTTTCAAAAATTTTAAAATTCAGTTTGAAGTTTTTTGGAAGAAATTAAAAAATAAAAGTCATTTCTTATTTGTTGTACAATCGCTTCTTTCATGAAGTTCGCAATCAGAAACCCTATAATCATATACATATATTACTAAGTTTCAAAAACTGTATAGTTTCTTAAGAACCGACTGCTCAGGTGTTGAGGAATAAGCAGTCTAGGAAAGATCCGTCAAAAAAAGGGAAGTCGTAAATTTTACCGATTCATCCTCTTCCGTTAATACATCATGAAAGGAGAAATGGGCAATGTAATAAAATTTATGACCACCTTCTTGGAAAACTTAAATTCGTATTAGTATTCCTAATTGAATGCTTGTAAATCAATAACAGCCAAATTTATATTGCTTAGTTGTAAAATAATTTAATATTCACATTAGAGTATTAAAATTTCTATTAGTATTCCTAATTGAAGCTGGTAACTGAATAATAGCCAAATGTAAAGAGTTTCTTATTGTACAAGCGCATTTATATAGAAACGCTATTTATAATTAGAAAATTATTTTAGCATGAGTAATTCCGCTTGTTGTTGTTAAAAATGCCACAGTTCGTCTCGTGGGCCGAGAGACCCTCCTGGGGCAAACCCAGCCTCTATAAAGTGGGTACCCTTAATTGAAAAATTAAGGGGAAAGAACCTGGCGGTTGAGCGTGATCACGGTCAAATCACCTCCTTGCACGACCGCAGACCAAGAAACAGTACTCTTCCTTACATAGTACTGCACCCAAGACCCTTTATGGGTTGTAGTGGTACAGGTTTTTTTTTTAGGTTGTTAAAAATGTTAGGCTGTCAATGTGGAAAAAATTGGGTGATTCTGTAAGGAACAGCATCCAGATAATATCTTTTGCAGACATATCACTTTAAATAAAGTTCGAAGTGAACTTAGAAGCTCATTTGGGTTGACTTCAGAGAAGAAGTTTTTTTTTTTCCAGGTACAGCTATATTATACGATATTCAGATCAGGTAGCGAAGAAAACCGGTGGATATTAATACCACTCCCCCCTAAAAAAACGAAAATATCATAAACAGATATTTTTTTTTTTTTTTTTTTAAGTTCAGTTCAGTAAAGAAATTTTATTTTTTCGGAGATTGAAATTCAAGATATGATAGTTTAGATTTCTTGATCAAACAATCATTGAGGACCATAAACAGAGCCGATTTTTGGTTCCATATTTCACCTAACCCTCTGTTTTAGGAATTTTCCATTTTCTTCGCTAATAGTATGCATCGACCCTTCGAGCTATTAATCAACACAAAATTTATAACTTTTTTTTTTTCTCCGATTTTATTCCCGATTAATAAGGAACATTCCAAGAAACTAACGCGTAACCCACGCGGAATAAGCAAAAATTAAACTATCTATCTTTAATATTGTCATTTGATTACGGATAACCAGAAGGATATAAATTATCAGTAACTGGCTTCTTTAAATTCTTAATCCAATCCAATTTAGTTAAGTTGTTTAAAACATGCCGTAAATAGATTTCTTATGAATCCATCAAATGGAAGACGCTTTTTCTCCAAATCATTTATTTGATGATTTTTTAACTTTATTTCTATATTCACGCCTGTCTTAAGTGAAAGACAATCAGTGAATATGCTGAAATTAGGAAATAATTTTGGCATGATAGGCATGAGGAAGAATTATGCCCAGCGGCACCTCTTCCTGTCGTGATTCGCACTCAGACAGGGTGATATCTTCCAGTCTTTTATTGATGAGATTGGAGTAGCGAGGTGTAAGTTTTTTATAACAACTCTGGGGCTTCGGTCTTCTATATAATTTATAAAATAATTTTACATTAAATATGTTTGTTTCTTTTAACGTTTCTTAACTAAGGCTAATCGGACGATGCTATAGTGGGAGTCCTAATTTTTTTCTAACCAGGTATAATCAGGATTGGGATCTTTAACGAGTATCTGACATCGTACAGGCTCAAGACCTCCATTTTATGTCCTATCCGGGGGACGGCATAGACAAGGATTTTTTGCTCCCTTTAAAAAATCCTATGGCCACCTCGGGATTCGACCCCGCGACCTTTAGTATTGTAGGTTTCTAGGATAACCACTACACCACAGGTTGACCCCATTAAATAAGTTTAACCTTTTAGCTTCAGCGGTTACCATGTAATTCCCTTAAACGATTTTAATCTATTACCTAAATGTATCGGTATTTGACCGTATGATAATTCAAGGAGAAGATAGTACGGGTTGCAGTCAAATAAATTTAGCAATAAACAATAGTAGTTCATATAATGCGGGCGTTTAGACCTACTTTTCAAGTCTTTTTATGGCTCACAAAAAGTCGATATGTCACCAAGAAAAGATGAAAAGGATAGAGGGACAGACTGTCCCAATTGAAATCCCAAAACGCTCACTATCTTCTGTTGGGTTACTAATTTTATTTTCCACATAACTTTCTGACATATTCACCTACTCGGATATAACTGTTTTGTACACTAAATAGTTATGAAAAAATTTGAAAAAATCAACAAGGTTGTCTAATGGAAATTTAGTGTCTATTGAAACTTGTAAGGCAAGTGGGGACGTGAGATACTTACCTCTAGCATGGAAGCTTAAGTCTTCGAAAGATTATTAATCCCCCAAGAGGCATCTAGACGACATCTCGATAACAGGTGGTAAATAATGCTCCACTTGTCGAGGAAGTGGCACTTATTGACGACTTAGTGGACTCGTGGATCGATGGCCTATTGTAGCAGAACCATCAGTCAGGAACGGTTTGTAACGGGATCCTTATCGCTCTAAATGTTCCATTATGAGAGAGGAACGGCGAGCAAAAAACTTGATAGTCATCGGTTACAAATAGAGCATTTCTTACTTAATACCTAGTCGTTACTAAGGAATAACTTGTTACCTTATGTTAACTACCTTACGGGTCTTTGATACCTTTATATTGCATTCTTACTTCAACTCAGGGATTTAATTAAAACATCAGAACAAGGAGGCACAATCTCAATGTATCAGTTCATTCCATAAGTAATGTCGGTTTTTAATGGCGTGCTATAGGGTATAGGATAAAATCAATGAAACACGTTCAATCTAAAATATATTTACCATCTTGTTGTATAACAGTTTGCCATCTTGAAACCGAATTTAGAATGCCTGTTCTGAAAAAATCCTTTGATTTTGAATTAAAGAAAGCCCTTTAATGAGTTTTGGAGACTGCGGAAAGGTCTAGGGAATACGGTGGTTGAGGGAATAATTTCCCACCCAAAGTCCTTTAATTTTTGCAATGTTTGTTTTGCAACATGGGGCCTCGGCTTGTCATTATGGAATAAAATTCCACGTCTATTGATAACAAATGGACGTTTCTCCTCAATTGCTCCCTTCAATCGGTCAAGCTGATCACAGTACAGATCTTTAGTAACAGTTTGGTTTAGATCAAGGATTTCATGATTTCCATATCCCACCATACAGACATCATCACATAAATTTTTACATACATGTAAATTGATTCGTTGATTTTATCCTATACCTTATAGCACGCGATTAAAAACCGGCAAAAATTATGGGATGCCCTGATATCTATGGTATTAATTTTGAATTAATGGGATTAACGGAAATACAAAAAATAGTATTGAATCGATTCGTTAAATATAACTGGCTTGATATATTTTCTATACCCAGCAATAGAATATCTTCCTTTGTTATTTCGGGGGGGGGGGGGGGGCTATTCCCCTCCTGGAACCCCCAAGAAGGTTAAAGCGAACTTGCTCGGCTCCCCCCCGGTGCTCAACAGAGCACATCCGCTGGAAGATGATTTAGTGCATATGCTGCGGTGCATAGGTTCCAAACTGGAGGGTGCACAAGTCAGTGTAAGTCGTAAGACTCCAAAATTTTGGAACTAAATGTAAGTTGTAGCGTTTTAAACTAATAATTATATTAAGAAAATTAAAACATTATTTAAAATGTAATACTTTTTATATTTTTTGTCTTATACTCATACAATATATTGTGTAAAGGGGGCGGGGGACAAAAAGATTTGTTTTGCTCTTGTGAGAACCTGCCTTTATAAAGTAATGAAACTTTACCACTTAGCATACCTGGTAAAGTTTTTTTTTTTTTTTTAAATTTATATAGGGTAAACCGTACAGTAATTGACACCCTTAAGACTACATTTCTGTGGTGAAATTAAAAAAAATACTTTTTATGAAGGGAACAAATTGAAACTTCCTATTGCATCTCTTTATCTATGCTTATTCAATCAATCAAAATCAGAATCAAGAGGTTTTTTTGGGTCAAAAGTTCAACAGCTCAGTCGAAAACAGGTGCGCACATTGGCAAATTTGCTTCCAATACTCCCAGGCTGTTAAAATTAAATATAAATAATTTTTAATTCCTATGAGAATTCTTTAATAAAAACCTAGAAATAGATTCCCCACTGGGCTCATGAAAGAAACATTGCCTTATAGAATTTTTAGAGAACATTGAAGAAAATTAATGATACTCTTGGACAAACCCGGAGTTCTATGGCCTGTTTTGATTTTCGGTTGTCCTGACAGGAATGCTATACCAACTTAACTACGCCAAATGGCTTTAAGTAGGGCAAACCGTACAGTTATTGGCACTCTTAAGACTATATTTCTACAGTTAAATTAAAAAAAAAACTTTTTATTAAGGGATCAAATAGAAACTTCCTATAGCATCTCTTCATCTGTCCTTATAATGAATCAAGAGTTTTTTTTGGGTCAAAAGTTCAATAGTTTTACCATATGGCTATATTTATTGTTTAAAGTGCAAAAACTAGTTATTGGCACCCTGTGGATTTAATTGAGAAATCTTCCCTATGGTTAGTTTGTTAAAGTCTTACTTTAACATATATTAAAAAACATAGATGACTTAGAGGACCCCTCAAACATTAGATCCATTTATATCTTGAAATAAAATTAGGACTTGTTTACTTATTTCTTTAAGTTAAAGTTGGGGTGTGAATAACTGTACTGAGTGTCAATAATGGTTTACCCTATACAACGATAAATGTGAAACATAGAAATATCGCATATTTATCACTAAATGTGGTACTGAAGACTTTAATATTTATTAAGTCACCGATATGGCCGGGTTCAGATACCAGACCTTTTACAGTAAACACCCTACTCATCCTAACCCATTTGTCTCCAAGCAAGCTTACTCCTCTATCCCAGACAATCCTTAGAGGCGTCTGAAAAGAAGATGGCCTAGAGATCTACTAAATTAAAACAATATTCGAGTGCTACCAGTGGGTAATTTCTTCACACGCCTTTCCATGTAATCAATTTACTTATTATATTGATATTATACAGTTGTAAATTTCAATAAATAAATTTTTAAAAAAATATGGTAAAAATTAATAAATTATTTTCTTTATTTTTTTAAGTAGCAATAGAGCAGTTTACGATTTGGCCTGAAATATAAATTATGACCTCCAATTAGGATAGACATAAGGAGGATATATAAACACATTGCCTGTCGATTAATTGACGGACATTATTTACAAGAGACTGAGGGGTCCGTTCCAAACTGCGGTAGGAATCCACTGGGTAAATGCTATATATAAAGAGCCATGAATAAAAAGAACGGGGAAAGTGACGTCGAAACGGAGCGGCAAGAGTCTATTCTCGGATATCTTGATATATTTAAAATATCTAATATTAGTCGTGGGAGTTGGGCAGTACAGCTAGCTGTTGGTAATATCGGTGTTTAGGGCATGATGCAAGAGAGGAGAGCTCAGTTTTCGATTAGGAGTTGGTAGCGAGAGCTTGGGTGAACAATAATATCTAGCCAATTATCTGCTCAGCTCTTAGCCGAGATTGTATTACCTTCCAGCTTATTAGCGGCAGTGCATTGCATCACGAATGGATATAGTTAAGTAACAAACCCACAGTATTGCACCATGTTTTAAGCCAACATGTTAAAATGAAAAAACAAAACTCTTAACAATAGAAACTTCTTTATCCGCAATTTTATAAATCTTCTGAACTAAAACTCAAACAGATATTAAATACGAACACTACTTAATTATAATTACTTGAGCTCATATGGACATATTCCACACAGATATTATTCATAAGTAGAAAGACTTACTTAACACGTTAGGTGCGGCATCGGTACCCGGGGTCCGATGTCTAACATTCTCTTCTTAACAGCCGATTTTCACATGAAAATGTCCGAAAGTCAGAACACTTCGAATACTCAATTTAGTCGATTTTCAATGAGATTATTGCATTTTAGTGCCGAAAACGTTGCTAACAGCTGAAATTCTGTTGTTTTTTAGAATCGGACTCCGAGGTTCGATTTTTGATAAAGAATGGCGTAAATCCTTTATCGGCCTGTCCTACGCCTATTATGTCTAGTTCCAATCCTTACCAACAGATTACCCTTTCAATCCTTACCCTTGAGACGTTCATTTAATTCCCTTTTAATCAAAAGATAACGCTTTCTCAAAGTATTCCCATCGGACCTCGACGTCCGATATCGTCTGTGGCTCAAGCTAGCAGTCGGACCCCGGGAACCCCTAAAACACGCCCCCGCACCTAACGTGTTAAAAATACACACTAAGTAGTTGGTAGTGACAAACAAAACTTTATATACAGCCTTTCATCTACCAACAGTACTTACGAGTACATAACGACGCTTTACAAAAGAGTTCTTATTAAACTGACATACGAACAGTTTGTTTGTTTAACGTCACTTTATGGCAGTAAGGCTAATCGGACGATGCTACAGGAGTCCTAATTTTTTTCTATCCAGGTGTAATTAGGATTGGGATCTTTAACGAGTAGCTGACATCGTTAAGGCTTGGGAACTCCATTTAACGTCCATTCCGAGTGACGGCATAGACAAGGATATTTTACTCCCATAAGAAAATCCTAGGGCCACCTTGGGACGCGAACCCGCGACCATTAGTATTGTAAGTTTCTATGCTAACCACTACACCACAGGTGACACCTAAGAACAGTTTTATTTAGAATATGGCTAACATAGGCCAGCATACTTAAATACTAAAAGGCGATGCATGAGAGATTTCTTCTCTTAACCAAACATGGTAATTGAATGTACCAATCTCCAACCAATACGGCTATCTCATTCGCTGATTTTCAGCACCTTGCTAAAAGGTACGAATTAATAATTAAAGTCATAAACTTATAATAAGTAATAATCTCAATACAAACCTTAACCTTCAAACGTAAAAGTGTACAGGGATCTCCACCTACATTCGGAATGCCTAAATAATTTCCGCTTTAGAGAAGACCAACTCAAGAATTTCAGCATTTGTGCAGAAAAATAAAAGAATTGTCATATCGTTCATTCCTTTCTACGTTACATCTCAAATATCCGTTATTTTTAGTTATTTATCTTCCGATTGCTTTCAAATCATTAACTAAATCTTAGCAACGTCAAAGACATTTTTAACAAGAACGTCATAAATCCATAATTCACAATGTCATTAAATGTTTGCAATTTAAAAATATTTCTCCATTTGGACTAGTTGTTTCCTGTTCGGAGGAACTAACTAACCTGGCTAATACCACGCCAATGTGCAAACCCCCCACCCCTCATCCCTGAAGGGAGAAGACAAACTATCCACTATTACTATTTTTCCTTAAAAATTATAAATGGGAAGTTTTCAAACTTTCCAACAACAAAAATGTTCCTAGGTCCTTCATGACTCAAAAATTTTGGGGAAAAATGGGTGCACCAGGCTACTGAGATGCCATCATGCTTTGTTGGCAAATTACAACACTCGTAAGTCAAAACCAGGATCACCCGTTCCATCTCTTGCAATCTTTATTATCAGAATAATACAAAAAAAAAAAAAAAAAAAAAAAATGAATTGATAAATTGACAGTTTAATTCAAAAGCAAGTTACGCAATTTCAATTATGGTCAATAGGTTAATATTGAGTTCAGAGTCATGCACCCATAACATGATCTTGTAAAAATAGGAGTTATTAAACAGACAGTATGTTATTGCATAGCCGAAATATAACTTTTTGAACTAAAGTACATTCATAAATTTTGTAGATGAGTTGGTGTTTTCGTTTGCTATTATACGCCGTTGCTTTTTTGGCAGTCTGTAGACTCTGCAGCATGTTTTATTATTTTAGTATATATAATTATTTCCAGTCATTATAAGTTGCACCGTCCCATGTAACCGGATAATGGGAAGTGAACTGTATTAGGAATCAATTATCGAGGCTAACGATAATTGGTTAGCTCTGTATTGGCCATCTGTACGGTACAAAGAGCCGGGTGTTGTCCAAGGCAGCGATGTGGACTGTTATCTTATCATCGTTCCACTATCCGGGATGTTGGGGCTTAATGAACTACTTCGTTGTGCCAACTGGAGCCGCTGTTCACGCCACCGTATCATTCGCTATTTATAGGATCTCTTAGATAGGTAATTGTCTAGTGCATAGCGCTTGAGGACTATTACATAGAACAGTATTTGCGTTTAATACTGTTCATTTTTTCTCAAATTTACATATACAATTCTTAGTATATGCACCATCTCTTCAACATGGCACACTCTCATCTTCGGTTGGATTATCGTATATTCTATAACATTTTCTGTTGATCGTTACAGAGGTCTTTCGGGTTTTCGCTCCTTTAACGGAATTTTTGCGAATTATACGGGGGAGTGAACTCATCATGACGAGAGAAATAATAGATTTTTTTACTTTCACTTACCTATATATGAAATATATAGTAAGTGGAAGTATTGCGATCGTGAAAATTTTCGATTTCCGGTTTTCAACGGAAATACACGTTTTGGGACCCCCTGAGTCGAAATAACCAAGTCCCGCGAAATGGTCTGTGTGTGTGTCTGTCTGTGTGTGTGTGTGTGTGTGTGTGTGTGTGTGTGTGTGTGTGTGTGTGTGTGTGTGTGTGTGTGTGTGTGTGTGTGTGTGTGTGTGTGTGTGTGTGTGTGTGTGTGTGTGTGTGTGTGTGTGTGTATGTGAACAGACTAGCTCAAAAACTATAAACCGTGGAAACCTGAAATTGGGTATTTAGTGTAGGTATATGCCCGCGATGTGACAGCAAAAATTTCATCAAAATTGCTCAAAGGGAGGGGGTACTTTATTTAATGACTTTTTACGTTTTTTTCGATTTTCTCAAAAACGGCTCTAACGATTTTGATTAAACTGAGTATTTGATCTAGTGATATGCCCAAGATACGACTGTAAAAATTTAATCAAAATTGATTAACCGGAGGGGGGACTTTACTTAATAAATTTTGTATCATTTTCACGTGTTTTTTTTATTTACTCAAAAACGGTTTTAACGATTTTGATCAAACTTTGTATTTGATGTATTTATATGCCCGAGATATGACTGTAAAAAATTCATCAAAATTGATCTACGGGAGGGGGGACTTTACTTAATAAATTTTGTATCATTTTTACGTGTTTTTTTTATTTACTCAAAAACGACTTTAACGATTTTGATCAAACTGGGTATATGATGTATGTATATGCCCGAGATATGACTGTAAAAATTTCATTAAAATTGATTTACGGGAGGGGGGACTTTACTTAATAAATTTTGTATCATTTTCACGGTTTTTTTTTATTTACTCAAAATCGGCTTTAACGATTAACAAAAATAAGATATAAATGTAGAAAAATGTGTGACTTTGGGAAATGATAATTAGCAAAACACGTCAATTTCTAATCTAAGTAAGTTGGTAAGTGAAAGTTGTGTGTTGCGCGCACGCACCAGATTTTTTTATTTTAGTTCATCATTAACTTTATATTTTTTTTTCTGTTTATACAGCTACATCCCCCAAGCATAAAGGTACGTTTTTCATTTATTTTAATCATCCTATATAATCAAATATTTTTTACATTTACCGTCGGTTTAACCGAAAAAAAAAAAATCATTTTCTAAAGGCAAAAAAAAAAAAAAAAAGTGAAACAACAGACCAAGCTTGAAAAAGAAGCTTGGCAAGAAATCTTCTTAGGTGGTCTCATTGACTCACTTTTCTTCCTCAGACTTACAAATCATATTTATAAAATGTGTTTGCCTTAGTCAGGAGTTGAATAATATTCTTCGGATTAAAATAATTAAACCATTGCTTCTGATATTATCATAAAGAAAAACAGGAAACGGGAATATATATGAACAAGATTACTGATTTTTTTTTCTCTTTCCTTTTTTAAACCGGAAATATTTATTAAACGACTTTAAGAATTTGATCTCTTAAAGGCGAAAAAAAAAAAACAATATTATGCAAAGCAAAATTAAATGTAATGATTATGAGAACAAAATCGCGATTTTGTCAACTTATATCCTATTTTTGGGCATTTAATTAAGTTGATTTTTTTAATCATTATTTTTATTGCATTACTATCAAATACCTCGAGTTCCATGACATATGTAGCAAAGAATAGATCATGTCTATGAATAGTTCGAAAAAATAAAGATAACTCACCACACGCAGTGTAAAATATGAACTGATTAGGGACTTAGACCTCATTAGATCACTTACCTGTAAACAATTAAATAAATAATAATTAGTTAAATAGTCAAGAACACAGACTTATAAACTTTTATATGTAAATAAATATGAACTTAGACACTAGGAGACATAACTTAAAACGATAAATATTTTAAGTTTGCAGACTTCAATAGTTATTGAATTAATGCTGAAAATGGATTTTTATTTGAAACTTCTTTTCAATAATTATTTATACATTTAAATAATTTTTTTTAAATAACTAGAGGTACCCCCTGTCACCCAGAAGGTTGACTAACCCTAATCTTAAATTATCAAGTTACATATTACACTTTAATCATATCTATCGTGTTAGGCCATTGATAGATATATGGTACATATAATATAGATAAATAATTTTTTTTTGTTTATAACTTTGACATTATCAGCAGGAATATTTTCGTAAGATATAATCATTTACGTTATGATTATAATGACTCAGTTAGTCATATGGCTAATCTGGATTCTAATTCACAGTCATTAAACAGCTTTATTAAATCACCGAATTGATAATATGATAATAAATATTAGCAGGAGTCCATCGAACCTGATTAATATATATATATTAATAAGGCCACACCAGATGTTCCTTGTCTAGAACTGAAACCTGGAACAGGTCTATGGCCTCATTAGCTTTTAAGGATCTCTGAGGAGGAGCACTAAAAGCAGATACATCAAAATTTTAACGGTTCCTAATATACCTCATGAATAAATGGAAAAATTAAATAAAAAAAAAATTAAATAAATATTGAGGAATCTTACATATTTAAAAATTTATGCGTTTTAATATTAACTAACTTATTTAATTTTATTTATAGTCCTTTTTATAATCAACTCAAAATGAGAAATACAATTCAAAACGCTGGAAAAAATAAAGATATGACCATGATATAATAAAAAAAATGTATCTAGATTTTGTGTATACATATTATTTACTTATGTAGATTTACAATTTTAAAAGAAATACAATAAATATTAAGTATCTACTTATCCACAGCTCTAAAATAAAATTTCCAACCGGAAAGTACTAAACGCTAAAGAATAAGAGATTTTAGTTAAATAGAGATGGATTTCAATGGATATGGTGAATAATATGAGCCAATTTCTATAATGATTCAAAGTTATATCTTTGAGCTTCGACCAAAGCAGGGGGGATGGGCTGCCCTATCCAAGATCACCAACCTATTGGAGGAAGATTGGACACGCTAGGATTTATTCCGTTGATCCGGCACAAAATAAATGTCAATCGTCCGAAGAAGGAGGTTCGGACGGGCGCCACTGCTGAATAAGGAATGTTGAGAGAGCTTGCTCAACACTATCTGTAGCACCTTTTACAAGATACTATATTGTGTATAGTTTAATTATTTATACTGTAAATTAATTTATATAATATTTTCTCAACTTAATTCTTATATTCAAAATAAGTTTCTAAAATAACAGAACTCGAACTCAAACCTACTGTTCGCGTTCCATAAAATATTTCACTCAAATTCGATACATTGAAGATAAAATCATTAGAAAAACAATCGATGGTAAAATTAATTAGCCACTCGCCATTTTTCAAATTCCCATTCTTGTCCGTATTAAGGTGTGCTGCAGGCGGACATTCTTTATTTCCAGTATTGTAATGAGTATCATAATGAAGATCATGGAGTAAAATTCAGAACTCCCTGAGCTCTGAAGAGAAGAGGGGACACCGCGGGTAGCCGCATTAAAGAAAAACATGCTGCCCACAAGATTACCTTTATTCAAAATCAAAATTCAGGTTTATCGTCATTAACTTCATTTCTGGTGTAATCATAGGATTTCATCACATCAAAATCCTACTATCGCATCCTTCGCCCTTCGAAACCATGTATTTGATCTAGAAAAGAGGTTCGAAAAATGGAGAATATCACGTCAGTTTTCCTTTACAAAAATCGGCTAAGCCCACCTGTGACAATTAACAAAGACCCAGTTCCTTCAAAGACTTTCGTACGATACCTCGGACTGTACTTAGACAAACGACTAACTTCGAACATACATACCAAAATTAAAAAACTAGAACTCAACACACGTTACAAGCAGCTTTCACATCTCATGGACTACAGATCAACACTCACCTTTAGAAACAAGCGACTAATTTACACTGCCATTTTAAGACCTATTTGTACATACGTAGCAGAACTTTAGGGTTCCGCGAACCACATCCATAGTAACAAAATACAAACTTCCCAAACTGAAATTCTCAGAAAAATCACAAATGCACCTTGGTTTATTTCAAATTATACACTGCACAATGACATGAACATACCGATAGTAAAATCTTACATACACGACAAATACCAAACATTCCACTCTTCAACGCTACATTACCCTAAACCACCCATCCATTCTCTTTCCTCCTCCCTGTTACCTGGTCAGCCATGACGTTGACTGAAACGACAGCGGCCAAGAGATCTCTTACTACAATAAAATAAAAATACACCATGAAAGTCAAAGTAAAAAACAACAGCGACCAAATTTGCTTGAAGCGCCACTGCGCAGGTAAAAATCTACAAACGGAATAATAAATAAATAAATCATATCATAAATTCTTTTCCTGTAATATGAGAATACTGTCTTTATTAAATACACTCGCACAAATTTTTCTCACATTTTTTTATATCAAATAATTTAACCTAATACAAGCCACTCACATTTTTCAAACCTGCCAAATTGTTCGAAACTTAATCATTTTTATTAAAGTGACAGTTGCACCAAAAACCCATGATAACGAATTTATCGTGTAAACAATCAAATTCCAACTTGAGGAGACCGAAAGTTAAAATTTTCATCTTTACTTCTTGCCGGAAAATAAACTTACAATCTTTTGTGTCTGTTCATAATTGGATTGTTGTAAATAATGGATCTGAATAGTAAAAGTTATTTATTAATGTAATTCTGTTTATTCTTCTTAAGTAGTAGTAGGAATAAATCGTGTTCCACTGTAAGCAATGAATTTATTAAAATATTGTATTACAAAGATTTGAGTTTTAGCTAATTCGAAGTATATATGTATCAAGAGACTCCAACGGAAAGTATCAATAACAATAATAAACTTTATTTGTAGAAAATTTACCATATTATAACAAATATTTTCTTACAACAATTATAGATGATGCTTGGAATGAGTTACAAAATTTAAGGACTTCACTAAGATTTACTTAGTCATAACTAAAAATTGCCGATTTTTGAGAAAGGGCGTTGTTGAAAGGAGTGAGCCATGTCTATAATTCAGGTAAGCAAATACATACATTTTTAAAACATAAATAAAAATTTTAAAAATCATTTCAGAACACCGTATATTTCACTAAGATGTTAAAATATTTCTATACTTATATTTCCGGAAATAAATATTTATTTTCCCTGGTCGTTCAAAATCGGTATATCCGAGTTTAATGTATGTTTTGAATTCGCAAGCGTTTCCCATATTAGCACGATACCTAATAGAGTTGGCCTCGTTGATTCAACATTAGAGACTGGGATCAAAGTTCATTCAAGGATTGGAACCTCGCAGGTCCATTATTCACATTAGGAAGGGTTAAATTGGGAAATGGCGGCAAGCTAGTTCGTTCTGTTCTCTCATTACAAGTCATTAGTGGTGTCTGCTGGTTCTAAAAGAATACGCTAAGCTATAGGAAGATTTACCCAAAATTGGACAAACCCACCGAGTTTTTCCCTGTGATTAATTATTCAATTTTGAGTACTCGTATTTTATAGAAGCTTGGTGTTCCCAAAGACGACAAGAGGGAGTAACCCACGGCAATCATAAATAATATAAAAGATTCCACCATAACAGAACTCGAACCCAAACCCGCGATAACGAGGAATCCTTACGCATTGTTGTGGCCAACACACTTTAAATTATTTTTTTTTTAATTTATCTCAATTAACTTTAATTGTTTTTAATTTGTATTAACTAGTCATACTAAGTTAAGTGACATTGAATTCGAGTGTGGTCAGCTTCGGAAGCACTACGAAGGCTTCGGGTCACTTCGGAAGACTTCGGGCCGCTTCGGCAGCCCTCGGCTGCTCTCGTTCAATCATATGTTTAAATTGAAAAAAAAACAAAAGAATTATTAAATTAAAATTACACACAGGCGTTGTGAGTGTTATCCGTGAATGTTGTCCGAGGAGATTGTTTTGAACCATTTTCAACATCGAGGCCTCAAGGCACATTAATTCTCAAGAGGACAAGCATCTATGGCCCAGCAGCCTAAGCAGGTTTTGGATTGCTTATTCCCAAAGTTGTCAGCAGGTAACAACTTTTATTACTCACGATGAACAATCATTCGCATTAAGCGATAAGATAGTGACCTCGGACCAGTCTGGGTGAGGTGTAATTAGCCACAGTGGCTCATTGATATCGAAGGACTCTAATTAATAAATTGTTAAGCTAAAAGACTTTAATATTAACATTAAAATATTTTTAATATTATATATTAAAATATTCTCTAATATATTAAAATTAATGTTAATTTTAGTATAATGTTGTTTATATAAATTTCTTTTAATTACTATTTTTCCTAATTTTGTTTGTATTAGCTCATGAGCTTTATTTTGTTTTATCTTTCCGTTTTGTTGCCATAGTTGTACATAGCAAGGTTCAAAATATAGCCATCCGGCATTGCTTTGAAGTTTATTTATGTTTATTTATTTTTTAATTTATTTTCTTTAACTTTAAATTTTCACCAGCCTATGGTGAGGTGGTTGGGCTAGGAAAGGCTCACCCTGAACCTCTACCCGCCATCACATGTTGGTCCTCCTGGGTCGGATGCTTTTTTGAACCTTGTAATATATTTTATGCATATTTTGTACCATATGTTGGTTTACAGCATTCCGCCACATTATTTCCTTCATTAGGGATATATTTTCTTTAGGATATATTTTCTTTCTTATTTTCGTTGCTTTTTTTTCGTGTAGTGGTTGTTGTCCTTTCTGTGTATTTTGAGTTCTCTCCCTCCATCTGTTTTTTCACCTTTGTTTTCAAGATGGTTGACTTAAACCCTGAGGTGAAGATGAAATTCGATATTCTCAAAGAGAAATTGTCCAACACAGGTAGAAGGATTAAGGCTATTGTTGAACAGGGCAGAGCAATCGCTTCTGACCCTTCTCAGTTATTTCTATTTAAAGGGATGTATAAGGAATTAAAACCTTATTTTGATAGCTATAATGATACCTGGGACAACATTGTCCAATTAGTAGCTGATAAAGGTGGAACCACTATATTTCCTGACAAATCGGATAGGAATAATCAGGCAGCCGTAGAGAGGTATTATTATGAGGCTTGTGCTATTTATGAGGACAAAATGAATCCAACGCCTATAGTTCAATCATCTGTTTCGCAGGCTTCAGGCTCAGCCGGCGAACCTGCAGGGCTCAATGACAGCCGCACAGTGCGGGCTCGTCTACCTCAGATCAATCTTCCCAAGTTTTCAGGTAATCCTGCAGAATGGCCGCTTTTCCGGGACACATACATCTCCTTGATCCATCAAGAAACCAGCCTTTCAGACATGGAGAAGTTTTTGTTCCTCGTTTCATGCCTCAACGGACCACCTCGTTCCTTGATTGGTAATGTAGCGCTCAATGAACAAAATTATGGCCAGGCGTGGAAACTGCTTCTTGAGCATTACAATAATAAAAGAAAACTGGCTAACACCTATTTAAAACAAATACTTGACTTCAAGCCTCTCACAGGCAAACCATCTCCCGCCTCATTAAAATCAATCATTACCTCCGTGGTGGAATACATTGATTCATTCTCCAATCTTGGGATCCCAAACCAAGGGGACTTCATCAAGTCATACCTGGTCTTAAGGTGCTTGGACCCTATCACACGGGGACATTTCGAGAAGAGGTTTGTGGATTCTGAATTCCCATCTTATGCTGACTTAGTAAATTTCATAAAAACTGAATGGAAAGCCATGGATCTATATTTCACAGAAGCAGAACCCTCTACATCTTCAGATCCTCGACCTCCGCCCAAACCATTTTCTAAAGGTTCTCATCGAAATATATTTTTCCATAGAAAACAGTCGCCTGATCAAAAACAATCTCAGAAGAAATCTCCCTCACATCATTCCACTAAACCTTGCCCAGTGTGCAAAAATCCTCATTCGCTGTATCAATGCCAGGAGTTTAGATCTGCTTCATCCTCCGACAAGCTCAAGCTTCTGAAAGATTGGTCTGGGTGTACAAATTGCCTGTCAGGAAAACATTCTACAAAAGAATGCACATCCTTAAGAAGATGCTCGTCCTGCAACGGGAATCATCATTCATGGTTGCATCAGCAGACCCCTGTGACTGCTGGTAACACTCCGGCTGTACAGGTCAATAGAGACAACGAAGGATTTGCGCTTAGTGGACTTTCTGGTGATGGAGAAGTTTTGCTTGGAACTGTAGTCCTACAAGTGAAAACCTCAAAGGGTGATTTCATTACTGTTCGCGCTGTCACGGATAGTGGCAGCCAGATGTCCTTTATAACGACGGAATGCGCCAAACGATTAGGCCTCCTTATTCAACCATCAGAGCAGAACATTGCAGGAATTGGCCAAATCAAGCTAACCTGCCCAATAGGAAAAATCGATTGTCTCCTTAGATCCAGAATCCCTTCCTTTTCAAACAGGGAGCTTTCAACCAAGGTCATTGTTGTACCCAAAATAACCGGCAGTTTGCCCCAAGCTGTCATCAACAAAACCACCATTGACCAATTTAAGGGCTATGCACTAGCCGACCCAGATTATTGGCACCCTGGTCCTGTTGAATTCTTACTAGGCGGTGACTTATTTTTTGACATTTTGACTGGTCAACCTATTGTGCTTAACCCAGAGTTACCTCGACTTGTCCCAACAATTTTTGGGTTCATAGTTGCTGGACCTTTGGCATCTCAACCAAAGTCCAACGAGAGCATTAATTTCCTCATACAATCCACGAGCGATGATTTAAATGATGCTATACATAAGTTCTGGGACATGGAGGAAGTTCTTCCAGTTAATGTAGCCTCAGAAGAGGATGATTATTGTGAAAACCATTACGAAGAGACACATTACCGTTTAGATTCTGGGCGATACGTCATTTCTCTGCCAGTCAAGCCATCTATACAGTCTTTGCAGAATACACGGACCCAGGCCATCAAGCGACTCACTAACTTGGAAGCCAAGCTTGCTAAGAATTCTGAGCTAAAGAAGGAGTATACAAAATTTATGAGAGATTATCTGGATCTAGGTCACATGAAATTAGTTGACAGTGGTACTGCCATCTATACCCTACCTCATCATTGTGTGACAAAGGTACACGATGGACAGTTGAAGTTGCGTACAGTATTCGACGCTTCATGTAAATCTGCAACGGGCTCCCTCAATGATCATTTATATATTGGACCAAAGTTACAGCATGACATTAGGGAAATCCTGACAAATTTCAGGTGTCATGAAATCGTATTCACAGCGGATATTGTCAAAATGTACCGCCAAATTTTGGTCACACCAGAAGATAGAAGATACCAACATATATTGTGGCGCTTCGACCCTTCTAAGGAAGTCAAGGAGTACGAACTATGTACTGTCACCTATGGAGAGAGCTCAGCACCATTCAGTGCCCTCAGGACAATTATTCAATTGGTCAAAGACGAAGGCGTGTCGTATCCGCTCGCGTCAAAGGCACTTATTGAAGATATATATGTGGATGACGTTGCCACGGGAGCTTCCACTGTGGAAGAAGCACTTTCTATTCAGACCCAGTTGGTGGAGTTGTTAGGAAAAGGATGTTTTACGCTAAGCAAATGGGCAAGCAACAAACAAGAACTTCTTGTACACCTAAGAGAAGAAGATTGCCAACTAAATGCTGTCACGCTAACATCGGATGAGGAGCCGAAAATCAAGCTTTTGGGAATGCAGTGGATTCCTAAATGTGATATCTTCACATATGAAATAAGTGCTTCATCGTGGCAACCCTCCAAGAGAGCTATTCTGTCATCTATAGCTCGGATATATGATCCTTTAGGATTACTGGCACCAATAGTGTTCTACGCTAAAACAATACTTCAGGATTTGTGGATTGCTAAATGCGAATGGGATGAAAGGCCTCCACCTTTAATATGCACCAGATGGTATAATTTTCTATGCCAACTCAGCTGCCTTTCAGATGTCAAGATCCCACGCTGCATAGTCTATCCCAACTCCATTTATTCAAGATTAGTTGGTTTCAGCGATGCGTCGAAGAGAGGTTACTCCGCTGTTATTTATTTAGTTACCTCGACATCAACAACCTGCCATGTCAACGTAGTTAAGGCTAAAACTAAATTAGCACCTACTAAAACGATGACTATTCCAAGGCTTGAGCTCTCAGGAGCTTTACTCCTAAGTAAATTATTTAAGTCTTGCGAACATCTTGTCAAGAAGCTCAAATTAACTCAGGTCGACTTTTATACTGACTCTGAGGTCGTCCTTGGCTGGCTCTCGATGTCTCCCCAACGTTTGAATGCCTTCGTGGCCCATAGGGTTGTACTCATTCTCGAACTTACCAATTTAAGCCAGTGGCATCACGTTAAGTCAGAGGAGAACCCTGCAGACTGCAGCTCACGAGGTATCCTACCTTCGGAGTTACCAAACCATCCTCTATGGTGGGCGGGACCAAGTTGGTTGTCCAAACCGGTGGAGCAGTGGCCAAGCCACAAAATTGGTATCATGGACCTCCCCGAGACAAAGAAGGGTGCCATTGCATGCCTGAACTCGGAGATATCACATCCAAATGATTTTATTGAGTGGATTGAGAGATTCTCCTCTTACACCCGACTCCTTAACAGCGTTCGCTATGTTTTGCGATTTCTCACAAATTGCAGAAAGGGGGAGGGGCTTAGAAGCACTTCGTACCTAGCCGAGCTTCGAAAAGCAAATCAAATTTGCGTAAAAGTCACTCAAGACCATCATAAATTAGATACCCACCAATTGCAGTCTCTAAATCCATTTATAGACTCCGATGGTATCCTCAGGGTGGGTGGTCGCCTGCGCAATGCAGATTTTCTTTCCCACGATGCCAAGCATCCAATTATCCTCTCTGGGAAAAGCCACCTTGCTCGATTGATCGTCGATCATACCCATCGGTCTCTTCTACACGTGGGACCATCAGCTCTTCAAGGCATATTGCGGTCCAAGTATTGGATAACTTCTTCCAGAAGTCTCATCCGGCAAAGAGTATTTCAATGCATCAAATGCTTCAAGGAGAAAAAGAAACCGCAACCGCCTATTATGGGTGATCTTCCATCCTGTCGTCTCACGGAAGGCCAAGTCTTTACCCACGTGGGAGTCGACTTTGGAGGTCCGTTTCTTATCAGAGAATCCTCCCGTAGAAAGGCGGCCGTTGGCAAGGCTTACCTATGTCTTTTATTTGTATGTCCACGAAAGCCATACATTTAGAGGTCGTCTCTCGATGCTCCACCGACGCATTTCTCGCTGCCTTCGACCGATTCATTGCACGAAGAGGAAGACCTTCACAAATGTACTCTGACGGAGGTACCAATTTTGTAGGCGCTTCCAATAAACTGAGAGAGATTCTATTGTGGCAACGATCCTCATCTGTCCAGGAAAGGATCGAAAGCGTGGCTGCGCATCAAGATATCAAGTGGACTTTCAATCCTCCTTCTGCTCCCCATTTTGGAGGCGTCTGGGAGGCAGGGGTCAAATCCGCAAAGGCGCTTCTCCATCCAGTAGCTGGTGACACTCCGTTCACATTTGAAGAGTTAGCTACTATATTTTGTCGTGTTGAGGCAATTCTCAACTCTAGACCTCTAACGGCACTCGACTCAGACCCATCCAGTTTGGAGGGCATCACTCCTGGTCATTTCCTAATAGGAAGGTCGCTTACTTCAGCACCCGAAGAGAATTATACGGAGGATAAGGTGCTTCCACTTAGGCGATGGGATGTCATCAAGCAACGCACCCAACACTTTTGGAGGCAATGGAAGAATGACTATTTGAGCACGCTACAGCAGCGAAGTAAATGGACCAAAAAACAAGACAACCTACAGCCAGGAGACCTTGTGATAATCAAGGATCCGAACGCTACAGTTATGAGATGGCCAATGGCAAGAGTTATCAATGTGCATCCTGGAAAGGACGGCATCGTGAGAGTCGTCACGATCCAAACGTCTTCGGGGACTTACAAACGCCCTGTGGCAAAACTAGTACCTTTGTCCCCAGCAAACAAACTCAATTAATTTTAAATTTTTTAATTAAAAATTTGGTGGGCGGAATGTTGTGGCCAACACACTTTAAATTATTTTTTTTTTAATTTATCTCAATTAACTTTAATTGTTTTTAATTTGTATTAACTAGTCATACTAAGTTAAGTGACATTGAATTCGAGTGTGGTCAGCTTCGGAAGCACTACGAAGGCTTCGGGTCACTTCGGAAGACTTCGGGCCGCTTCGGCAGCCCTCGGCTGCTCTCGTTCAATCATATGTTTAAATTGAAAAAAAACAAAAGAATTATTAAATTAAAATTACACACAGGCGTTGTGAGTGTTATCCGTGAATGTTGTCCGAGGAGATTGTTTTGAACCATTTTCAACATCGAGGCCTCAAGGCACATTAATTCTCAAGAGGACAAGCATCTATGGCCCAGCAGCCTAAGCAGGTTTTGGATTGCTTATTCCCAAAGTTGTCAGCAGGTAACAACTTTTATTACTCACGATGAACAATCATTCGCATTGAGCGAACAGATAGTGACCTCGGACCAGTCTGGGTGAGGTGTAATTAGCCACAGTGGCTCATTGATATCGAAGGACTCTAATTAATAAATTGTTAAGCTAAAAGACTTTAATATTAACATTAAAATATTTTTAATATTATATATTAAAATATTCTCTAATATATTAAAATTAATGTTAATTTTAGTATAATGTTGTTTATATAAATTTCTTTTAATTACTATTTTTCCTAATTTTGTTTGTATTAGCTCATGAGCTTTATTTTGTTTTATGTTTCCGTTTTGTTGCCATAGTTGTACATAGCAAGGTTCAAAATATAGCCATCCGGCATTGCTTTGAAGTTTATTTATGTTTATTTATTTTTTAATTTATTTTCTTTAACTTTAAATTTTCACCAGCCTATGGTGAGGTGGTTGGGCTAGGAAAGGCTCACCCTGAACCTCTACCCGCCATCACACGCATTATACCACATTCTCTTCGCTAGTTATAATTCTAACGCGTTAGGCCTTGTAAGTCGAAAATTCCAACTTGAGGTGTTTGGATCAGGCCTATTCGGTGAGATAAAGTACGTTTAGGTCTGACTGTATTATATTATCAAATACTGTTTTGGATTGAAGAGGTTGGATACTAGAGGAATGATTAACTAGTTACAAAACATCATCTTTAAAAATCAGGAGAAAATGATTGTTGACCATTCAATTGTTATTCTTTACGATAGGTTAAATGATAAACAGGATTTTCGGTTCGGAAAGCCAACGTTCCGATCCAACTTGTGGATCTTGAACTTGTGAACATCAGATCATCAGAAGAAAATTAATATATGAGTATCTATCCTAGAGGATGACAATAAATGATTACTTTACAGAACTGATAATAATATAAAAGATGGTAACCAGTATACATGAATATTTAAATAAGTGGCTGGTTAGCAAGATCAAATAGAATCTGATCTTCTGAGTCCATGTAGATACAAAGACTGAAGGTAAAATAAGGTAAGAGGTACTGGTAGGGGTTAGTTTGCCGACTTCAAAGGTTTATGACGGGGAAACCAGTTTTTTTTATCTTGCCTATTTTTACTTTTGCTCTTGCTAACCATCCACTTATTTAAATATTCATGTATAAAGCTTACCATCTTTTATATTATTATCAGTTCTGTAAAGTAATCATTTATTGTCATCCTCTAGCATAGATACTCATATATTTGTTTTCTTTTAGCCCAGATGAAGATCCACAAGTTGGATCGAAAGGTTGGCTTTCGAAAATAAAAAAAAATGTTCAAACTGAAAAATCCTGATTATTATTTAACCTTTCGATTATATATTCAACTAATAGGCTTTCACAACCACAGTGGGATTAAAAAGGATCATCACAAACACTAAAAAATTATAATAATACGATTGAGAGAACGAGAGGTTCGAAGCCGACACCGCGGTCGCCGCCGTTGCCTACTAACCTCCATCCACTCACAAACCCAAGCCTACAAGGTCAGGCAACACGTTTCTCCCAATTACGTCTCGGGCTGGCCATCAAACGTTTAACCGACAGTTCAACGCTAATAACCTTTTCAGGAATCTTTAATTATCCAGCCAATAAACAAATCATGCACAGTTCAACCATAGCCATAAAGCCATAATATTGTTTTTGAGAAGAGCATGAATCGAATACCATCATTATTCATCCCTTATAATTTTTTTAGGCTTTTGGGGCCAAACTTAAGCCTTATTACTTTACTAAACCAAAGCAATATTTTTGGTTTTTTTATTTCAAATATTCAAATTTCATTCTAAGATTATAACGAATAAAATAAGATAGATTTATATTTATTAAAGACATAATAAATCTACTGGGAAATATTCAAAATAATAGAATACTAGAAGGCCACAGTTTTAAGAAAATTAAAAAACAAATTATAAGGAAACAAAACTGTAAAAAATATTTCATACTCATTACTTTTTAATTTAAATCAAGTAAATAAAGACCTAGACAAAAATGTTTATTAGAGCCATTCGTATAAATTGTATTGTTTTAGATAACCAGTATGGACCAATTAAGTACAGCTGATATATTAAAATATAGTGTATATGAATATTTTTCTTTACATTAATTTAAAAAAAAAATACTCTTATATCTCTTATACATAAAAATAATCTTCATTTTCCAGTTAATGGCAAACAGTTTATAAATTGACCAAGCACTCGAGATAATCTGAAAAAATTCGAGATAATCTGATGAAAATTTTGATAGTGTTTTTTTAAACATTATAATATTGAGATTAAAAAATAAATAAATAAAATTCTACTCAATAAAAACTATAAAACTACGCTTTAAATAAAAATAAGAACACGCTAATTGTACTATTTAAGTCCCCCTACAATGAGGAATTTTTTTTTAATGATTTGCTTTCGAAAAAATTTCACCGCAGAAAAAATTGTACCATCCATAAAATATAAGAGGAGCAGATCTCGAGTCGAATATGTTACTTCTTAAACTTAACACGTTAGGTGTGACGGCGTATTTTAGGGGTGTCCGGAATGGAACGGTATCGTTCCCAGAGGTCTGACTGCTGGGATGAGCCACAGACGATATCGGGCGTCGGGGTCCGAAGGGAATGCTTTGACGAAAGCGTTATCTTTTGACTGAAAAGTGAATTAAAAGACCGTCTCCAGGGCATTATCTCTTGGTTAAGGATTGGATCTAGGCAATATAGGCGAAGGACAGGTCCCCGGGGATCCGATACAGGATTTACGCCATACTTTATCGAAAATCGGAATCCGATTCTAAAAAACAACACAATTTCAGCTGTTAGCAACATTTTCTGCATTAAAATCCAATAATCTCAATAAAAATGGACTAAATTGAGTGTTTGAATTGTTCGGACTTTCGGAGATTTTCATGTGAAATCGGCTGTTAAGAGGAGAATGTAAGACATTGGACCCCAGGGACCGATACCGCACCTAACGTGTTAAAATCGGTTAAGCTATTTTGCGAAAACCGATTATTAAACATCAGCATTTTATACTTTGTAAGTGGAAAAAATAATTTTGTTCGTGTTCGAATTCCTACTACTCAAAAAGGTGGAATACTTTCCATTTTTGGGGATCCCCATTAGGTAGTGTGAACTGAATGGCCGATTCATGTTCCTATAATCAATATGCTATTACGAATTGAAAAAGAGTTATCAGAATTTTCATCAGATAATGTCGATTTTTTTCTCACCATTGCCCTTGAATTTTCAGTGCAATTAATAATACATTTAGGTGCTGATAAAATTATTATTATTTTTTTTAATTATTACTTACAAAAAAATAACCTAAACTAAACAATTAAGTGTATAAAGCCAACGAATTTCTAAAAGTTGGTGTGTTTAGATTTAGTGTTTTTTTTTTTAATTATTTATTTTGTGATCGACTCTTAGAACAAATCTTTTTTTTATTTTTTTATCGGGTTATTTTTTTTAAATAAATAATTGTAGGGCAGATGCATATGCAGCAAGAAGATTTAATAATTCTTAAAATTGAAATAGTAAAGTGATTTTTTTTTTATTAATTTTTATGTTTTGGTCTACTCTTAGAACAAATCTTTTTTTTTTTTTTTTATCGGGTTCTTTTTTTAAAATAATTAATTGTAGAACAGATGCATATGCTGCAAAGATTTCTACTTCTTAAAATTTAAATATAGGAAATGTATATTTGTATAATTTTAACCGAAAATACGCTATAAGTGTGAGTCCTAAGATAAATTTTCATAGGAAAGGCAATGACACTTGTCTAAATGTGTTCAATATTTTGGCAGCGTGTCCATTTGTTCCGAACCAGTGCCAATGGCGACCAGGTTTACTTTCGACAGGATTTCTTCTTCTCAGAAGAGAAATAAATACGCCGTAAGGATAAATCGTTTGTTGCTTTTTTAGCAATAAAATGTCTCGCTATAGTTACAACTACGTTCCAAGGAAAATATACGTATGGAGGGAGAAGGAAATATTGAAAGGAAATCCAGACGGGATTCACTCGGCACTTTATTATATTTTCATCATTCGACCCGGTCTTTGAAAGAGGAGCCGTCAAAGCTAGTCATAAAATATTCGACGGTACCAGAGCCGCCAGTCAAACGAGCCCACTCCGACAAAAGGCGCGCCTTCAGCGGTACAAACTTTTATAAGCTATTCCCTCAAAACGAACTGCATGAATAGAATTTGATGAAATGTATGCAAAATATCTGAATATGTGTCATAAAAAAAAAAAAAGTTCCCGAAAAAATTGGCCTCCTATCCTTTCAATTCACTGAAAGTTGATTGAATCATTCAAACTTAAAATCGATAATCAGATTCCCTATCAGAATCAACGTTTTGGGATTTAATACTAAGAACCTGATTAATGAATATTCATTTTTCGTAATCACAGCAAATATCATTAAAATCGCGATGTAGTCATTGATATTCATAAAATTATTATGAAATCTGTCACCCATTTCAAGGTACTTGGGTTCAGACCGTGAACAAACATCTAAGGAGGAGAATCTAACGTGAAAGTTATAGAATAAAAATATTTAGATGTAATATACATAACTATAATGTAATTACAGATTAATGCAAGATACATTTTTTTAAACAATTAGGCCTGTAAAATGGGTGCCTAAAACTGCTGATTTATATCTGATATATGGCATATAAAATGTTTATTGTTTCGGGAAAAATATGATAACATCACAATCCGTTAGAATCGGAATGACAAAACCTACAATGCCAAAATATAGACACAATAGTATTAACACAGCTCCGTTCGCTTAAGGCGCAAGTTACCATATTCTTTTATCGAAGGCATGATCATGAAAATTATATAATAAAAATATTTAAATATAATTAACGTAAATAAATAAGGTTGAAGGCTGCTTATTAGTTACAGTCAGTACAATCCTTAGGTACAGTGGTATAGACTTCCACAATGGTAGACTATTTGTGATCAAAGACTATTTTCCCTAGTCCCTGTCTGTAGGTATATAGTAAAATTGAGAATGCAGTAGATACTTCACATGTGACAATTGAGAAAAACAAAACAGTTATTTGTATTGTAACCATACTCTTGCCGAAGTTGCGATATGTATGTACATATGTAATTAGAGTATGAGTACCTTATTTTAGTTTTGATAGTTTCATTTTTTTTATTATTATTTATTTATTTTTTTGGTACTAACGTGCTAACTCAAATTTAGTATGTACAGTTAATTGCAAATTTTTTGTTTTGTTTTTTACTTTCACTTACTTATATGAAATATGTAGTAAGGGAAAGTAGTTCGATCGTGAAAAACTTCGACTTCCGGTTTTCCAATGCAAATACACGTTTTGGGGTCCCCTGAGTCTAAATAAATAAGTCCCGCGAAATGGTGTGTGTTTGTGAACAGACTAGCTCAAAAACTATAAACCGCACGAACGTGAAATTGGGTTTTTGGTGTATGTATATGCCCGCGATGAGACAGCCAAAATTTAATCAAAATTGATCAAACAGAGGGGGCACTTTATTCGATTAATTATCTCATTTTCAAGTTTTTTTTTTTTTTTTTTTTTTTAAAAACGGCTGTAACTAATTTGATTAAACTGGGCATTTGATGTATGTGACACCCAAAATTTCTTAACCCGTATTATCACTGATGAAAATAAAAACGTTTATTCAACAATAAAAAAATTTATTTTACATTATAGAGTAAATACGTGATGCTCAAATTATTTGAAAAAATCTTTAAGTAATAATAATTTAGTGTAGAAACTTTAATTCCATAATAAATTTCTGAAGGCTATATAACGTGATTTTAGAGGAACAGTAATCATGCTCAGTATATTTATAAAAAGCAAATCGCTGTAAAAAAGTCAAGCAATAAAAAAACTCGACTGTTGATGAAATTAGGTCCCCTAAAAAAAGAAATAAGCAATAATGAATCGAAAAGTACTGGGAACATTTAAGGTTTTGAATTACAAATATTCAACAGATGTACAAATATAAGCATGTAAATGTAGAAAAGTGTGGCGTTTATTGAAACACTTCGATTTTTCAATTCAAAAGACAAACTAAGTAAGTTGGTAAGTGAAAGTTGTGTATTGCGCGCATAGCACCAGATTTTTAACTATTGTAATGTATGTTTTATCAATCAGTTCGATTAAACATTGTCCAGATATGTGGCATATTGAAATATTTATTAATAAAAGATAAAATATGAACTTTACACGATGTATCCTTCGTATATACCTAATATACCATTATAAATCACCAGACTTGTGGCTATAAGTGTTTAAAATAAGGTAATGTTAACAAAAAAACTGAGCAATAATAGGGCTAGATATTTATGACAGTTTGTAAGAGCGCTGAGGAAACTTAGACCGTTAGAGCGGAAATAAAGAGGATCGCCGGAGAAACGAGACCTAGCAGACATAAACTGTTTCTCTTGAGCTTTATAATGTTAAGTGATGTTATTTAAGGCCCTCCGAGACCCCCGAGGCATACCAATGCTATTTCATTCTCCAGGATTTGTGAACTTTTTCTCTATTCCTTTCCCTAACAGATTTCAAGAGATCGTTGGGGAAAAAAAATAAATAGAAAAACCTTTAGAAAGAGCTGCATCTTAAGCTTTACGGTGATCAGTTCAGATATCAGATATAATATCTTAGATATAAGATATATCTTAAAGCTTTTGGATTTGTCGGATTCAGCCCGAGAAACGACAACTCTGATTTAGTATCTTCTTTTCGGATTAATAGGATGTTAACCCATATAAGCCGTTAGGCCTTATTTTAACACCCAACATCCTATAGAAATCATATCATGACATAAAAATAATAACGGAGTAGAAAATATTAAATTAATTAATTATCATTGCGATTCTACAAATTATTATATAAAACTATAATACTTCATAATAATCCTTAATATTATATTTATATTATTACACTTTTAAATTCTTTAAGAAGACACAGAAAGTTGGAAAGTTTGTCTTTACTTTTATTGATTTTTTCCCATAATTATGTACCTATTATATATTAGCATCCACTTATTCTAACATCTTCCGCATCCTCAAATCCTAGTTTTGATTTCATAGGTACCTGCAATTATCTCTGTACCTCTTATAACATTATTATTTTTTGTATTGTATGCTTCTTTCTATATATTTTTCCAAATTTGTATGCATTGTTACATTATGTATTATCTCATTTTTATGTTATTATTCAGTCCAGACTTAACTATTTGTATACAGTACCATATATTTTGTTAGTTTTTAAATATTTTGTTCACTCAGTTGTCATGTGCCTTCACTTCAAAAGCGTTGGATTTCCCCGCCATAAACCTTTGAAGTCGGCAAACCTACCCCCTACCACTACCTCTCACCTTATTTTTACCTTTAGTCTTAGTATCCACCTGGACTCAGTAGGTAAATATCAGATTCTATTTTATTTTGTTAACCAGCCTCTTATTTTAATATTTATGTATACCATCTTTTATATTATTATCAGTTCTGTAATGTATCCATTTATTGTCACCCTCTAGCATAGGTACTCATATATTTGTTTTCTTTTAGCCCTGATGAAGATCCACAAGCTGGATCGAAACGTTGGCTTACCATAATAAATATCATTGTAAACTGAAAATCCTGACCATTATTTAACCTATCGTAATTGAAGAACAGTTGACCATCTCTCATCTCTACTATTATGTATTATGTTTTCTGATTTATTTTTATTTCATTAGTATCGTATTTGTTTTTTGTGTTAAGAATTTGTTCGTTAATTGTACAGTATAACTGTGTATTATCTTTTTTTCATTTTAATAACTAATCAATATTATATTAACCTGTAAAATTTAGAATTGCAAAATTTATCAATGGATCCATGTCTTATGGAGCTAATCAAAGAATGCAGCTCTCGTTTATTGTTAGTGTATGGAAGAAATAAAGAAGAAAAAAACATAATACAACCAAAAGTAGTGTATAGCGCCGCACTGTGCACACTAGTCAACTGATAAAGTATTGAAATGATTAAAATGGAATATAAAGAAAAATATTAAAATGAACCGGAGTAGAAAGACCAAGAAACCGACAAGGAATTGAAGATACCCGAAGTTGAGGATACCACAGCAGAGAGAAATAAAAATCTAATAAAGTATAATTATATTATATAATGTGTAACTAAACCCTTATTAATCAACATAAACCCAGATTTATCACAAAATTTGTGGGGGGGGGGGGGGGGTAAGTTCGTGGCTAAGGTGGTGAATTGGTAAAGCGGTTATAGAAACGAGAAGATCCATTGTGATGGAGTACTGACTGTACTCCAGAAACAAGGTTGGTCCATGTTACCATCAACATCTGTCAGAGAATTCATTAAATTTTCAGTTAGTCGTTAGTCCATTCAGGCATGGGCTAACCCAGCCACAGTAACAGTGCACTTGGAGCTTAGATTAGATACGAAAACAGATTGTTCCAGTCTCTTGAAAAAACTTGACCTCCCATAGTTCCCAGCAGAACTATCCAACCATCCCCCCCCCCCCCCCCAACCCCCGCCAACTATTCAACTCGAAAGAAAAAGGAACTTAATTTAATTTTATTAAAAAAAAATTAATAGAAAATAATAATAAGACGAAGCCCCCCCCCCCCGGATCCGAAGTTCAGATGGCGATAACACCGAATAGGGTAGAATACCCACTCCCTCTCACTCCACCAAACGTTATCAAAGCACTCATCTAAAAGATCAGATCTAACTAGAACATCCTATCTAGGTCCTGCAGTCTTGTATTTAAATTAAAAGGTTAGATAGATAGTTTAGATATAAATATATTAAATGATATCTCTCCTGCATTCAATACATTACAATTATTCTAATTGCAACTAAAAATTAAATATACAATGGATTCTTGTCAGTAATTAAAATAACTTTTATTAATAATACATTTGTATGCATTTAAATAAATATAATATAATGTAACGTGAAACAAACAAAAAAAAAATTGTAATTTAAATTTAAAAATAATTAAAATTTAAATTTAAATTTAATAATAATTAGTTGTTATTAAAAAATAAATTCTTTTTTTATTTATTTTTTCAATAAATATGTTATAATATACCTACAATGGATTGAAATCATTAATTGAATTGATTTTTATAAATAATACATTCGTTTAAATTTATCTTTTGTTTCGGTTTTTTAAATCAATGCACAGAGACTTCATTACATTTTTAACAAACGACTCAATCTACTTATTTTTACCTAAATTCCCAAAACCAACATACTGACCACAGATTAACCGTCATTGCTAGAAATAAAGTACTTACAAAAACTTCAACCCTCAGTTAAAATATTGCGACTCATTTCAAAAGCACCATGGTACGTGACTTACCATACCTATACACTCCAGACATACACAGTCGACCAACACGTTTACATATTAACTTACGCGTACATATAAACCTCCTTAAACGAGGTATGGCTACAGTTTACATGCCAATAAATATGAGGAGGAGATAAAAAGGTGTTGGATGAGAGATCTTTTTTAACAAACAAGAGTAACTTTAAGAGTCAGCCAAGAGATACAGATGAGTGTCATTCTTCCCCATGGCTGACGTGTGTAATGGATTAGTGAACAAGCCTTAAAATCTCCTGATTGAGGCACTCTATCGATACAGGCAGATTCATGAATGGAATAAAAAATAAATAAAAAATACTTTAGATATATGATGAAGTATTATTTTATCTTTCCCATTTAAGAGAATGTTACATACATTAATTTATATCTGTCTCCTTCTAATAAATAATTAAACCGAGTCAAATTAGCCATAGTTATACAAATACAACAATAAATATCATGTTTACGGTTAAGGTTAATGAATGTAGTGGCATTTTGCCGAGGCTGTAAATAATTATTCATTAGAAAATATATGAGCTATTTGTTTATCACGAACAAAAACTACAAAGGTGCAAGCCGTCCCGTGTACCATTTTATAAACCGGTGATTGCAGAACTCTAAATGTCACGAGTACAGAAGCCGTGGTAGGAAGTTACTTTCCATTTAATGGTTCGAAACCTAACGGTAATAACGGGGTATTAGAGTATTCACAGGTAAAGAACACAGATTCGTATTATGAAATATGGCGTTTGAACATCTTTGTGAATATAGAAGAGTTAATCTTCTGAGTTCGAAGACCGTTAAAGGAATTATTTCGCAAACGATTGAACAACAGTTTATCTGCCCATAGATACGAGAATTTAAGAGAGTTGAAAAGCTTTATTTAAGACTATTACAACAAGTGTAATTTGGCATTAGATGGTAAAAATGGAGGTTATAATTCCCATAATTTAAATGCAAGTATAATATGAAAACACATAGAACTTATTAATTCATTCATGTTTGGGCTAAAGGGATTAAATCATTAACAAAAAATCTTTTGTATCGTCTTCTTAAAATTCATTATTGACTATAATTTATTCGTTATTATTACAGTCTCTGTTGAAAGAATATAGTTTCATTTATTATTCTGGAATAAAAAAATACAATCAAAGAGAATTTATAATGATTTTCAATTGCTTAAAAAATCGTTGTTTAAGCTTCACATTCGATGACTTAACCCCTTTTGCCCAAACACCAGTGAATTATTAGGAAAAACATACAATTTAATACTGAGAAACATTATAAAATGGCAAAATATGTATACTAAAACCATTAAGATGTAACTTAGCTAAAAATGTTACCAATTGCCACGATTTTACTAATATTCTTCAGGAATTTAAGAAAACATATCAAGCATTAGAAAATCACTTTAAAACACTTCATACTTCATTAAGAACTTAATATTTTTTTAACTGTGCGCTAATAATATTTTTTATTAAATTATTTTTGAAAATGTAAAGGTTGGTTTCATTTTTTTTAAATGTATTTTTTATAAAACTAAATAATGTAAATGTGCATACTTCAGAAATGTGAAATTCGAAAATTCACACTAAATAATTGGTGATTCAAGAATATCATGAAATTTTATTATTAAATCAACTATTAATTTTTTTTTTGTATGTCTAATATACAAAAAAATTGATAGTTGTTAGTTGATTTAATAATAATATTTATTTTTGATGACATTCTTGAAATACTAATAATTTAGTGTGAATTTTCAAATTTAAAATTTCTGAAGTGTGCATATTTTTCAGTTTTGAGGTTTCACTTCACAGGTTGATTAATTATAATATGTAATAATGGTGAAAAATTGGGGCTAATTTTCACTTTTGACCAACTAATGTCCCAGGGGTGTTTTGAAAAAATTCTCGAAGGGTAATTAATAATTTTTAAATTTACCAATCATATATCTGTGACAAATCGTCTTTGGATTTTTCATCAAAACGAGTAACTCTGGAATCCTAAAACACGAAGTATGTCACCAGTAGAGAGAGAAATGCTTTATTTTTTTTAAATAAAACAATGCTGCCCAAATATATTGGGTTGCTATAACACACAGCATACTTATCAATACAACTTTCGTACATTAATTAAACCAAAATTACATTTTAATTTTTCATACATATACACGTACAATTATATAATCTTACATTTTTCCCCCAATATTTTATTTCCTATTTATTTATTCCCCCCCCCCTTAACCCCTTCATTTTTCTTTCTTTTTTTCCCTTTGTTATGGATTATATCACTCTTGAGCAAATCCTCCTTCTTTCTCATTTTTCTCCCCGTCCTATCATGGCACGCATACACTATAAATAGATACACAATTAATAAATAAAAAAAAAAATTAAAATAAAAAAAAATAAAAAAAAAATAAAAGAAGCATCATGCCCAGTAAAAAAATCTGGTGCGTGCGCGCAACACACAACTTTCACTTACCAACTTACTTAGAATAGAAATTGACGTGTTTTGCTAAATATCATTTCCCAAATTCACACATTTTTCTATATTCATATCTTATTTTTGTTAATTGTTAAAACCATTTTTGAGTAAATAAAAAAAACACTTAAAATGATACAAAATTTATTAAGTAAAGTCCCCCCTCCGGTTGATGAATTGTGATGAAATGTTGGTTATCAAATCTTTGGCATATAAATACATGAAATACCAAGTTTGATCAAAATCTTTAAAACCGTTTTTGAGTGAATAAAAAAAACATGTGAAAATGATACAAAATTTATTAAGTAAAGTCCCCCCTTCAGTTGATCAATTTTGATGAAATTTTTACAGTCATATTTCAGGCATATAAATAGATCAAATACTCAGTTTAATCAAAATCGTTAGAGCTGTTTTTGAGAAAATAGAAAAAAACTTAAAAAGTTATTAAATAAAGTACCCCCTCCCTTTGAGAAAATTTGATAAAATTTTTGCTGTCACATCGCGGGCTTATACATACTCTAAATACCCAATTTCAAGTTCACACGGTTTATAGTTTTTGAGCTAGTCTGTTCACACACACACACACACACACACACACACACAGACACACACACACACACACACACACACAGAGACCATTTCGCGGGACTTGGTTATTTTGACTCAGGGGACCCCAAAACGTGTATTTCCGTTGAAAACCGGAAGTCGAAAATTTTCACGATCGCAATACTTCCACTTACTATATATTTCATATATAGGTAAGTGAAAGTAAAAATATTCGAATGTCAGGATTCGCTTGGTCATTAATCCTGAGTGACACCAGCCTTTTAAAAAAATAATTTAAACTGTAGAACGAAAAAAATGAATATAATAACAATTTTCATCTTTCTTTCGATAATCAAACACAAAATTAAACAAATTAATCGCAAATAAAATTATTTCTTTGTTGTCCTGAAAATCAGCCTTTAATTGACATACGACCTTTTGCAGAATCATGGACGATATATTAATAAATGCAAAAAATTAACTTATTTTACGCTTAGAAGGAAACGAGTTAAGTATTATTGACCATACAATAAACCTATTATATAATAATAATAAAGATCATTGGCTCAAGTATTTAACAATGCTAAAATACTTTAAGCACTATTATCTTGTACAATAAAACGACCTGAGATAAAAAAAAAACTTACATAAACTTATAAAAACTGTTTGGTATTAGATACGAATACAATCTATCATTTCAGGTTTTAACAGATTAAAAAGTCATGTCTCTGACCTATCACAAACCGATAAATATTTAAAAGGTTGAACTATTCTATAGTGCATGCGATACTCTAAATCCTTGAAGCAGTAATCTTTGAAAGGGGGATATCTTTATGCACATCGTATCATACAAAACTGTTATTAAAAAAAAAAAAAAAAATGCAAGATGCAATAACGTATAGATATAATTTATCTTATACGGATCATTTCTATAAACGTTATTACATACGCAACACGCTTATCTACACAAATGAAAGAACAGCTGAAGAGAAAAAAAAAGTAGATATTTCTGGATCAAAGGAATTACTTGAGAATCCATTTATCATTATGAAGATGACTTTAATAGACTTTTTAATCTTAACTATTAGGCTTGAATGGTGTTGACATTAATAACTGAACTTATGTTTAAAAACGTTAAATTATAAATTATCGTAGAATTTAAGTTTCTTCATCCCCTGAAATCTCAGTCAGACAATGTTTCAAATCATTCAATTAAAAAACGCAATGATTTTATTACGAAAAATATGTCGAAAGTATTACTCCGAAACTAAAAAACGAATCTGTGTATTCTTCAAAAACTGTGGAAATAAATGCAAAAATTCCAACAATTTTTATACAAACTATTTCATTAGAAAATTACAACAAGTACTTTAAAATTTATGCTTAGAATTTTAAAATGAGCAAAATAGACATTCAGAATCTAATTATACATTTTTACTTTCACTTACCTATATATGAAATATATAGTAAGTGGAAGTATTGCGATCGTGAAAAATTTCGACTTCCGGTTTTCAACGGAAATACACGTTTTGGGGTCCCCTGAGTCCAATTAACCAAGTCCCGCGAAATGGTCTGTGTGTGTGTGTGTGTGTGTGTGTCTGTGTGTGTGTGTGTGTGAACAGACTAGCTCAAAAACTATAAGCCGTGCGAACCTGAGATTGGGTATTTAGTGTATGTATATGCCCGCGATGTGACAGCAAAAATTTCATCAAAATTGCTCAAAGGGAGGGCGTACTTTATTTAATAACTTTTTACATTTTTTTCGATTTTCTCAAAAACGGCTCTAACGATTTTGATTAAACTGAGTATTTGATCTATTTATATGCCCGAGATATGACTGTAAAAATTTCATCAAAATTGATCAACCAGAGGGGGGACTTTACTTAATAAATTTTGTATCATTTTCACGTGTGTTTTTTTATTTAATCAAAAACGGCTTTCACGATTTTGATCAAACTGGATATTTGATGTATGTATATGCCAAAGATGTGATAGCCAACATTTCATCAAAATTGATCAACCAAAGGGGGGACTTTACTTAATAAATTTTGTATCATTTACACGTGTTTTTTTTTTTTTTTACTCAAAAACCGCTTTCACGATTTTGATCAAACTGGATATTTGATGTATGTATATGACAAAGATGTGATAGCCAACATTTCATCAAAATTGATGAACCGGAGGGGGGACTTTACTTAATAGATTTTGTATCAATTTCACGTGTTTTTTTTATTTACTCAAAAACGGCTTTCACGAATTTGATCAAACTGGGTATTTATGTATGTATATGCCAAAGATGTGATATCCAACATTTCATCAAGATTGATCAACCGAAGCGGGCACTTTATTTCATAACTTTTTTTCTAATTTTTAGATTATCTCAAAAACGGCTTAAACGATTTTCTTCATATTCGTCATGTTTAATGAAAGTTGAGTGTTATTTAATATCAGGTAAGCGTTTATTAAAATGTTCTGAGGGGTTTATAGAGCAAATGAAAACAAAAATAAGAAATGAATGTGGAAAATGTGTAACTTTGAGAAGTGGCATTAACAAAACGCATTAATTTCTTATCTAAGTAAGTTGGTAAGTGAAAGTTGTGTGTTGCGCGCACGCACCAGATTTTTAAACATATGTTCAGTGTCTTTTTACTTTCACTTACCTATATATGAAATATATAGTAAGTGGAAGTATTGCGATCGTGAAAAATTTCGACTTCCGGTTTTCAACGGAAATACACGTTTTGGGACCCCCTGAGTCGAAATAACCAAGTCCCGCGAAATGGTCTGTGAGAGTGTGTGTGTGTGTGTGTGTGTGTGTGTGTGTGTGTGTGTGTGTGTGTGTCTGTGTGTGTGTGTGTGTGTGTGTCTGTGTGTGTGTGTGTGTGTGTGTGTGTGTGTGTGTGTGTGTGTGTGTCTGTGTGTGTGTCTGTGTGTGTGTGTGTGTCTGTGTGTGTGTGTGTGTGTGTGTGTGTGTGTGTGTGTGTGTGTGTGTGTGTGTGTGTGTGTGTGTGTGTGTGTGTGTGTGTGTGTGTGTGTGTGTGTGTGTGTGTGTGTGTGTGTGTGTGTGTGTGTGTGTGTGTGTGTGTGTGTGTGTGTGAACAGGCTAGCTCAAAAACTATAAACCGTGGGAACCTGAAATTGGGTATTTAGTGTAGGTATACGCCCGCGATGTGACAGCAAAAATTTCATCGAAATTGGCCTAAGGCTGGGGGGTACTTTATTTAATAACTTTTTAAGTTTTTTTCGATTTTCTCAAAAACGGCTCTAACGATTTTGATTAAACTGAGTATTTGATGTATTAATATGCCCGAGATATGACTGTAAAAATTTCATCAAAATTGATTAACCGGAGGGGGGACTTTACTTAATAAATTTTGTATCATTTTCACGTGTTTTTTTTATTTACTCAAAAACGGCTTTAAAGATTTTGATCAAACTGGGTATTTGATGGATGTATATGCCCGAGATATGACTGTAAAAATTCCATCAAAATTGATTAACCGGAGGGGGGACTTTACTTAATAATTTTTGTATCATTTTCAAGTGTTTTTTTATTTACTCAAAAACGGCATTAAAGATTTGGATCAAACTGGGTATTTGATGTATGTATATGCCCGAGATATGACTGTAAAAATTACATCATAATTGATTAACCGGAGGGGAGACTTTACTTAATAAATTTTATATAATTTTCATGTGTTTTTTTTTATTTACTCAAAAACGGCATTAAAGAATTTGATCAAACTGGGTATTTGATGTATGTATACGCTCGATATGTGACTGTAAAAATTTCATCAAAATTGATCAACCGCAGGGGGCACTTTACTTAATAAATGTTGTATCATTTTCACGTGTATTTGATGTATTTATATGCCAAAGATGTGATGCCCGACATTTCATCAAAATTGGTCAAACGAAGGGGGCACTTTATTTCATAACTCTTTTACATTTTTTTTAACCTTTTTTTCGATTATCTCAAAAACAGCTTTAACGATTTTCATCAAATTCGTCGTGTTCAATGACAATTAGGTGTTCTTTAATATCAAGTAAGCTTTATTATTATTAAAATGTTTTGAGGGGGCTTAAATGAGGAAGGTGTCTTTTTTTTTTCATATAAAGTACCTTTGTATTTGTTTATATGGAGAAATTATCTGTCTCTCGTTTCGCCTAAAAATAATAAATGGCTAAATATGAGATATAATAAAAATCATGTAAACATATAGAGGAGAAAAAAAGAAAAATATTAGTCAACTCATAAAACACGTTGAGCCCACTCATGCAGAGAACGCCTTTAATGATAGACCATTGTTCATAATTAAAGCCAATCTGTTCATTTAATGGAAATTATTTGTTTCATGGTAAATGAAGTTTTCAACAACTACATAGAGAATTATAAAATCAGACGACTTGGAGTATTATACTTGTCGAATTACCACAAGCTTTTATTTAATAATAAAAAAACTAGTGTTTTTGTAGAGCAAGCAAAACGAAAAAATAAGAAATGAATGTGGAAAAATGTGTCATTGAGATGTGGCAAGTAACAAAACACACCAATTTCTAATTTAAGTAAGTTGGTAAGTGAAAGTTGTGTGTTGCGCGCACGCACCAGATTTTTTAAATATGAAGATAGCGCATTATTTTTAACCCAGCTGATAACGATGGCAGATATGAGTTCGTGATTATTAATTAAGAGTTCTCAGGAAAAAGGTAAATGTTTATTTCTAAAATTAACTGCCTTAATTATATCATAGAAAAAAAATCAATATTTATTAATATAAATTTTAAAAAAACAACTTAATGAATGAACGAACTATTTTTATCAATGACAAATTTTGAGGCTGGTAGCTATAAAAAAACTATGAAACGGAAGTAGACACGACTTGTTTGTATTACACCTGATAAGGAGGTATCTCGTATTTTATTTATATCACAGAATGATAACGTCTAAATTAGTAACCAATTTAACTGTAGGATTCAATTAAAATTTATTTTTTTCCGTGAACAAGACAGCGCGTAAATATAGTTTAATTTAATAACTGAAATCGAGATAGTGTTCGTCTGCAAGTGCAAAACATCATATTTATTATTCATTTTTTTCCAACGATGTCAGCACGTCAAGTAACTTCTATCGGAACAAATATATGAATAAAATTGAACAGCTAATAAGTAACGAAGGTTATTTACAAAAATCTAAAATGGTACAACATTGAATAAAGGAAACAAAAAAAAAATTTAAGAGACCTTTGCATATATTTAAAATATATTATAATAGGCAAAGGAGCATTAATCTACAGCATAGTCCCTACATGATACAGTAATGCATAGTACATACTTAAAAAAATAGATTCATTACACCTGGGCATGAGACCAATGACAGTAAAAATTAAATACTTATCTATAAATATGGAAATATTCATTAAAAATGTTTGTTTTGTTTTTTTTAGCTTCCATTTATTCTGTTAAGGCTAATCGGACGATGCTACAGTGGGAGTCCTAAATTTTACCTATCCAGTATAATTAGGATAGGGATCTTTGACGAGTTCCTGACATCGTACATTTTACGTCTAATCCGAGGGACGGCATAGCCAAGGATTTTTTACTTCTTTTAAAAAGTAATAGAGCCATCGCGGGACGCGAATCTGTGACCTTTGGTATTTTAGTTTGCTATGCTAATCACTACACCACAGTTGACCGCTCTTGATAGACTTAATAAAATCTCATATTCATGGCTATAGTCCGAATTTGTCGATATTTGTTAAAAAAAAAAAAAAAAACGAAAATACTGGAAACCGTACTCGATTAAAGTGGTTCCGATGTCAACTGATTAATTGTAATAAATAAAAATAAAAGTTTTAACTGGAAAGGACTCTACTTTAGGGTTTTCAAATGTCTTATTTGCGATATAAATTAATTGAACTCCAAAAACTTATCATTAGTACTCAGCCATTCTTAGTTTATGATTAGGAAATTCATTTATGTGTGATATGAGATCTTGGGCCTTTTGAGAAATGAGAAGGGACAATAATTATATTTTAAATTTCCCCACTTACATAAGCAATTGAAGAATATTTTTACGGGTTGTGGTAACCTCTCATCATTTAAAAAATCCTAGGGCCACCGCGGGACGCGAATCTGCGACCTTCAGTATTATTCAGGCATGGTAACCACTACACCAGAGGTGACCGCCTGATTAAAAATTTTTAAATAAGCAATAATAATTTTTAATATCGTAAAGTAAAACTTAAAAATAATATATCAGTGATAAGTTAAAAATTTTATTTTACTCCCTCGCAGTTTTTCAATCTACAGTATGTTGAAAGTCAGTCTTTAGAGGAAGTGTAATGGTATTGTGTGGCTTTATCTATGACTTTTGAGACCATCAAGTTCTTGTGTTGTAGGCCGTCTGTCTCATAGTGAGGCCCATCCGAGGTTAAGTATATTCTTTCGCCTTAGTTTCTTCAGTAGTTCTGACTGGAAGGACTAGATTCATTGGATGTTTTGGGAGGTTCATAAGTAGCTCCTTTTAAGTAATCTGGATAAAAGTCCTAATTGTTTGTTGAGTTGTTTTCTATTCCGTCTGATGTTTTCTTGAAAGTAAAAAGTTAACAAAAGAAAAAACAAAACAAAGTAAATAAAATAAAAATCATTAAGTATTACTTACTTGTATTTAATGTATACTAAAAATTATTCAGCATCGACATGCCGCTGTGTGTAAAAATTATTAAACACGCAGCTGGTGCACACCTGTTTTGTGCAAGGTCTAGTATCGATTTTTATTAGAGGTTTTTTTAGGCACTTTATATTCAATTGTATACAGTACGGGTTAGGCACAGCATTTATAACTTCAATAACACCAAGACGGACTTTCATGATCTTTGACTTGTAGCATTTGACTTCGCCCCGAATAGCAGGTATAGTATATTTTATAAAATTTTTAAAAATCGGAAAATGTAGGAGAGGGGGTTGTAATTGTTAAATGTTATTCTGTACTTAATCTACTGTTCATATCCTTTTCCCACATATCGCTCCCTCCTTTCAATAACAACGTCATATCTCAAAAAAAAGCATAATTTTCCAGAGTGAATTCGAAGTTTAAATGTATAATGAAATGTATTCAGAATAGATTTTAAGCTTCCGATTTTTTACAATGACGCAGCAGATCGCTTACTATAAAAATTACGATATTCCCCCCCTGGCACGGTAAACAGTTCCTTTTGATTTATGACGTTCTGCTATTAATTTTCATTGGTGTTGCTTGAGGTGATTTAAAAATTTGACGATCATGCCAAGATTCACTCTAAAAGCGCACTCAGAAAACATCTAATAACTAAAAATAGCCGATTTTTGAGATGTGCCGTTGTTGAAAGGAATGAGATTTTTTTTTATTTTTCCCGTAAGTGAAATAGTTATGTAAAACTATCGATATTCTCATCTATCGATAGTTTCGATGTATTATCGGGCATAAAACTATCGATACTATCAATAGTATAATGTGATGACCAGGAGAGGGGGGAAGAATAGTAGAATTTTTCATTTGAAACGATAGGAGCCATAATATACACGTTTCCATTTGCACTGTTTTCTTTCCTCTTTTATTAGGGAATAAGATGAACATTTCTGTAAATACAGGATGGGTTCCGTTATACTTTGAAATAATTTTTATTAGTTTCAAGATTAGTCGTAACCACAAAGAATAAAAACTTTATCAAAGGGTCAAAGTAACTGTATTTAGAGGAAAGCTATAACTAACCTCTTCAAGTAACCATGAAACCACGTTGTCCAAGTAGTTTATTTGACCTGACACCATTCCGAACGCAATTATCGAATGTGTTGGAGTTTTTGAAGAAAAAGGACGTTTCTCAGACATTTGTTTTGACATACCTTACATTGTAACGTGTATACTTTAAAAAAATGTTCCAGAGTGGTTGATTTAGTTGATGGTGTTCAGTTGATTTAGAGTGGTTGAAAGTATTTTTTTACAAAAACTGCAATTTTGTTTACACGCCATTAACCGATTAATTTTCAAGTCAAGGGGCTGGCAGGCAATCAGTTGTTTTGTTTGTATAATATTACATCAAGGAGCAAACCATTCAATTTTTTAGCCTTATATTTTTTGCGTGAAGTTATTTTTTTTTTATAGAGTAGATAAGCATTTTTTGTTAGAAACATAAATAAAATTACACCGTTACATTTCGTTTATTTTTCATTTCCATGAATTATATAGGACATGGGTGCTTAGAGGCAGAGGTTATCACTTTATCCTTTAAAACAAAGTTTTGGATAGTACTATCGCTAGTACCTAAACAATTATCGATAGCTTCGAGAGTTTAAAAGCATCGATAGTTTTACAACACTTGAGGTGCCTTTACACTCTATGGACCTCACCATCGAACAGGTTCTCCCCCGAACCTTGCCGTTCCGGCGTCCCACGAACAGCCATTTATACATAATGTGATGTTGGGCGAACGAATATGGCTGACACACCCAACGCTAGTTTCTGATGAAGAAAAAATGTCCATTATCAATACATTTTATTTTATCTGAAAAATAAAAAAATAGGAGACGAATTATTATTGGCGTAGTACTATCACAAACAACTCCTGCCACTTGGAAAAACGCAAATCAAAAGTGACACTAGTGCTGACCCCGAGTACAGACGAACAGATGAAGTACCTTGAATACCCGGAGGGTGAGGTTCAAAGCTAAAGTTCGTTGAGTGTAAAGGCACCTAACGTGAAAGTACATCTTTATATGTAGTATATCATTTCATAGAATTGGTTGAGTAACTAAGATCCCTAAGAGACACTTAACTACCGACCTCCTAGGGCAGACCTAGACGGCGGCAGATGGAGAGAGGTTGACACCTATAGGTGACCCTGAGGAGAGGTGCTAGGGGGAAGGAGGGGAGACTACCTGGGGCAGGTAAGCGCCACCCGTGACGTCGCCGGCGGCCCACGCAGTATGTTCCCACATCCAGGGAGATAATTAAGTCTCTCTTAATCCCCAACGTGTCGTTCGCGATCGCTCCCCTTTACTAACCTCCCCCCCCCCTCACCTGTTAAGTTATGGCCACACCGGCGCCGGGTATCATTTAGTCGTTCCCTCTCTTAACAACCTTTAAACATTTATATCGTTCATAAAAATCTTTAACCTCCTCCGTATTGAGAGGGAGGACATCAATCCAGCGATAACCGGGCAACTCCTGGTTTTGTTTCTTTATTTCTTCTCACGGAGCCGGTAATTTATATCAAGGTCAGTCCCAATGAGAAGGACCTTATGTGAAAGAAGGAGATTTAGTAACTTCGTTTGCCTGCGAATAAATGTTCTGTCACTTTTAGGTATATTCAGTATATTCAGTCAATTTCAGTATATTCAGAACCGCTAAAATAAAATCTTAAGTAAAAAAGTATGTGTTACAATAATCAGTAGCTGGATATCCAAACAGTTGAGAATACTTAGTATGAATATAGAATCCTAAAAAAACATGTAAAGGTGCCTTTACACTCTACGAAATTTACCCTCGAACAGATTTCTCGAAGGCTGTTCGGTTGTTCTAGGTACTTTACCTGTTCGCCTGTGTTCGGGGGTAGCGCTAGTGTCACTTTTCCTTTGAGTTTTTTCCCAAGTGACAGGAGTTTTTTGTGATACTAGTGCGCCGTTGTAATTTTTTTTTCGTCTACTATTTTTTTTATTTTTAAGATAACATAAAATATAGTGATAATGGAGATTTTTTCTTCATCAGAAGCAAGCGTTGGGTGCGTCAGCCATATTTGTTCGCTTAACGTCACCTCATATATAAATGGCTGCTCGTGGAACGCCGGTAGGGTAAGGTTCGGGGAAGAACCTGTTCGAGGTTGAGGTTCGTAGAGTGTAAAGCCACCTTATGAGAAGCAAGCGGTTAGTGATTCATATCTTGGCCCCACTTACTGAATGGGCATGGTCATTTTTTAGTGTAATTTAAATCCTATAAATAACTGTAAATAGAAAAAGGAAACAAATAGAATAATATGAGTTTTGCATCAATGCTTTAATCGCTTATTTATCTATAAACTGATCTATATGCCTTCTATGGTTCATTTGTTTAGTTTAGTTTAGAAAGTTGTTTATTTTGTTTTTGTTTTTTAATTATTATGAAATTAAACGTATTTGTTGAAGGTTGCTGTTTAGCCAAATGACAAACATATCTACTTTTTATGCTAATATGATGTTTTAGTGTTAATTCCTCCGGAATTTATTTATCTATTTCCCCAAAAGTCAGTATCACAATAAGTCACACCAAAGCGTGTCCATTTTTAGCATTAGTAATATTAATTAATATTAATATGTTAATATACTGCAATATGACCTGCTTGGCTCATGACAGGTGTTGGAAAAAAAAGAACGGCAGAGGCGCCAGGTGAGGGATAAGTGATAGCGTCTCATTTTGAATAAGTTTCCTTTTTATTAATTTGGAGTCCGAAAAGGGGAAAAGATTGAAAAGCCTGAAAAAGAAATTTAGAGGACATTAAAGGATGTTTGTAAGTGAGTTGTGAAATTTAATTTATTGTAAACATGAATAGCACACTTAACCTTTAGTGTATTTAAATTTTTATTTCATATTAATTGAGAATAATAAAAATTATATATTACTTAATTCATATTCTTCAATTTCTTTATGATTCCCCTCAATAAAACTGATACCTTGTGTAAAAGAAAGGGACAAATAAAAAATAAAGGCCCGATTAATTTAAATTAAAATAGCCTCACATAGCAATACATTAATATTAATTACTATAAAGTTTAAACATTTATAGTAATAATATAAATGAAAAAAAAATAATAGAAATACCAGTTTACTGTATTGAGTTCGGTTTATTTTTAGAACAAGGGGAAACATTTTGGCCTGCCTACTATACAGTGGCGTACCTAGGGTAGACAAAGAGGCGGCTCGCCCCAGACTCCACTTAGGTACGAGGGTCAGGTCCAGAAATCTGGCTTCATTTTTTTTTTTTAATTTATTGAATAATAACTTCAGTCTCATTGATGTTTTTTTCACCCTGTAGAAGGAGGACACACAAAAAGTACACAACTAAGACAAAAAAAAAACGAAAAATTCTTACTACGATATACGAACATAATATTTCTCAACATCCATGTTCTAAGAAGAACAAAATTAACTGTATTCTTCGGTATAATGTTATAGGATTAACCACGGTCGTACAAATAGGTTAACATAAATTTATGATGAAAGAGTGATGTATGTGAACACTATTGAGGACACGGTGAATTATGTTGAAATCAATATGACAAATGAAGTGTAAAATAGCTAAAAATCTTTCCTCCACAAAATTAGCAAATTTTAAATTGGAATAAGAAACTGCCTTTGTCCATATGTATAAAATAATGATGAATGACTTTTAATCAACAAGACATTTCTCTTAAATAAATTCCTTAATAGTGTAATATCAGGGGTAGTAAAATATATCATGGGAAGTCTTGGCCCGATCACAAAAAAAAAAAAAAAAAAAAAAAAAAAAAAGGTTTCCACTCCTGACTCCAAATGGTCTAGGTATGAGGTTAACAAAGAAGTTTTATTTTCCGTTTGATAATAATCAAATAAATTTTGATAAATCCAGAAAGACGACCAATTAAAATAGTATTATAATTAATGACAGTTGATAGTACATGAGCCGCTGATTATACGTAAAGAATTCATACGGTTTTCCGTTTTAGTCTGTTGTGAAACATGTTTCATACATACTATTTGGTAGTCTTTTGGAATCACATTGTTCTTTTTGTTTTGTTTTTTGAGAGAGAATAAAAAACGCCTGGGTCTTTTTTACATTACCCACACCAGTTACTTATTTCTAAAACAGTGATTTATCTTATTATTTAATTAATACTAATGAAGAACAGATTATGAAAGTAATGTATATAACAATCATCAAATGTAAACAAAAATGATAGTTAAATTTATAACCACGATTTCCTCTCTGCAACTTCTCAATCTGCATCTAAATGCTGGAGATATTTTAATATTTTTTTAAAACAACTTCACCGTTTCTTAAAATCTAAGAGGTAACCTCCTTCATGTATATACTCTTTTCTTTTAAAATAGACACAACTGGTGTTATTTAATAAAAAAAAAAAAAAAAACAGTTATCAAAAAGTAAAAAAGACCCGAACGCCTCAAAATCGGAAAATGTAAAATCTGAGAAATTTCACGTCCACCTACATATAAAAATTAATAACAGAACAGTGCCATCCAAGAACTACAGATGGGCTAAAGACTCAGTTGGAACATACAAAACTAAAAAGACAGAAAATGACCAGACGTTACAAACAACTGGATCATCTCCTGGACAGATCATCACTTAACTTACGAAACAAAAGACTAATACATAACACCATACTAAAACCAATTCAATACAAATACAAATTTCAAACCACACAATCGAAAATTTTTACAAGAAAATTAAACGCTCCATGGTATATTTCTGACGAAACAATACACAAAGGCATGGACATTTCAGCAGCAAAATAAATTAACGAAAAATACACTACATTTCACAAGACAACTCGCAACCACTAAAACCCACTTTTTTCTTTCTTCTAATTCCTAACAGTTACACTAGTCCAACGAAGATAAAAAAGGCAATGGCCGAGAGATCTACTCAAACCATGATACATAAACTCATAAAAACTAAATCAAGTATCTCGCAGGGAATAAAGTTTGCATTTCAAGATTTGCTAGAGGCGCTCCAGCAACGGAGCAAATGGCGTAAAATATTAATAAAAAATAATACTTTCATGATTGAGAGTACGGAAGAAGTCTATTCCACTTAATTGACATTACAGCAATACTATCGTACAGAATTAATGCACAGAACCCATCACCATCAGTCGAAGAGATCGACCGTTCAACGAAACATAAAGAAGTGTCGTTTCAACAAAAGCTGCCTTGAAACGCTATTTACTTCTTTCCAAGTGCAGACCTCAAATCCCTATGCTCATATTAGAACCGTTATTATAGATACCTTTTTTTCAAAGTATGGCAGGCGACTGATTAAGAGGAGGGTAGAATTAATTTAAGTAAGGAGTGAAAGTCTTTATTTCGTATTTTTTCTATTTTTACTTTCACTTACCTGTATATGAAATATATAGTAAGTGGAAGTATTGCGAGCGTGAAAAATTTCGACTTCCGGTTTTCAACGGAAATACACGTTTTGGGGTCCCCTGAGTCCAAATAACCAAGTCCCGCGAAATGGTCTGTGTGTGTGTGTGTGTGTGTGTGTTTGTGTGTGTGTTTGTGTGTGTGTGTGTGTGTGTGTGTGTGTGTGTGTGTGTGTGTGTGTGTGTGTGTGTGTGTGTGTGTGTGTGTGTGTGTGTTTGTGTGTGTGTTTGTGTGTGTGTGTGTGTGTGTGTGTGTGTGTGTGTGTGTGTGTGTGTGTGTGTGTGTGTGTGTGTGTGTGTGTGTGTGTGTGTGTGTGTGTGTGTGTGTGTCTGTGTGTGTGTCTGTGTGTGTGTGTGTGTGTCTGTGTGTGTGTGTGTGTGTGTGTGTGTGTGTGTGTGTGTGTGTGTGTGTGTGTGTGTGTGTGTGTGTGTGTGTGTGTGTGTGTGTGTGTGTGTGTGTGTGTGTGTGTGTGTGTGTGTGTGTGTGTGTGTGTGTGTGTGTGTGTGTGTGTGTGTGTGTGAACAGACTAGCTCAAAAACTATTAACCGTGCGAACCTGAAATTGGGTATTTAGTGTATGTATATACCCGCGATGTGACAGCAAAAATTTCATCAAAATTGGTCAAAGGGTGGGGGTACTTTATTTAATAACTTTTTTTTACGTTTTTTTCGATTTTCTCAAAAACGGCTCTAACGATTTTGATTAAACTAAGTATTTGATGTATTAATATGCCCGAGATATGACTGTAAAAATTTCATCAAAATTGATCAACCGGAAGGGGGACTTTACTTAATGAATTTTGTATCATTTTCATGTGTTTTTTTTTATTTACTCAAAAACGGTTATAAAGATTTTGATCAAACTGGGTATTTGACGTATGTATATGCCAAAGATATGACATCCAACATTTCATCAAAATTGGTCAAACGGAGGGGGCACTTTATTTCATAACTTTTTTTCCAATTTTTACTTTTTTTTCGATTATCTCAAAAACGGCTTTAATGATTTTGATCAAATTCGTCATGTTTAATGAAAATTAGGTGTTCAATAATATCAGGTAAGTTTTATCAGTATTAAAATTTTCTGAGGGGGCTTAAATGGGGAAGGGGCCTTTTTTGTTTTCCTATAAAGTACCTTTGTTTTAGTTTATATTGAGAAATCAACTGTCTCTCATCACGCCTAAAAATACGAAATGGCTAAATATGATATATGAAGAAAATCAAGTAAACATATACAGGAGAAAAAAATCTGGTGCGATGCGCGCAACACACAACTTTCACTTACCAACTTACTTACATTAGAAATCGACATGTTTTTTTAATTGCCATTTTTATTAATAATATAAAAACTTGATTTTGATTAAAAATGATTAATTTAATCAAGATCATTAAAGCCGTTTTTGAGATATTCCAAAAAAATGTAAAAATTGGAAAAAAAAAGTTATGAAATAAAGAGCCCCCTGCATTTAACAAATTTTGATGAAATGTTGTCTGTCACATTATGAGCATATACATACACCAAATATCCAGTCTGATAAAAATCATTACAGCCGCTGTTGAGTAAATAAAAAAAAACACGTGAACATAAGAAAAAGTTTATTAAATGAAGTACCCCTTCCGTTTCACCAATATTGATGAAATTTCGGCTGTCGCATCGCGGGCATATACATACATCAAATACCCAGTTTCATCAAAATCATCAAAGCCGTTTTTGAGAAAATAAAAAAAAACGTAAACATTAGATAAAATTCTTTAAGTAAAGTCCCCCCTCCGGTTGATCAATTTTGATGAAATTTTTACAGTCGTATCTCGGGCATATACATACATCATATACCCAGTTTGATCAAAATCGTTAAAGCCCTTTTTGAGTAAATAAAAAAAACACGTGAAAATGATACAAAATTTATTAAGTAAAGTCCCCCCTCCGGTTAATCAATTTTGATGAAATTTTTGCAGTCATAGCTTGGGCATATAAATAGATCAAATACTCAGTTTAATCAAAATCGTTAGAGCGGTTTTTGAGAAAATCGAAAAAACGTAAAAAGTTATTAAATAAAGTACCCCCTCCTTTTGAGCAATTTTGATGAAATTTTTGCTGTCACATCGCGGGCATATACCTACACTAAATACCCAATTTCAGGTTCCCACGGTTTATAGTTTTTGAGCTAGTCTGTTCACATACACACACACACACACACACACAGACACACACACACACAGACCATTTCGCGGGATTTGGTTATTTCGACTCAGGGGGTCCCAAAACGTGTATTTCCGTTGAAAACCGGAAGTCGAAATTTTTCACGATCGCAATACTTCCACTTACTATATATTTCATATATAGGTAAGTGAAAGTAAAAAGAAAACTATTCCGTCAACTCATAAAACACCTTGAGCTCACGCAGGCGCCGTACGCCTTTAATGACAAACCAATGCGTTATAATTAAAGATGTTCTTAAATAATTTATTTTTTGAAGAGAAAAGATTTGGCTCCGCCGGGAGTCGAACCCGGGTCTCCTGCGTTACATGCGAGGATGCTAACCGCTACACCACAGAGCTCGGCTCAAGGCAGAGCAAATCCTTCCTCTTCACAGATACCTACTCCCCCTATCTCACAAGTTTTGTGAGTAGTAGCGGGAGGTGGACAAATTTTGTCCAATTTATGATATTTATTGACATAAGTCAATTTTTTTATTTCAATCAATTTTTTTACCCGGGTTCGACTCCCGGCGGAGCCAAATCTTTTCTCTTCAAAAAATAAATTATTTAAAAATAATTTAAAATGGTGGTCAGCCACGAACTAAGATTAGATTAATTAAAGATGTTCTGTTCATTTAATGAAAATTATTTGTTACAAGTACATAGAGAATTATAAAATCAGACGACTTGGAGTATTATGCTTGGATTGCCGAATTATCACATGTAAAAACTTTTATTTAATAATAAAAGAAATTAGTTTTTTTTTTTTTTTTTTTGAGCAAATGAAAACAAAAATAAGAAATGAATGTGGAAACATGTATAACTTTGAAAAGTGGCAATTAACAAAACACATTAATTTCTAATCTAAGTAAGTTGGTAAGTGAAAGTTGTGTGTTGCGCGCACGCACCAGATTTTCTTTTTTTTTTTTTTATAAATTTTGAAATACCAGAAAACGAAAAATCTCAGAAGTTCATTGTTTTGTTTATTATTTTTTTTTTCATATTGAAGGGATGGACTAAGATAAACATTAATAATTTAATTATACTAGGTGTTTATAAATGTTTTCCTTTACAAAACATAACATCCAACTGCGTCCAAATCCCGAATAGCTACAAAGGCAAGGTGATAGATTTTAAATAAATGAATATAGATTTTTCAAGCAATGTCTTGTAAAAATATATTCTATCTAGACCTCAAGCGATTTATACTTCTGACAAAAACCTATAACCGTTGAATTAAATAACCATCCACCGACAGGTAGAGGCAGAAGACATAAACTCCACCCACTAGGGATACCCGCGCTGCACATATATGGCAAGTTGAGAGGAAGTCCCACGGGAAGCCTATGAATCAGCTATGCACTGAGGAGTACGTGGACTCTTCTCTAGAAGTCAGTCATGACTTCAATACATGTCTAAGAAGTTAATGTATAAAATTGTTTCGAAAAGTCGATTTCTGAATCCGTGAGCTATTTGATGGTGATCGTTATGAAGGGATATGATTATTATAATTATCATCACAGATTTACATTGTTGAAATGTCAATTATAAAATTATTGTCAAGATGGTAAAACATTTTTTCCTAGAGATGCGTTTATGTAGGTATCATTAATATTAATATTTCTTTCAGTACATTATTATGAGATTTTTGTGTTTATTTCTGTTTTTAATTAGTATAAAAACATAATCTTATAAAGTATAAGGTTCTAAATTATTTTTAGAAATGTCAGATAGTTAGCATAATAGATAGCAAAGCGAAATCTGAAAATTAATAGTTTTTGATGTTTGAGGAATATCAAGAATTTTTTTTTTTTAAATATTTTGTAAGTCTGATTTTTAAAAAAGGAATGTGATAATAAACAAAAACTGTGGCTATTTTTTTTTATAAAAAAAAAAAAATCAGACCCCTTTTTTTACTTTTGACCACTTAGTTTGCGTTTGAATTAAAAAAAAAAACAGGGTTTCGGTGGGGCTACCATTTTAAAATTTACCAATCAAATATTGTTGGCATAGATCAACATAGAAATAGACAAGAAAAAAAATCACATTAGTTCTACCGTAGGGACGTTAAATGTACGATATTTTATATTACGATAACACTAAGCGCAAGGTCATATAAATCAAATTAAATTAAGATCTTCCGTGACATTGTGATGAAAATCTGATTCTTAACAGGTGCACTTGTGTTAACATAAAAAATATTATGAAATACAATTTTTAAAGAAAATATTTTTAATAAACTTTATACTACATACAAATTATGTACTTGGCATCATTCAACGATACACAAAATAAGCCAAATTCCTTTTAATATTTTTTAGGGAAAATACTTACATTAAAAAAATGTGTGATTATATCAGTAACTGAAAAGATAAATTAAAGATATATCTTGTAGGATTGACTATACTGTTTTGAAAAAACTATTTCCTTTTAAAAATCGTCTGTGATTAGAAGGAACACTTACGAATAAAAATATAAATCAAGAAGGAACCTAATAAAAATACACATTATCTATTTATGTTTCTAACTATTGGAATGTGTTTACCTATTTACCTATTAGTATAATAAATGAAATAAACGACCACTTTCGTTCCAATAAGAAACATTTAACATGACAGGTCAAACCGGTAATTTGAATTTTAAAAACATCGCGAGGTGTGAAATCTCACATGCACTCTATAATTAGCATGCTAACGAGTCTTCAAGGGAGGTCATAGTTTTCATAATTGACGTAAAAAAAAAAATTATAAAAGAATAAATAACCTGTTGCATTAAGGAAGTATTTTTGTAGACGTCAAGAGAATACCATTTGTTGGCCAAACAAGGTTATATGACTCTAGAACTGGGTTTTCTATCAATTCATTGAAGAGTATGTCTATCATAGTAAGCCACTTTAAAAAGACTGGATGAGCCCAAGGAGGTGAGATAAACCACATTAATTGTATACGGCCCTTTATTCTACTGAAAAATGAAGTGGGATATAGCATGGATTTTATATTGACTAAAATAACATCATAAAGTTTTAACTCTGGCTGTATGGATTTATCCAATGCCATAAATAAAAAAAATGTGAATGTTATACCGCGGGCATATAAATACATCAAATGCCGAGTTTAATCAAAACAGTTCGATCCGTTCTGGAGAAAATTGAAAAAAAAAACAAAAAAAACACGTGAAAATGAGACAAAATTTATTAAATAAATAACCCCCTCCGGTTGATCAATTTTGATGAAATTTTCGCAGTCATATCTCGGGCATATTAATACATCAAATACTCAGTTTAATCCAAATCGTTGGAGCCGTTTTCGAGAAAATCGAAAAAAAAACGTAAACAGTTATTAAATAAAGTACCCCCTCCGTTTGACAATTTCTGATGAAATTTTTGTTGTCACATCGCGGGCATAAAAGTGCTACGGGCATGACCCTAAAACGTGTATTTCTGTATAAAAACTGAAGTCGAAATTTTTTTCATGACCGCAATACTTTCCCTTACTATATATTTCATATATGGGTAAGTGAAAGTAAAAATGTCCATATCTTCTACCAATTCATGATAGCAAACAGAGTAATTGGATTCAGACTTAATGAGATACAAACAGAAAACATCTCTCTTGGCTGTTTTTAAATTTCATCCGCAAAAAGTTCCTAACCTAATTCTGTGCCCCCCGGGAGATATTGGATAGTATGTCCATAAATATTTTTCATTGAATAAAATTTTCCACCATGGTTATAAATAATTACTATGCCATTAACAATATGAAAAGGTTCGATCAAGCTATTTCAACAAGCAACAAGTTTGAATAGCCCAAAATTATGAGAAATTGACTCTCCTATGCAAAATGTTATATGATTTTTTCTTTCTCTCAGAATTCATATTTCACCTTTTTATAGGAGCAAAGAGCATTTTTACTATATAATCAAGGGAAAAAGAGCATCAAATATCTTTCATGATAATGATGTTTTAATTTACAGCGTTAATGTTCCATTCAATTATAAAGTATGAAGTCCCTCTGGAAGATAGGACTTTTTCAGAAATAAATTTCTCTTTATAAAAGCCATCACAGGAAAAAATACCTTACGAGGGAAAAAAGCAGGGAGCAGGGGAAAAGAGCATATGTACCGTACAAGGAATCCTTTAAAATTGTATTTAAATATATTGCAATTACTATTTATGCCGCTAATACCTAACTAGCTTGGTTAATTGCGGAATAAAATATAATAAATAAGAGCTTTCCTAGATGTATGATCTAAAACTTTTAAAATCACCCAGGAAATTCCTAAAGTTATGCCCTTAACAACACCATTCTTCAGATGTTTATTATTGTCCCTAGAATAAACACCACGATAAACTAACTACCTCACTTTAGTCTGAAGTATTATATTACAAAATTTTAGAGCCAAGTTAGTTGTTTTGTTTGGAATATATTTCAACCGACAGATCATTATTAGTCGCATGAGAAAGAATCAAAGGGACCGATCGGGTTGGTATGCCATTGCCAACGCATGCCAGGGGAGCCCCCCGGAGTTCGGACTACCTGAAAACAGGGATTGGTCCAAGGCATTCAAAAGATGGTGAGATAACGGGGAGCAGAATCTGCCAAACACCCTAACAGCTTTTAAATTATTATCACACCGTCTACAATAAATTTCCTTCAGCTCATAAGAAAAAAAATCTTTTATGGTAATGATGTTTAAATTTATAGCATTAATGTTCCACTCAATTATAAAGTACAAAGTCCGGGGTCACCTGTGCTGTTAGCACAGCACAACAACCTAAAATACTAAAGGTCGCGGCTACCTGTCCGGCGGTAGGCCTCGAATTTTTTAAAGGGAGTAAAATAGGAATAGGATGTAAAATGGTGGTCCAGAGCCTGTACGAGGTATTCAGGTACTCGTGTGAAGACCCCTATTCTAATTATACCTGGATAGACAAAATTTAGGACTACCACTGTACCATTGTCCGATTAATCTTAGTGGAATAAAGTGACAAAGTACTAAGTCCTTATGAAGTCATTACGGAAGAAAGGAATTTTTCAAAAATAAATATTTCTTTATAAATGCCATCACAGCAAAAAACTCTTTTGCAACTAAATTGAATGAAAACATGTGAAATATTTTACGCACTTCCATTAAGTATTTCCAAACTGTCTTTCCCTGAGGCTCCGTGAAAGTTTTCTTCTACAACATATTAATTATTGTATCTTAAATATACAATATAATAATATTATCCCTTTATAAAATGGGGGAATAAATAAAATATAATAGGGAACAAGCCCACCCCTCCAGCGTAGACTAACACCAATTTTATAAATCATATAAATGTTCATTTAATTTAAAAAAAAAAAAAAAGAAGTCTTATTCCCAGAATTTTTTCTTTTTTTTTTTTTGCGAAAATGTAAATATATTTATTACACATCACCGTTTTAGGTAGTAAAAATAAAAACTATACATTGACGTAAAACATGCAGTTCAAAACCTTAGTAATTCTTTTTTCTACATGTGTAAAAGTCTATATTTCTCATAGTAGGAAGATTAATGATGTCCATGATAAAATAATTGTCGAATAACACATCTTCCGGTACATTAGTTAATTAAAACTATGCAGACATAATAAAAAATCTAAACATAAAAATTGATTGATGAAATGAAAACAAAAATGTAAATTACAATAAAATTTAAGTTGATGAAAATGATTGTTATTAAAGGACTAAGTTCAGGAGGTAGAAGTGACAAAGATAATAAAAATCAATGTAATGTGTTATATAATAAGTGTTCTTAGTTTTATTATAAAAAAAGTGTAAAAGAAAAAGAAAAAAAAATGACATATTATATATGTAATGCATAAGTGTTTGAAGTTAAGAAAAATAAGCAATAGATTGACCAATGCAACCAAAAAAAATGTACAATAATTATTTACGTAATTTTGCTCCTTATTATCAACGATATAAAGCTAATATACGTAGAGACTTATATATACACATTTAATTTAGGAAAGGAGTTTATGGAATAAAAGAAAAATGCCAAGAAGATGGCCGTGTTATGTCCGAAACGTTGGGATTAGGCCTTTTTCTTTTTTTTTTAAATTGTGACTTTTTAATAAACTAATGTACTGGAAGATGTGTTATTTACCAATTAATTTATCTTAGTAATTCTTTTCAAAAGGCAGAAATCTAGTCAAAAAATATAAAACAATCAGTGCCTTAAGCAGAATCCCGGCACCAGTGATTTAACCTGGTTAAATAGTGATTTTTGCAATATCATCACATCTCATTTAATAACCTAATCTTTATTGTTAGGTAGGTTATTTCTAATTTGTTGTGATACTACAGATGATTTTTGTCTCCTCTATTGCACCACCAATCATCCACGGATTATTTAGAAGCGAACAAATCTCGCGTAGTAAATTCTTCCAATTTTTACCGATGTATATTCTCTTGACCAGCAACAAATGAAAAATATAATGTATTGAAAATCTAAATTGCTGATTTCCAACCACATTCCCTTTCTTAACCCTATTTTCTTACAGCATGCTGTATTGCCAACTGTCCTCTTGAGCCCCGATGCTCAGATACATGCTGTGTCCTTGCGAGCATTTTCTCTCCTTATGTAATAATCCTTTTTCTTGCAGAAAGAGAATTGAACTCTTCTTGCTCGGAATATCCTTCATCAACTTCAAAATCCCTATAATGAACAATACTGAGCTATTGATGCTAATATTCACAAGCTTAAATTAAATAGTTATTTGTACAAATCACTGGTGCCGGGTCCTGCATAAGACCCAACAATTATTAAGTTCCAACCTTGCTTCAAGATAAAAATGTCATTAAAAATAAAATATCATAACAGTTATTTATAATGAAAAAACACTCAATTCACTAGTGTAAAATTAAAACATGAACGCAGTAGAGGCCCACTTTAGTAGATGATTTGATTCCTATAACGCCTTGTTTCGGTAAAATCCCTACATGTTAAATCAATGGAAACTCTAAACGGGTAAAATGATAGTGTTGTAAATGTTAAAATAAATCTGTGAAAAGATGAGGGCGGAGATGGGAAGGAAGACCTGCAGCGGAATAAAGCTCTTTCTTATTGCCCCCGGGGGAGCCCCCCCACAGCCGCCGCTCTTAACTCTGATTTAAACTCCTTTGTCTTTTATAATCCTCAGTTCTGATTTTATACTGCCCTTTGTAGATTATTTCCTTCAGTTCGTGACTGTTCGAATAATCGAGCCGAGGAGAATATCTTACTTTAAAAAAATACGTTTTAGAGAAACCGTTAAGAGAAAAAAAGACTTTTGGCTTAAGTTTGTTTGTTTCTCTGTTTTAACGTCACTTTATGCCACTAAGGCTAATCGGACGATGATACAGTGGGAGCCCTAAATTTTGTCTATCCAAGTGTAATTAAGATCTTTAACGAGTACCTGACATCGCACAGGCTCGGGACCTACATTTTACGTCCTATTCGTGGAGCAGCATACCCAATGATTTATTACTCCCATTAAAAAAATCCTAGGGCCACCTCGGGACGCGAACCCACCATCCGAAATACATTGTTTTGTTTCGGCTGAAGTGCCCCTTACGTTACCTTAACTTCGACGAAATTTTTTCGCTCTCTCATCATGGGCATACTACCTCAAATAATTATTTTAGTTTCCGTACGAAAATTCGTTTCTGATCTAGTAAATTCACACATTCACTGACCATTTCGCGGGATTTGGTTTTATGGACTCACGAGGCAACTAAATGTGTCTATCCGATGAAAACCAGAAGTCGAAATTTTAAACGATTGCAAAAATTCCCCATAAAATATATATTTCATATATAGATCAGTGAAAGTAGAATCTAAAATAGGTATTTTTTCCATAAGAAGACGAAATTCGCCGAACCCTTTGGTGAGGCATCGATTTCAACGGTAAAGGACCCGTTTTTTAGTTGGTTTGCCCCTTTTTTAGTCTGTTTGCCACTTTTAGAGAAAGACTCGATCTAATTTAAGCTGATTAAGGGCACGATTCTAACTACAAGGGGAACGGTTGGGAGTTTACTAAAGTTTTAAACCCCGTTTCAATGGTGTCTAGTACTGGCTTCAAAAATTCCCGTATGATAATGCTATTAGAGAAAAAAAGGATAATTAATGATAATTATACATGTAATACTTACATATGTATTTTATTTCTCTTGACCGCACCCTAACACCATTTCCACTTCATACAGGATGTTATACTTCAGGAGGGCGGGGAATGATTAATATCAGGTCATCCAATAAGAAATGTCGGTTTTTAATATTCTGTTTGTTTATGTTTAGATTACTAATCCCTCCTTTTCAATTTACATTTTCGTTTATTATAGCATTAAATACACTTCTGTTTATGATGTTTTGGTTAGAGAAACTTATTTATTCTGTGCTAAAATTTCATTTGAAATGGATCTCCCAAGAAACTACTTACGCCATGTTAAGCTTTAGGAATTCGATAAAGGAGAAAATGCTGCTTCAACTTACCAAAACTTGCAGAAACATATGGCGAAAATGTCATTAGTGAGCGACAAGTGGTTAGGACCTGGAGAAACACCTAGGACAGAAGCGAGATAAGGACTTCATCCGATAAAAAGTGTAAGACGGGATATGGAAGGAATCCATCATCATGAATTCCTTGATCTTAACCAAACTATCACTAAAGATCTGCACTTTGATCAGCTGGACCGAGCGAGCAATTGAGGAGAAACGTCCATCACTTATCCATAGACGCGGAATTTTATTCTATAATGACAATGGGAGGCCCCAAGTTGCAAAACAAACCGTATTTCCAAGACTTGGCGCTTTCGGATTATCAACTTTTCCGCAGTCTCCAAAACTCATTAAGCGGAAAGAACATGAATTCAGTCGATGATGTGAAAAACGGGGTGTTAGCTTTCAGGTTATTCAAAACCAAAGGATTTTTTCAGAACATGCATTCAAATTTTTTTTTCAAGATGGCAAACTGTTATAAAACAAGATGGTAAATACATTTTAGATTGAACGTGTTTCTTTGATTTATCCTATACCTTATAGCACGCCGTGCTCATTACTTAAGGGATGGCCTGATACTTGTAAGCAGTTACAGGTGCTAAAATGTCCATTTATTACTGGACTAGATATTTCCCCCTTGAGTAATCTTACAAGCCACGCATACTATATAGTCATTTTAAAATAATAATATTTTCTATGTAATATTTGAGACTCAGGAAAGCTGCGGTTTATATAATAAGCAAAAGAAAAAAAATGATGAACGTTATTCCAAGAAAACTGTATCTCAATCAATCGAATCTCATGCAGCACATTAGTTCGAGCTAACATTATGTTGCGGGGGGTTAGTTCTCTCTGGCAGTAATTGTAAAATTGTTGTATGTCATTCCAATAATATTATAGCATGCCATTAAAAACCGACATTACTTATGGGATGAACTGACATATAAAATTTGTGGCCAGATATAAAAGTTATAATTAACATTGATGACCTCAGAATAACATTGATTTCCTCAAATCAGATATTGATTGCAATCTATACAATTTTGCAACAAAAAATATTGTATAGGCGGGCGCAAGCGACAGTGCTGCTTCTGCGACGGCGCTGCAAGAACTAGAGAAACGGGGATAAAAGCGGGGCCATTACCTGGGATTCATAGGGTTTTTTTGGCGTTTTTAATTTATTTTTCCATAATTAAAACCCGATTGAGCAAAAAATCATTTGAAAAATATCTAATAGGTATTGCTCGGTCCCTCAGTGTTAAATTAGAAAATCAAAAGACGTGTCATTCCCTTTCATTTCCAAAAAATAAAAAGCTTCTTAAAGAGTGGATTGTAAAATTAAGAATAGATAAGCCTGTTTCGAAACATATGACGATATGTAGTCTTTATTTTAAAGAAAGACATATATTTATCCAGGTAAATATTAGAATTTGACATTTTATTATTCCAAAATGCTAGTTTTATGCAAATAACATTGAGACCACAGTGTCATAGATTTGTTTTTCTTTTTTAATTTTCACCATTTCTCTATTAGATCCGTTGTGCTTAATTGTTCCATGTTTTCAATGCGAAGCCTGAAAGTTTTGACAAATAAATAAATAATATGACAAAGAATCTAAGCTGTCATAACAATGATTGTGTGAACAGGTAATTAATGTTATTACTAACCGAAAAACGTCGAGTAAAGTTACAATGATGTGTTTGCATTTTCCAGAACTACCAGCTTTACACGTACAATGGCAAGAAAATTGCTTATTATTATTAATAAATTTGATTTCCACTTTTATTTGATGGGACAGTCCTTTAAGATTGTTAGTTTAAAGGCACGAGGCTTTTAAAATAACTGTTTTTTTTATTTTTAGATGTTATTCCACATGTAAATATGTGGTTTGCATCAAGAATAGCCTGCCCTTCAATTAATGGTCTTTTAAAATTACCAATTATCTCTATCACATCAACTAAGTCTAACACCGTTCTTTCCGACATTTTGCAAAACTACTAGCGCACCCTATAGTCGATTGCGCCCGCCTATTACACTAATGTGATATAATAATATTTACATATTCAGGATTAAGCTGTAGAATATAAGGGTTAAAGGCCGGACATACTGCGGAGGACGGTATGAAGACATGTTGCTGGTAATTGCCCTTTCCGCTGCCAGCCCGTCCCCCGGTCTGCTAACTACCAATTAATCTTTCCTCTTGGGTTAAGAGGATTTTCCAGTTCGTACAGGCTATTTTGTCATTTTATAGTTGAATCTCTATCCAGCACTGATTCACTCCATCATTACTCTCTTCTAGCCCATTTTTTTAAAAATAGACCTATGACTAAATAGTGCATTAGTTAAATCATTAAATAGCCAGAATCATGCACACATTAGGTCAAATTTTAAGTTTTCTTCTATACCTATATTCTAACAATTATGTGAGTTAAATAATAATAAATAAACGAAAATGATTTACCATGGGGTCAGCGGGTCACCTGTGGTGTTGTGGTTAGCATAGAAACCTACAATACTAAAGGTCGCGAGTTCGCGTCCCGAGTTGGCCCAAGGATTTTTAAATGGGAGTAAAAAATCCTTGTCTATGCAGTCCATCGGATAGGACGTAAAATCGGAGGTCCCGAGCATATACGATGTCAGGTACTCGTTAAAGATCCCTATCCTAATTATACCTGGATAGGCAAAATGTAGGACTCCCACTGTAGCATCGTCCGATTAGCCTCAGTGGCATAAAGTGACGTTCAATTGCATATTTCATCTTATTTATTATTGTTGTTTACTTAATCTCAATTTATGACTCAAAGGTCATCGATTAATATGGTGAACGAATTATTCACACGGATCAACTAGTTAAATGCTAAAATAATAAAATAATTTTCTTTTATAAATTCATTCCATTAGCAAATTCAATTCCTACAAAAATTAAACTTTTGAGAGGAAAAATAAATTCTACCATCGTCAAGCGATGAGAAAATCAGAAGGGCTAAATTAATTTGTACACTAATGTTAAAATATAAAATAAAAGTAATGCTATAATATAAAAGATTATCTTAAAGATTTACTTACTATAAAGTTGTAACAGAAATAATGTTCAAAGAGCTTACCTGCAAAAATAAAATATTGAAAATTAGACATACAATGCAACAACTAATGTAAATAAATACAATGAAACACACATATGATCATATTTGCTGGTCCAGACCAAGACAGGAGGTATAACTTGGGAGGAAAATTTTGAATTTTTTTACGAATTATCTTAAAAATGCATTTACCATCTCTATGCAAGACCGATTATAAACCGCGACAGTGATAATTCGTGTAACACTTTTAAAATCGTATAAAGCAACCTACGGATACCAAAGGAAGCGAAAAGAAGATACATTATTCGAGTATCCTGAAAAATTGCTTTTTTTTTTTTAGTTAAACCAGTCTTGTGATAAAAATAAATTTAACCGTTGAATACAAACAAAGAATTTCGTTTTTTGAAAAAATATAAAATATTACGTCACCATGAAAAGTAACATATTTATTTATAGGATGAGGAGACTCAGCTAGAATATTTAAAAAAATATATAGATATTTTAAAAATAAAAACGATTTGCTTAATTTTTTCTTACAAAAAAAGACTGGAATCATTTATAAGAACAGAAAGCCTTGACCCCCTATACAGGTGAACAGTTAACCTGTCAATGTTTTGGCCCACTGAGTATAAAAATATGAATCGTTATAATATAAATAAATAAAGATAAGGCAAGAAGGATATGGACTAAAATCTAATAAAGAAATATACAAGAATGTGGAAGATTTGGATATTGTCATTAGGATCAGAAGACTGAAGTTCTACAGGCACATGGTCAGAATGATTAATGAGAGACAAAACAAGAAAATTTTCGACAAAGTCTCCAACTATAGATAAAGAAGAATTGGGCAAGCTAAAAATCAAAGATAAGGATTGCTTGGATTGAGAACTTTTTAGGAAACACTGAAAGGGGTTGGTGTTCTTGTGGGTAGGAAGGAGAGAAGAGGGAGAAAATGAATTGAGGAAGAGCGAAGGGAACAGTCCAGGAGGATGAGGGAGTATTGGAGTAAGAGGAAGGCAGAGCGAGTGAGGAGGAAACGGAAGTGATATTCGCGTGGTCCTTGCTGGCCGTTTCGTGTTAAAATAAATAAATAAATAAATAAAGGCTCCCACAGTAAATAAATAAATAAAGGAACCCACAGGTTCGATGCCGACACCATACGAGAGATGGAGGGAGACTCCCTTCACACCTCAATCCAACGACCGCTGTCCAAACCTGCCCTAACGCAATCCTCCCACTACCTTCTCGTCCTAAACCGCCGACGTATTCCATTTGTCAACGTGCTTGTTAATCTTTTTGGAATTCGTTCGCAACTAAGTTTCGCAATTTACACGCCCATTTTATGCGCCACCTCAATTATAATCACAGGGTAGGGTTCACTCATTTCGGTGTTTTGTAAACGTCTTAATTGTGCAGTTGATTCTTTCCTATTCGGTCCAAATATTCTACTCAGCACCTTATATTTTTAAAAGCCCTTGGCACAGTTTGCAGCCACACTCAACGTTTCGCATCCGTGTGGGAAATAAAGGTTTTGTAAATTCGAATTTTTAAGTTTCGGACATAAGACGTGAGCTAAGTAATTTCCCGCTCTTAATGTAGTCTTGATTTCCTCTTCAATTTCGTTTTTCCTAGTTAGTTTTCAAGATCCCTAAAATTTCTATAAATGTTCAAACGGATTACTCTATAGGCTAATATTACCGAAGTTTCCACATTTCTGCAACTAACCATACATTTCGTCTTATTCTGATATATTTCTAGACTAATTCCTTTACCGACTGTCATCGACGTAGAATTTCGATTCAGAATTTCCGTTTCTTCATTCAGTAACCCTAAATCATAATAACATTTACAACTCCCACCCAAAAACAAACCTTTTTCGTAAACTATTATCTCCTTAATGACATATTCGTTATACTATATTAACTCAAGTAAATTAAAAGAAATAACCATGACAACATCCCTGTTTCAAATTTGAATAATAATATATTTTGTTCCTGGCCTATTGCGTGTTGTATTATTAAATGTCTGCCGGGGTCTTCAAATAAAGTATTAAGTCCTCCTTTTTATGAAGGACCAGTTAATCAGTAATGTCTTGGTTCTTGACATAATACACCTAATACCTGTCACCTTTTTTCCCTGAGATATCTTTATGCGTAAGTAGCATATGAAATAAATAAATTTACAAACATAAAGCCAGATGAAGATGCAAGCGATCACTATATTCATGAATTATTTAATATGGCAAAGACGGTTTAAGTAAGCAATATCACCTGGGTCTTCTCTCCTAACCCTCAGCTGTAAATCCAGGCGGTTGCATTAGCGAAATCAGTTGCCATCTATCAATGCTACGCCTCTATTACAAGACCGCTCGATAATATATTCAAGCTTTGGGTTTAATGGCACGCTGGGGTACCGCAGCTCTCGGTTCGCGTGCTAAATACACATGTACCCAACATGATAGCATTCCAGTACTAGTCACAAATACAACAACAATACACTTATCCAATTTACATAAAGCCCACTTAAAGTACTTTGGAGGGGATAGAATTCGTGAGCCATTATAAAACAAATAAAAATACAATACAATCACCATTTTTTTTTAAACTTGATCTAATTATACATAAGAATTGCACATTAATTTTATAAATTTGTTTCATATTAACTGAGATTTTTATTAAAGACCATGCCTTTTAATATATGATTACGAAAATGTAATTTCTAAACAGATTTGAATTATATTTTCATCTAAATTCAATTTATACTCATGGTTGCTGGTATTGATTGAAAAAAATGTAAAATATATCAAAAAGAGTTAAAAAAAGACCAATAAAAAAAGAAATAAAAAGACTTTTAGTGGTTTGTAATAGTCAACTGTTTTTCTTCACAATAGGATGATTAATAGTAAGGATTTTCAGTTAAATATTTTTTATTTTGAAAAGCCAACGTTTCGATGCCTAACTGATGAAGATCCACACGTAGGAATCGAAACGTTGGCTCCTCAAGAAAGAAAAAAAAAATAACTGAATATCCTAAACTAAATAATAACTGAAATAATTTTATAATACATCTATCGAACTTTTTCTATACAATTACAAGATTCTAAAAGTTCTTTTGTTGTAGACTATAAGAATGCTAACAAGCTAAATCGTATAATAAGTAAATAATATCTATCTATCGTTTAATTTATGAACAATACTTGATTAAAAAATAAAAACATAAATTGATCTTTGATACGGTATTACATAAATAATAATGATAACATTAAATAACAATGATAAAAAAAAAAAAGTTTCTTCATGAGTCATTATTTTTTCTATTCCATACTAGTTATATTGTTTAGAATATTTGGTGTATTAAGAATATAAACAAACGCAACTAGTCCACACACCTGAGCAGTTGGAAATAATTCCAATTTTGAAATTTAACTCTTCCAGGTCCAATAATGTAGTTTTTATTTCAATATATATATTCTTTGTAAGCCAAAAATTCGTTGCTTAAAGCTGATAAGAATATTCTTTACCTGGTACTGCAAACTGAAAATATATCATGGAGAATATTTAACAAATTAATATTTCTGATTTTAAAAAGTATAATTATTTTTAATACAAAATTATTACTTTCACTTACCTATATATGAAATATATAGTAAGTGGAAGTATTGCAATCGTGAAAAATTTCGACTTCCGGTTTTCAACGGAAATACACGTTTTAGGGTCCCCTGAGTCTAAATGACCAAGTCCCGCGAAATGGTCTGTGTGTGTGTGTGTGTCTGTGTGTCTGTGTGTGTGAACAGACTAGCTCAAAAACTATAAACCGTGCGAACCTGAAATTGGGTATTTAGAGTATGTATAAGCCCGCGATGTGACAGCAAAAATTTCATCAAAATTGCTCAAAGGGAGGGGGTACTTTATTTAATAACTTTTTACGTTTTTTTCGATTTTTTCAAAAACGGCTCTAACGATTTTGATTAAACTGAGTATTTGATTTATTTATATGCCCGAGATATGACTGTAAAAATTTCATCAAAATTGATCAACCGGAGGGGGGACTTTACTTAATAAATTTTGTATCATTTTCACGTGTTTTGTTTTATTTACTCAAAAACGGTTTTTTCGATTTTGATCAAACTGGGTATTTGATGTATGTATATGCCAAAGATGCGATAGCCAACATTTAATCAAAATTGGTCAAACGGAGCGAGCACTTTATTTCATAATTTTTTTCCAATTTTTTCGATGATCTCAAAGACGGCTTTAAATCTCAATGATCTCAATGACGGATTTTTATCAAATTCGTCATTTTTAATGAAAATCAGGTGTTCTTTAATATCAGGTAAGCTTTATCATTATTAAAATGTACTGAAGGGGCGTTTTTGGGGAGGGGGGCCTTTTTTGTTTTATTGTTTCCTATAAAGTACCTTTGTTTTTGTTTATATTAACCGTCTTGGAGAAATTATCTGTCTCTCGTAATGCCTAAAAATAAGAAACGGCTAAATATGAGATATGATAAAATTAAAGAAAACATAAAGAGGAGAAAAAAAGAAAAATATTCAGTCAACTCATAAACCTCGTTAAGCCCAAGCATGCGGAGTACGCCTTTAATGACAGACCCTTGTTTATAATTAAAACCGTTCTGCTCATTTGAGAAGTGGCAATTAACAAAACGCGTTAATTTCTAATCTAAGTAAGTTGGTAAGTGAAAGTTGTGTGTTGCGCGCACGCACCAGATTTTTTTTTAAACTAATCAATTTCAATACACCGATAAAGTGTATTTGTCTAAATAACCAAATAAACAATCAAACCTTATCCACGTTCAAAATTAAATAAAATTTTTACAGTACAGCGCATTGTCTTTCGTCCATTCCAAAATTAGCAGATCTCTATCAGATCCTATACCTGTCAAAAAAATGTTTATAATATTAAGTACCATCTAATAAACTATTCAAGCCAAAGAAAATAGTTTTTTATGGCATGATAAGATAAAAGTTGTAGTTGATTAGGGCGTCACCAGCGCTAAATTATTGGAGGGGCAAGTCAATAGTCTCCACTATCGATAGTTTAGATAGTACCGGACATAAAACTATCAATACTATCGATAGTATTTTGTGGCGACCGGAGGGAGGGGGGTACAATAGTTGAATTTTAATTGGGAATGATAGGATAATGCAGAATGCATTTTATTTTTTCATTAGCAGTTTAATTTGATAAACTTATCTGTAAATCGAGAGTGGGTTCCATTATACCTTGAGGTAATTATTATCAATATACAAGCTTGGTAATAACCGCGAAAAATAAAAACCTCAAAAAGTCAAGAAAACTTGATTTAAAGAAAATTGAAAAAAAAAAAAAAAAAAAACCTCTTGAAGTAACCATCAGTCAAATTTTTGTGTTTTCAGCCAAGACAATGGGATTTCTTTCAGGATTTTTAATTATTTAATTAGGATTCCCATAGCGCGGCCATTGAAATTCGATCAGGTTGGTATAAGGATGAATCTGATCGGTCAATTAGAGTTTTTTTTTTGTTTTGTGAAATATTTTTTATAGAGTTTAATTTAAGCATTTTTTGTTAAAGCAATAAATGCAATAGCACTGTAAAATTTTGTTTATTTTTCATTTAAATGAATTACATAGCAGATGTATGTATTTACAAAAACAGTTTTCGATAGTAATACTGATAGTTAAAACAACTATCGATAGTCACGATAGTTCAAACAAAACTATCGATAGTCAAGATAGTTTAAAACCATCGATATTATCGACAGTACTATCGATAGTTTTACATCACTACTAGCCAATATTCTCATCGATAGGGTAGGTAGAAATCCGAGAGACTAAAAGTTAAAATAATGAGGCTTAAAAACAACTGTTGGACATTTAATTCCTCCTCCAACGATGTGTTTTAAAGTTATCAATTTATACATATTTATATTTAATTTATATCATTATATTTTATTAATTTTGATTGGTTAAATTCGGAGAAATTCGTAAAATCGTATTTTCATTTAATTTTTTATTGTACATTGAGGGGGGCAGTCCCCTCCTAAAAAATATTGGGGGGTAGCGTCCCCTCTGTCCCCCCCCCTCTGACCCTCGTGGTAGTTGAATAATGGATACAGGGGAAGGGTAATGTAAGAGGGAAAGGAGCTGAAAAATTAAACATAAAAACATTTTATATACGCAATAATATTAATAGTATGATCATACATGTAAGCAGATAAAATGTAATTTTAGTCATTTATTCTTTTTAAATAAGTATATATAATCCGTTATTACAATGCATTTGGGCAGCACTGCTTTTAGTTGGAAAAGAAAAACAGAAAAACATTCTTGCATCTAAACCTATTTGTAATTGTGTTACTCATACGTCATTCCAAGGTTCTACAAAATCAACGTACTTAAACAATCAAATGAGCCGTATTAAAATACATGCAAAATCATTCTCAGCTAATATTTTCCCCCGAGGTAAGCAAGCACACGATTCTCGTGGCCGGCTATCGCTGGTAATATTAACGGCCCTAAATGACCCCTCAGCAAATATTCCCCCTTCGTGAACGACTCGTTAGTCTAATAGTACAAAGGTTTAATTTTCCCCGGGTGAATAAGCACAAACGTCCAGGAACCATTTGTCTGCAGCTAGTCGCCGAGGTGATTTGCTGCGAACTCAGCCTTATTTGACAAGTGAAAGTAACTAATTCAACTTGGGTACTATAAGAGCGGGTCGAGGAAAAATTGAAGAGCAGTCGCGTTTATAGATGTACCCAATGTTGTAGCATTATGCGCAATTAATTGATAGAAATATATAGAAGAAGAAATGGTTGGGGGTGCGTCATTATAATAAAAAACACTACTAGGTAAGAATCAAATATTTTATTTTTGCCAACGTTTCGAGCCAAATTTCATTTATTCATCAGGGCCAAATGTGAAAAAACCAGACAAAAAACAATTTTGTGTGAAAAAAAGAAACATCAATTTTTTGCAGGGGTCGAAAAAGTCATTAACTTTTTTAAATAGCTAAGTTTCATTTTGAAAGTATTTGAAAAACTTATTACGATAAAGTTGGCTCAATAAAAATTTTCTAATAACTTTATGATAAACTTTTACTTCAAAAATTTAGAATTTAAGGTTCACCTAAACGTTTTGAGAAATTAGAATTAAAGTGTGAGTTTAACAATAACCCTGGGTTGTGATGTTGAATGTTATCATAGGAAATGAGTTTGTTTACTTATTCTGTTAGGTACATTTATTCCTATCACATTATTCCTTAACTTGAATAATAATATAAACTTGAATAATAATGTAAATATTTTTATATTGAGTAATGATCTTGCACATTAAATATCTATGATAATTATGTATACTGATTCCAAAGTATTTTTAAAGATAATTTTCTAGTATAAAAATAATACACATATTTATAAAATACTAGCTGTGGGGCCCGGCTTCGCTCAGGAACTTGTGGAATAGGTGGAATGAAAGAATAACTTTAAAATGTAATAGTACAGAAAAATAGACCAAAATTAATCATGATTAAAACAAAGTTTGCACCATCCTGAAACTTCAGTTTAGTATTAGTGGTAAGTTTAGAAACCTCAGAGTCCGCCCATATATGGTTGGGGTATAAGAGATCCTATTAATGCGGTTCTCTTAATACGTCTTCTTGCCTTTTTTTGATTAAGAAAAATTATTTTGGCAGCAAATATATCCTGGTATGTACCATTTCTTATGGTTTCTATGTTCTGATTCCATTGAGACCATTGATACCGAATCCTTATCAAGTAACTTCTCCTTTTTCGAATTCGGTTGAAAATTTACGAACAGAACAGAACTATTAAACAGAAATATTATATGAACACTTTATTTTCGATATATATTCCATTAGGTTATATCTGTTATTCATATTATCTATAGGTTATCTATTTTATTCAATGTTAGTTTTTATTCGCTCACTACACTAATAGGCATTTTTTCTTTTGTTGTAAACTTACTCTTATATTGTATATTGATTAAAGTCAATGTTTCGACCAATTCTTTCCTCTTCTGTAAAACTTAATGCGCTTGGTTTTGTTTTTAATTTCAATTCATTGCAGAGATGTAATGACCTTATTTAAAAATAAAAAGGAAAAAATAATTATTTATACATAATCTCGTGTAATTTAAAGAAAACAGCTGGAGCTAAAACCATAACAAAGCGAGCTAACGAACGATAACCTTATGAATTGAGCTTAGCTAGCGCTCCTGGCTTCCAAATGTCGAACTAAATTTTTTCATTCATTAACCTCGCCTGGGCTTATTAGAGGGACTAATTACATGTTGCGAGAGGCTTAAAATTACAGCCCTTGTCCCTTCAACATTACTCAGTTAAAATGAAAACTGAAACGTTCTTCATCGTTAGGGGCAATAGGGCAATACGACCACATAACATTCCATATTAGTAGGTGTAGTCGTTTTTGAGCCTTTTCGGCACGCACATTGTACACTTTGCTTTATAATATATATTGATTAAAAATTGTATTGTAATAATGGGTATGGATAACAGAAAAACCTTATGGGGAGGGTTACGAGAAAACGTCAAAAAAACGCTGGGATATATTAATTATGGTAGAAATAAAATATCAACATACAATTAGAAAATAATAAAACCAATACATTCAATGATATTATTAGGTTTAACACTGATTAACAGCTGAATTAATACCAACTTTATATTCTATTTAAAGAGGATGGTAAAAACAAAAGGCCCACAACATTATTAATGCTAATTGCAGACGAGAGGTAAATAACAGGAAGCCTACAGACTAAGGAAACCTACAAGAAGTGGCAATTAGGTTGGCTCAACACCTCCCAAGGGTACTGTAGCAAACTCTAATGTAGCTCCTACGTTACTTTAACATGCCTACACCATCAATTCTTCTAATTTCAGGGAGAACATGAAAACTGAAAGAACCATCCATAATTTAAATAAAGAGTAATGCGAGTAGAGATATTACTTTCTTTATTACTTTCACTTACCTATATATGAAATATATAGTAAGTGGAAGTATTGCGATCGTGAAAAATTTCGACTTCCGGTTTTCAACGGAAATACACGTTTTGGGGTCCCCTGAGTAAAATTAACCAAGTCCCGCGAAATGGTCTGTGTGTGTGTGTGTGTGTGTGTCTGTGTGTGTGTGTGTGTGTGTGTGTGTGAACAGACTAGCTCAAAAACTATAAACCGTGCGAACTTGAGATTGGGTATTTGGTGTATGTATATGCCCGCGATGTGACAGCAAAAATTTCATCATAATTGCTCAAAGGGAGGGGGTACTTTATTTAATAACTTTTTAAGTTTTTTTCGATTTTCTCGAAAACGGCTCTAACGATTTTGATTAAACTTAGTATTTGATCTATTTAAATGTCCAAAATATGACTGTAAAAATTTCATCAAAATTGATGAACCGGAGGGGGGACTTTACTTAATAAATTTTGTATCATTTTCACGTGTTTTTTTTTTTATTTACTCAAAAACGGCTTTCACGATTTTGATCAAACTGGATATTTGATGTATGTACATGCCAAAGATGTGATAGCCAACATTTCATCAAAATTGATCAACCAGAGGGGGGACTTTACTTAATAAATTTTGTATTATTTTCACGTGTTTTTTTTATTTACTCAAAAACAGTTTTCACGATTTTGATCAAACTGGGTATTTGATGTATGTATATGCCAAAGATGTGATAGCCAACATTTCATCAAAATTGATGAACCAGAGGGGGGACTTTACTTAATAAATTTTGTATCAATTTCACGTGTTTTTTTTCTATTTACTCAAAAACGGTTTTCCCGAATTTGATCAAACTGGGTATTTATGTATGTATACGCCAAAGATGTGATAGCCAACATTTCATCAAGATTGATCAACCTAAGCGGACACTTTATTTCATAACTTTTTTTCTAATTTTTAGATTATCTCAACAACGGCTTTAACGATTTTCTTCATATTCGTCATGTTTAATGAAAATTGAGTGTTATTTAATATCCGGTAAGGGTTTATTAAAATGTTCTGAGGGGTTTATAGAGCAAATGAAAACAAAAATAAGAAATGAATGTGGAAAATGTGTAACTTTGAGAAGTGGCATTAACAAAACGCATTAATTTCTTATCTAAGTAAGTTGGTAAGTGAAAGTTGTGTGTTGCGCGCACGCACCAGATTTTTTTTAAAAAAGAATGCTTCCAAAAGTTTTAAATAATCAACGCAGCGCAACACAATTTCTACCAAAACCCATTTTAAAAAAATAACAAACTTATAATGACATCGCGAAGACGCAAAACTGAAAGTTAAAAACATCTGGTGTGATGCGATCAACACACAACTTCCACTTACCAACTTACTTTGATTATAAATAGACGTGCTTTGTTCAATGTCATTTCTCAAAGTAACACATTTTTCCACGTTCACTTACTTATTTTTGTTTGTATTTGCTCTCTAAAGTACACTCAATTTTTATATTCTTAAATAAAATTTTTTAATTGTGATCATTCGGCAATGTAAGCATAATACTCCAAGTCGTCTGATTTTATAATTATCTATGTAGTTGTTGAAAACTTCATATAGTTCCCATGAAACAAAAAATTTCCATTGAAATAACATAACATGTTTAATTATAAAGCATTGGTCTGTCATTAAAGGCTTACTGCGCATGCGTGAGCTAACCGTGTTTTATGTGTTGACAGAATATTTTTCTTTTTTTTCCTATACATGTTTACTTGATTTTTTTTTATATTTCATATTAAGCCATTTCTTATATTTAGGCATAACGAGAGACAGATAATTTGTCCATATAAACGAAACCAAAGGTAATTTATAGGAAAACAAAAAAGGTCTCTTCTCCATTGAATCCCCCTAAGAACATTTTAATAATGATAAAGCTTACTTGATATTAAAGAATACTTGACGAGTTAAATCAAAATCGTTAAAGCTATTTTTGAGAAAATCGAAAAACAATGTAAAAATGGGAAAAAAGTTATTAAATAAAGTGCCCCCACCGGTTGATCAATTTTGATGAAATTTTTGCAGCTTATAAAAATACATAAAATACACAGTTTGATCAAAATCGTTAAAACCGTTTTTGTGTAAATAAAAAACGCGTGAAAATAAGACAAAATTTATTAAGCAAGGTGCCCCCTTTAATTGATAAATTTTGATGAAATTTTGACGGGAACATCGCGGGCATATAAATACATCAAATACCGAGTTTAATCAAAATCGTCAGATTCGTTTTAGAGAAAATCGAAAAAAACGTTAAAAGTTATAAAATAAAGTACCCCCTCCATTTAACCAATTTTGATGAAATTTTTGCTGTCGCATCAAGGGCACATACATATACCAAATACCCAATTTCAGGTTTGCACAGTTAACAGTTTTTGAGCTAGCCTGTTCACACACATACACACAAACAGACCATATCGCGGGACTTGGTTATTTGGACTCAGGGGACCCCAAAAGTGTAATGCTTTAGAAATCCGGAAGTCGAAATTTTTTACGATCGCAATACTTTTCCTTTAATTTCATAGATAGGTTAGTGAAAGTAAAAAATATATACAATGAAAATTTTGACCAATTTAAATACTTGGGTCAAGATTAATTGTTGATAGTAACATAAGGAGGTCCGTGCGCATAGAAACATACGCGCAGCTAAAGACTATCCAGAGGAACCGAGACTCTTTCCAATAAGGCTTCAACACGTAAAGATCTACGTATGGGGCCGACTTGGAAATAAAAAGCAAATTTTACGATTAGGGAGGAAGATACTTAGAAGAATATCTGGTCCAATCAAGGAATATCAGCAATGGTGACTGTGACTTAATGAGTACCTAGCTCGTCAGATTGTACGGGGCAAATGGAGAATATGGACGAATCATCACGAACGAAGATGATGAAGAAGAGAGAAGAAGAAAAACGAATGGAGACGAAAGATGTTATCAACAAAGACTACGCTGGAAGGAATTATTACTTTAGGAACCTGGGTATTCGCAATTGCTGGGCAGCTACTTAGGATCGAGAAGCCCGGAGAAGGACTCCTGAGGCCACCAAGAATCAGAAATAAGTTGTTAAGCAAGGGATGATGATATCGAAATGGTATCATTCGCATCTATATATGAAGAAGGCATTGATGAAATAGAGACTAAAGACGAAAACTTTAAGTGAAAACATTGAAAAATTGAAAGAAGGGATTTCCCAGTATTCCTTGTCTGACAGGGAATGGCGCTTAGCCGACGAAGAAACACGAAAACTTCGACAACAATCGAACAGTATTCGTAAGGCGACTCGAGGGAGTCAAGGTTAAAAGAGTAGTAAAAAATTCAAAACACGTCCCGGGGGAAAGAGCTTTTTCGAGTGTTTTTTTAAAACTGCCTTCTTGTTTTTCTTATTTTTAAAGCATTTCCTTTAAACCGGCTTGCCTAGACACCTCCTATATCCAGCCAAAATATTGATAATTAATGCTGCATAATAAACAGGCACTTATGAACAACAGCTAATTTATAATTTAGTTGGTTCGAGGATGTGATTTATAAACTAAAAATGATAAGTAATTCTGTCAGATTGTTTATAATTTTTGTTACAATTTTTTTGTTTAAATCCTCATTTTAAATAAATTAATATTTTAAGTTAATGTTATTTTTAAGTAACCGTTAAGTGATTTGTTTTTAGGAACATTTTAACCTTCCAAATTTAAGACGTGTCATATCATCAAAACATCAAAATTTGAAGAAAAGAAATAGATGTTATGAGCCCAACACGAAGGCAAACCATTAACAAAAGATAATGGTTAATTAAAAAATAAGGAGATTACATATATGTTGTTTTATTGTATTATACGTATTGTTATCATAAATAAAATAGGTATAAATATTTATCCAGGAATTTTAATCATTAAAACAAATTAAAACTATTTTGTTCTTTTGTGGAGTTAATGAATTCCCTTTATTAGCGTTTTAGACGAGAAAAATAAGCAACTAATGCTTCAATAAATCAACTAATTTTATTTTATTTTTTAAAGTACCAGAAGGACTGCTTCAAACTTAAAAATAACTGTTTATTCAAAATTACTCTTAATAATGTACCAATACTTTTAAGAAACTTGACAAAACAAAAATAATCAAACTATTTTGAAATGCTTTTTTGGGTGAAAACTAAATTAGAATTACATACTTGCATTAATTTTACTTTAATAAACTAAAAACTTAATATATTGATAACTTCAATTTTTTCAAAAAATATTAATCAATTGTTATAATATGGTTCCCAGTATTATTGTATTGCGGCTAAACAATTTTTTAAAATTAATAATATTAAAATACTATTGATGGATTGTTCTTTGATTCCCTGTATTACTGTATCCAGGCTAAACATTCGTTTTTCATTCTAAATAAAAAAGAAATAAAACATTAGTCAAGTTTTTTTTATATAGATCCTTTTATTAACCTCAAAATTTTATAATATTCTGTTCAACGTTCCGGTTCATCAAAAAAAGATAAGTTTTGCGTGGTTACAAAACATTACGAGTTCAAATTAAATACTTTTTAAAGTGGTCTTAAGATTTGCATGTACACAGGGCAGGAAAAAAAAATTATCTCAAGTTCGAAAACTGCATTTTCCTAAATTTGAGAGAAAACATAATAGGTATTACTACACATAAAAAATAATTACACTGTATGAGCGTTTTATCATCATATTCAGACAACCGATTGGAGTTTATTACAGATTTTCTCATGAGTTTAAATTAACAGAAATATTTCTAATCGAAAACGGTTCCGAAATCCAGATGGATGAATAAATGATAGACAACAGATTAATATCCAAAAAGTATTATTTAAATTAATTTATTAATAAAAACTTATAACATTTTAAATGATTAAATAATTAATGATTAATATCTATACTTGCTGTGTAGTGGAACTTGTATGGAAGCTGAAGAAATTAAAGTTTGAATTATTGGAGAAAGTAAGTACGAAAAATATTTTTAAAAAAACTCAGACCTATCAACTTCAAAAACATTGCAATATTGTATTCGTACCTATTCTTATTAAGTAATGCTAGACGTTTATAGTTTAAAATTTCTCTAGGAATTTTTTATTCTTATAACATTAGGAGGATATAAATTAGGGAAGCTCATAGGGGGGGGGAGAAAAAAATATGACAATAGCTATATTTTTTTTATTTTTTTTGAAGAATAAATATTTAGGGGCGATACAACTATACTTTTCCCTTTCTTTTAGCCATCAATCTAAACCACCTTCAATTTTTTCCCCCTCAGGGGATCCCATCTATCATTCCAGGGAAGAGGTTTTTGGAGCTCGCTATGGGAATAAGGGAAAAACTAATATTGTCTTAACTCTAACTAAAATTCGTGAATAGTTATTACTTAAACGAGAGCTTTATAAAATATATTAATATTATTTAATACAGCTAATTGTACTTGTACATTAAATGCTTAATATTTGTTTATAATTATGTATCATCAATCAGTTTAACACGAATGGAAGCCTTGTTTAAGGATAAAGAAAGTAAAACATCTTAAGAATATGTTATCTAGCTGAAGTAATAAAAAAAAAAAAAAAAAAAAAAACAGAAATAAAAAGAGTAGAATGTATAACCAAGAATTTTTCAAAACATTATAATTATGTTTGTTTGTTTAACGTCACTTTATGCCACTAAGGCTAATCGGGCGATGTTACAGTGGGACATCTATATTTGGCCGATCCATGTATTATTAGGATAGGGATCTTAAACGAGTACCTGGCATCGTACAGGCTCTGGATCTCCATTTTACGTCCTATCCGAAGGACGGCCTAGCCAGGGATTTTTTACTCCCTTTAAAAACCCTGGAGCCACCTAATAGTGTATCATATGCTCTTTTTGAAACAATTTATCATTATTTATTCAATTCACAAAATAGTAGCTTTCGGTGCTAGCACCTTATTTATCAAAAAACCACAAGCCATATAAACAATAAACAAATAATAATTTCATGGTGAGGTATACTTAATAAGTGCGAAATATATTTTTATAACTACTAATAAAAGTTGTTTACCTCACCACTGAGCTGTTGAAGGAATTACTTTTTATTAAAATACTAGGGTGCCCGGCTTCGCTCCGGTAGTTGTGTGGTAGTTTTAATACCAGAAAAACTTTAAAATTAAAGGAAATGGGGAACAAAATTAGCACCTTCTTGAAAATTCGGTTTTAACTTGGTATCAATATTCTGCAGACTTGAGACCTGCAGAGTCCGCCCAAATAAGGAACCCTATATAATTTACAGGGGGTTGCAAATGGTAAATGAACAATTAATTTAGCTGCAACTTTGTCGAGTTGTGCATCGTTTTTGATGGTTTCTGTGATTCTGAATCCTATAAGCCCATTCCAAGTAGTCAGCAGATAATAAGTTATTATAGTTGAAAAATCTTGTATCTCAGTTAAAAAAATTGTATTTCGAGTAAAACTTAAGCGTCGACTACTATGATGGTCCTATTTGATCCAGAAGTATAGAAACTACCGAAGATTCATAGAAACTTTTTTTTAAGACCTTTCTTCCATTTAAACCTCCCTTAAGATATCCCCCCCGTAATTTGAGTGGACTCTGCAGATCTGGAATCTTACTACTATTACAAAGTGAAAACAAATTATTTTTCATAATTACATAAAATACACTTCAACCTTTTTATTTTCGATTTATATTCAGTCAATTTATCTCTTACATCTTTAATGTCTGGTTTTATTCGCTCACTGCACTATTAAGAAATGTTCACTCATATTGCATTAAATTTACTTAAGTATATATTTTATATTGATTAAATGTAATGTGTTGATGAATTAGCCTTCTTATGAGAAAATTATTTTTTTAAGGAATCCAGTCGGTTTTCTAATAGATTGCAGAGATGTAGAATCATTATTTTATTTTGAAAGAAAATGATAAACTAATTACTATCGCTTAATATTTTAGTAATTTAAAAAGAACAGCTAAAAAAATACATAACCTTTACCAATTCAACTGGATGGATGAACAATAAACATTGAGTAAAATGAACCCTAGCGCTGCCTGGTAGTCTGGAGCTCGAACTAAATTTTTCATTCATAAACTCGTATCTCAATCACAGAGAGGCTAATTAAATGGTGCGAGAGGCTTAAAATTCCAGTCCTTTTCTCTTCAATTTTACACCCTTAAGAGAAAAACGGAAACCTTCTTCTCCGTTAGGGGTTCTATGGCTAAACCACGACATAACTTCCTTAATCCTAAGTGGAGTCGTTTTTGAGCCTTTTCGGCACGCACATTGTACACTTTGCTTTATAATATATATTGATTAATAAATACAAAAAAATCAAATAATATGTACCTATACAAAATATGAAATGTTTTGAATGAAATGTCAGGGACAGTTAAGGGATTTCCCTGATCAAATTACCAGCTGATCCTCGGGAAATTCCATTCGTCTTCAGTAGATAAGAAATATCTGAAGTTTTCTTTTTTTCTTGAATCTAAAGCATCCTTGTTTCGACTATTAGCTCAATCTAAATTTTCATCAATCAGCAATTGACGAATAATGATACAATTGTACCTAGTATAAGAAGCAAAATTTATCTGACCTCTTACTTAAAGATGAAAAATTTCTTTATTACAGCTTCATGTAGCTATAAAATATATAAACAATGCCAATTTTTTTTATTAACCAGTAAGTTTCGTAGGACTCATTTTTTGTTGTAAAACATTCAAAACTGAATAATAAATAGAAACTAAAGAAGTACGTACACATATCTACTATAACACGTACACCTCATAAAATTACGCTTCAGCTAAAAAAAAGTCTTTACAAAAGTATTTCGTATTTAATCTGTAATTTAAAAAATAATAACTTCTCTTACTTGGTAATTAAATAACAACTTCCTCATAAACTTTGGGCCAACAGAGATTTAAGCGAAAACTAAGACCCTAATCAGACAACTTTATTCTATAAGAGACAAAATTACACAGGGATGAGATGTTCCTGATGGGGTAAATATTTAATTTTATTTTCATGAATAATAATAATAAAATGAAATAAATTCTATAAAGAAAAAAAATCTAAAAACTACATGTCAATAATACACACACACATATATATATATATATATATATATATATATATATATATATATATAGACATATTTGGAAAGATATGGGGGAGGAGAGGAGTCCTGCTGTGACAAGCATCAATATTAGCAGCCCTTGTTTTGTGGGACCTGTTGGATTCCCTGCCATAACAAAATGACTTGAATTTATTTATAATAATGTCAAAATCGCTTTGGAAATAATATGATCAAGTAATAAGATTAGCATGCTTTTATAAATCGTATTAAGGGTTTAAAATTCGTTAAACCATAAGCTCGTGGAGGGATTAAATGCATTTATTTCGTTCGGTAAAAAAATATGCATAAAATTATTGTTTCAGCAAGATTCAATTTCAATACTATTAGGGGGATCGAATTAAGCCCCCCCCCCCCCACAGAACAGCGAAATCTAATAACGAGGTAAATTGATTATTATTGAATTATCAAGGTAATTGGGCGTAATAAAGCAAGTAGAGCCAGCCCCCAGTGGCTGAAATAAAATTGTTGAATTAGCTAAATTTAAAAACAAATATCCCTACATGAGCAGAATGGATTCCATTTAATTCATAGAGGAAGAGACGAATATAGGTCGATAGATTAAGGGATCAAACCACACCTTCAAGAAAGAATAGAGTAAACAACAGATAAAAATACATAAAACTATGTGTCAGTCATTCTTAGAAATAAAACAATGACTAAGTTCAAAAAAGTTTTATTATACATTCCATCGTAGCGACCCTAATTATTTAATATTTTCAAACTTATTCGTTTTTTTGGGTCGAAACTTTGGCAAAAATAAAATACGTAATTCTCACATATTAGTGCTATTTACTTTGACCGCACACCCAAAAATTTCTTCTTCATTATATATTTCCATAAATTCAAGCATGTTTAGTTACTAATAAAAGAGTGGTAATAATTATGTCCTAACAATAAAATGAAATTTGGCCCGCCAACCAACGATAACCCGAAGTCAGTGAAATCCCTAGCGCCGATGGTGGCTTTTTAGCTTAAACCTGGCGATCGAAAAGGGAGAAAAAAAAACATGATTTTTCTCGATGCAAATATATTATACAACTAATCAATATATAATTAGATACCATCATATGAGATGTGGTAATTCTTGGTAAATAATTACTTAATAGGCATTTAACGCATCACCAATCATCTCTGTATATATAAGAGGCTTTGTCCTGACTGACACAATCAACCTAGAGCAAAAACTACTATTATAGAAACTTGAAGTACGGAATTTAGATTTTAAACGCGATGTAGATAACCACTAAGAAAAGAATTTCAAAAATCTAACCCTTTTAAATGGCAAAAATGTCGTTTAACTGTAACGGACAACAATTTTTACACTTCGAGAAAAAATATCTAATTTGGACTCATTAGAAAGATCTTGATACGACGAGTTTAACTCGAAAGCCCCTGTGACCGTCGAAAACCATTTTTTAAGCCGTAAAATGAAGCGTTCACGACGAGTAAGCGATTTTTTGTTTCGGCGGTTTTAGGAACTCTCTCCATTGCGCGTCTCCCTCTCTACTACCGAGCCGGCTGCTTCCCCCTCCAACATTCCACCTAACGGAAGCTCCGATTCTACTAAATCTCCTTAACATCAGTTAACATATCATATTAAATAAATACCAATAAAATGATCACAGATTTGATTTTAAAGACTCGCTAGCAAAGCGACGGGGAATGCTAGCATCATATATACACACAAACAATATAATTCCTAAATAATTTTAAATAATTATAATTATCAAAAATTTATTTTTTAAGAGAAAAGATTTGGCTCCGCCGGGAATCGAACCCTGGTCTTCCGCGTGACATGCGCGTTATGTTATCTATTATACCACGAAGTCGCTTCCAAACGGTGCCAAATCCTTCTTCTTCACTTTGGTTTGGTTGGTTGGTTGAAACTCATTTGGCACCGTTTGGAAGCGACTCCGTGGTGTAATGGATAATATACCGCGCATGTCACGCGGAAGACCCGGGTTCGATTCCCGGCTGAGCCAAATATTTTCTTTTCAAAAATAAATTATTTAAAAAATAGGTGGTTACTCCACAATAATGGCTAAATAAATATAAAATAATTCCTAAATAATTTAATTTAGTAATGTAAATTACTTGTATTTTCCTACTAATAAAGCCTCATATTCCATGCAGTGGTTCAAATCCTATGATTTGAAAGATTAAAATGGGGGGGGGGGGGGGGGGGGGTGTTTAAAATCTTCCAATATCACCCCGGCTCCCCAAAAATATTATATATATAATATTACATTTATTGATATTTACGACTATATAAAATAATTCATCTAGTAAATGTGAATACAAAGAAAAAATAATGATATTTATAAACCTGTAGAGAAACTACCCATCGGTAGCTCTCCAATAATAATTCTAAATTAGAAGGTCCCGAGGCCATCTTCTTTAAATATATTTATAAATATACATACAAATATTTTTTTTTTGGCCCGAGGGACTCCCGATCTAACCTTTCACCCATGAAACTGTCATGAATTGCAAATTTGATTTATCGGTAGGCAGTGACCCCTATCTATATTTTATTGTTGAGGAAAACCGAGAGGATAAAACGATTTTAATCCTTTACCAAAATAAAACTACTCCAATCAAAATAAATTGATAAACGTCAAAACTCTTATTAATATTATAGACCCTTAAAAATATTCCGTAACGTCCAATAGGGCTTAAAAGAGATAGATTGTTTTGAAAGGCTTGAATGAAAATTTATTTTTTTTTTTTTCTATAAAGACTATATTCTTGAATAAAAGTGTCCAAGATTGAATACTTCATTTATTGATTTATGTGAAAAGAGCGTTTCAGGAATTGAAAAAGTTCATCTGACAACATAATAGCAAGACTAACTTTGAAATGCCAACAAGGTTAATTGAGAAACGAATTAATCCTGAGGCATTATCCATCCCGCTTTCAGTAAATAATTGATCCACAATTAATGCCATATTCCACCAGACAAGGATGGAGAGGAAGTACAATACCAAACCTCAACGGTGACATATCATTTCCTCCTCGCATCCGACCGAACAGATATGGTCTGATACAGATCTATCAATCCTAGCTGCCAATACTGTCGTCCAACGTCCGACAGTTCAATTTACTGGCAGTCGACAAGCTTCTTTACTTATATTGCAGTAAACAAGGCCTTGCGTCCAACCCCTAGTCCGAAATAGGCTAACACAGAACATTTGACTTGTTAGAGATACTTATATTATTACGTTACAAAGTATAACTACAATAAAAATCATAACAACGATTGTCTTGGTAAATTCAGATAGGAGTAGGACTTAAGAACCAGAGTAACTGTACCTAGAAGAAGAACGGCGGTCCATCCCGGACTCTAATAATAATAATAAATAATAAATAATAATAAGGAAACTCTATAATATGTAAATTATATATATACAAATATATATAGAGACAAATCTAGAGAAGATATTTTTCAGGAGAGCCAGTTAATGTTTCTTCTTTCCCTGCCTTTCCTTTAAACCTTTCACGCCGGCGCACAGTGGTTGAAAATCGACTATTTTCGGAAAAAAAAATTGTCAAACCCGATTTGTGAGCCGCAAAAAAATAAAGTTGATATTATCATAACCACGATTGAATTTCCTATAACATGTATAGGTTCAAGCCCCGCTTAATCGGCTATTCGGATTAACCGGCAGTGTAAGGAAAATAGAAAAAAAAATTATACATCAATTTTCGACTCGAAATCGGCTAGTTTAAACACTTTTGCTGTTTTATGCTAGTAATATCATTGATAGTACTTGCAACATTATTTTATTTCATGAAAACACTTAACTTAGGTAAAAAAAAAAATCATACATAGGAACTATCAATTATTTTTGTCGTTATGTTTTAATTCTTAACTATTAAATGTATATCATATTAAAATATAAGATAGGGATCATCCGACTTTAATATAATTTTGATAGGAGATGGTGGGATTGACTGTTCAATGTAGGTTTAATAACTGCAACTCTATCTGTGAAAATTTAGTTCCCTTATTCACGCTAAATAATAGCTGAACCTTTTTTTTTAATACCAATCTTCTAAAAACAAATGGATGCTTAAAAATTAAAAGTGCCGAATCTTTAAGTTATCGGAGGTCATATTAATAAACTTATTATTAATAATTTTCAAATTCATTCTAAAATCACGGTAGGTGAAAAAGTTGATTTATTATCGACCTAACAACGATTCAGACTGACTTTATAAATGATGCTACAGACCTGGTAAGTAAGGCATGATGTTTTACGAAATGATTAGTAATAACCTAATTCGAAGCACAAGCTCCATAGCGAATAAACTGCACGAAATAGCATAGGTATTTCAACTAAAAAAATATCATAGATTAATAGAATAGAATATAATAGAAATAATTTCTATATCGCTGAAAATTAAAATAATGAAAATTTTAGGTAGATTCATTTATTATTATATTTATTGGCATTTATTTATATTTATATTTATATGCTTGTAAACATAGACACATTTTTTTTTTGGCACAAAGATTTGTTATCAAATCCTATTTCGTTTTATTTTTCAGTAACAATTAAAATTAATATTGTATTATAAACGTAAATAGTAGGATAGTAAGTATTTTTTATTGTTTATCGTTGGATTGCCAATGCTGCATAATGCTTTGGAATAGCTCCCGTCCGATAGAGCGAAAAGCATTAAAAAGTCACAGCGTGAACGTGTTAAGGAAAGATCACTATCGTGTCCTAGCGAAAAATAATAAGTGAAAAAAAATGCGATTTTAATTTAGACCAGTTTTGCATTTGCCGAGCGGTACGATAGTGTTAACTGTTACCGATATTAAGAGATTGGATGCTCTACAACCGAGCGCTACCCCCCCCCCCCTCCCCCGCAAATGAAAGGTGAATACACTAACTAATAAGCTATTACTATTTCTAAATAAAATGTGCTAGATTTAGTCATTTTTTTTTAATTCCTCAAATTGAAAATGGATTGTATTTAAACATTTAATAGTAATTTTCAACGTCACTATGTACTAATACATATTTGTTCATAAAAAAGAATATACTTCATGACATATTTTTTAAATCAGGAACATCATTAATCATAAAAGTTTCTGGATCTGCAACTGACCCAATGTGCCAGACTGTCAGGGATAGAGAAAAAAAGATTACTACAGATTATTTTCACCTAATGGAAGGGGGATTCATTAGCAGCATTTATTCAGACGGCCATTCTGGAATATGACGATGACTAAATTTCGTAAGATGAAAATTCGGAAACAATCTAATCAGATCAAGTGTAACCAATAGATGTTGGCTAAGAATTAGGTCCCATAATCAATAAAAAAAAATTTTTTAATGACGTTTTACAAAGGAATCTGGCTCAATGTGAACTGAAAGATCTACGGCTGGGAATTAAGAACATGCAATCAGAGCATGCAACGTACATACACACCTGCAACAAGAAAGGATATCTGCATCGTTTATTCAAGATAAATAAACATCAACACCTTTGCAAATTTACAAAACTAAATTTAGAAAGATTAGTAAATATGAGTTTGACCTGCTTTATTTCGCAGTTTTATCTAGACAATGAAGCCCACTTAGAATACTTTGGACATAATAAGTAGTTATGAATAGCATTGAAATTCATGAAGACTCACCATCATATGTGGACTTTAGGAAACCATTTTTTTGTTTGTTTAGGAAACCGTTTTGATTAAATCAATGTTAAAGTTTGGAAAAAGATTTTTAAATGGATTTAAAAGATTTTTTTTATTATTAAATCTCAATCAGGTCTTTAACTTTCATATCAGCTCTAACTTTTATTTAATTTTAAGCATTTTATAATACATAGTAGATACACAATACGAATTCGGATCAGTTACCCCAATTTATATATTAATCAAGAACGGCTACCCCGATTTATATTATCTTTGTCTGTTTTAAAATACTTTTCTACTTCCCATTATGCTAATAAGGCTATTAGGAAGATGCTACAGAGGGAGTTGAGGATTTTGTCTATCTGGTTATAATTAGGATAGGAATCTTTAACCAGTACCTGACATCGCACAGGCCCGGGACCTCTATTTTACGTCCCATCCGAAGGACGGAATGGCCGAGGATTTTTACTCCTCTTAGATACCTAAGGGCCACCTGGCGTGAAGCAAACCCGTGACCTTCAGTATTGTAAGCTGCTATGCTAGCCATTACACATTACAACACCATTGACCCAATTCTTTTGATTGTATGACATGGTTGGATTTCTTTAAGCCCCGAATAGCATAATGATTATTAAATTATCATGGGGATAGGGAGGATATTATTTATTTACACTTATCTTTGTCATTAAATCCACATCGATCCAATCAAAAGAGTGGCGTTTTTAATAATAAATTTCATATCAAACTTAATGTTTCATAAATGTCACTTAGTCTTTCATGAACTTGTCTTCTTAAGCCGTATTTTATTTTCGCTTTTTATTTATTTATTTTTTTTTTTCTTGCCTTGACTATGAATATAATAGGTAAAGACAAATGTGATAACTGTAAGTCTGTTACTCTAAAATAATAGTTGGAGCGTCCAATAATTAATCTGGTAAGTACAAATCCTTTGTTGGGTTGTTTCCTATTCCGTATGGTGATTTCTTAAAAGTAACAGGTTAACAATAATATAAAAAGAAAAGTATAAATAAAAATCATTAATAGATCTAATATGTACTAAACATTATTAAGCTAAGGCATACCGCATTGTGTAAAAATTAATATAACACAATGGTCACGTGTCTGTTTCCACCTGCTTTTTGCCAGGCCTAGTATCGATTTTTATTAGCGATTGTTTTAGGCATTTCATATTCTATTGTAGATATATAAAACAAAGATAACGCACAGGTAAGTGAATGATAATTTATTCAATAAAAAACATCACTTGATTGAGATTCAATCTGATTGATTCAAACTTGATTCATAATTTATAATTCGAAAAGATCGAAATAACTTCATAGATTTAATAGATCCATAAAATAAATGTCTACTTTATCAAAGTATAGCAGAACCATGAAAAGACCATGGGCGTCACCAGCACCAAATTATTAGGGGGCTCAATATTTTTAGTTTGCTGAAATCAACTAATACTTTATAATTATATTTTATTGGTTAAACTCAAATAAATTCGTAAAATCGCATTTTTATTTAATTTTTTACATTGGGTCCTCCCCTGCCAAAATATTGGGAAGGGCAGTCCCCTCTAATCAAAATATTTTGGGGGGATGCGTACCGCCCCCGGCGGTGAAACCCTTGGCAAGACTGCTAAACTTCGAAGCGTACGAAATTTCAAAGCTACTACTAGCAAAGAGAGAGAGAAAAAAAGGGGAAGAAAATAAAAAAGAAGAGGAAACTTAATTAGGCCGTAAATCAAGCCCCCTACAAAATTAACTTTGTACAAAACAAAACAAAAAAAAGTGGGATGTAAAATAACGCTGGTACGTGACCGTGACCAGAAAACATGGAGAGCCATTGATTGCAGTTTGAAGTTGGCTCTAGCGCCGCTTAATGTCCTTCGCCATTTCCATGTGCGGGTTCGATACCTTGCCTAACGAGAAAATTATAATAATCGGCCAAACAGCGGGCAATATTAAAAATAACAGCTATGATAAAATGTATTTAGTAATATTTTTTTTTCAATATAAATTCCTTGCTTAAACCGGAGTATCGCGGGATTTATGTAAAATTTTAAAAAACCAGAGCGAAAATATTAAACTCTTTACTTTTTTTTTTTAAGTGCGTGCAAATTCAACAAAATCAATATATATTATAAAGCAAAGTGTACAATGTGCGTGCCGAAAAGGCTCAGAAACGACTACACATACGACTAAGAGATTTATGTCAGCGTGTAACTGTATGTCCCCTAACGGAGAAGAAGGTTTTCGTTTTTCTCTTAAGGGTGTGAAATTGAAGAGAAAAGGACTAGAATTTTAAGTCTCTCGCAACATTTAATTAGCCTACCTGAGAATGACATACGAGTTTATGAATGAAAAATTTAGTTCGAGCTGCAGACCACCAGGAAGCGCTAGGGTGTGTTTCACTCAATGCTTATTGTTCATTCATTCCGTTATATTCGTATAGGTTATATATTTTGTCAGCTGTTCTTTTTAAATTACTAAATAATCAAGCGAAAATAATTAGTTCTTTTAGAATAAATTAATGATTTTACATATCTGCAATCAATTAGAAAACCGACTGGATACTTTACAAAATTAATTTTCTCATAAGATGGTTGATTGATTAACACTTTACATTTAATCAATATCTAACATATACTTAAGTAAATTTAATGCAATATGAGTGAGCGAATAAAAACAGACATAAAACAAAAAAGAAGAGCTGAATAGACTGATTATAAACCGAAAATAACAAGTTTGAAGTGTTCTTATTGTATGTAGTTATGAAAAATGGTTTTATTCCTATGTATGATGAGCATTCCAGTTGACAAAATGATGAATTGACTCCAATAATACAATTTTTTCAATAAGATTTTATCACCGCTCATAGTTCAGGATAAAAAGAAATATGATGAAAAAATTGTGCCTTCATGATATTTTGGTTTTCGCTTAGTAACAGTAGTAAGATTGGAGAAGTGCAGAGTTCGGCCAAATTAGGGTGGTGGGGGGGGGGGGGATATACTAAGGGAGGTTGAACTGGAAGAAAGGTCTTACAAAAATGTTTCTATGAATCTTCGGTGTTTTCTAAACTTCTGGATCTAATGGGACCATCACAGTAGTCGGTGCTTAAGTTGTACTCCAAATATAGTTTTTTAACTAATAATCTAATAACTTATTATCTGCTGACTGCTTGGAATGGGCTTATAGGATTCGTAATCACAGAAACCATCAAAAACGATGCATGACTCGACAAAGTTGCAGCAAAATTAATTGTTCATTCAACACCCTATAAAGTATATAGGGTTCCTTATTTGGGCAGACACTGCAGATCTCGAATCTTAATATTGATACAATGTTAAAATTTTCAAGAAAGTGCTAATTTTGTTCTATATTTCCTTTAATTTTAAAGTTTTTCTGTTATTGAAACTGCCATACAACTACCGGAGCGAAGCCGGGCACACTAGCTAGTTTATAAATAAATAACAACTCTGCTTTAAGATTATTTTATTATGTTAATGAATAATACTAAATATGCATTACTTATTTACTAAATATGCATTACTTATTAGGAAAACTGGCTACATCTGACATCAGAAGTACAATGAAATTGAAAAAAATGAATCAAATTAGGAAAACAGGTGGTTATCTGAAAAAAAATATTAGTTCATTATGATATAATTATATACTTAATTAATTATATATTATTGATATATCATTATAATATAATTAGGCATAACTTTTTATTAATAAAATACTCGGGTCATTTTCTCATATAAATTATTATTTTAATAAGGATTACATAAGTATACATTTAAATAATAAAGTCATTACTGTAACTAACAAGGAGCTGAAAAAATGGCCGGCAGATATCATAAATTTATAAGAAGACATAATTTATTTATAATCAATAAAAAGTTAAGCCGTCCTAAAATAATAAGTCGGAGGGAGGGAATTAAGGCATTTGTATAAGGAAGTAAATTTTAATTAAAATTATCCAGGGAAAACTCTTAATTGAGGGCCTATAAAAAAAAGGAAACCTTGACGGGCGTTTCAACCGAGGCAATTAGTCCAGTCGGATTTTTAAGTAAAAGATAAATATCAGGGGAGGAGGGATTTTATATTTATCCCCAAACTCCCCCCCCCCCCAACTTCTCCAAAGGCTAATCTTTAAGTAGGGACTGAAAAGTTTTATCCCTGTATTCTGTCGCTTTACAGCTCCAACATTCAGCAAGAAAGCTCCTCATAGGAGCCAGAAAATTATCTAATTTTATATAAAAAAGAAAATTCACGTTAATATCGCAAAACCTTATTCAATGTCTATTACAGGAATGAGCTTCACCTTGCTATGTGAGGCTATTTGAATTTAAATTAATCGGGCCTTTACTTGTTATTTGTCCCTTTCTTTTCCACAAGGTATCAGTGTTATTGAGGGGAATCATAAAGAAATTGAAGAATATGAATGAATATAGATATTTATTATTATTCTCAATTAATATGAAATAAAAATTTAAACGCACTATAAAGGTTAAGTGTGCTATTCATGTTTACGATAAATTAAATTTCACGATTCACTTACAAACATCCTTTAATGTCCACTCCAATATGCAAACATCGGTTCATAAATCTTCTAACCTAATCTTAATCTTAATTTTAATTAAGATTAATCTTCATAAACACCTAACATGAGGCAAGGATCTCATATAGCAACCTCTTAGTTCACCGAAATTGGAATAATTTACATCATTAAAGAACTGATTGTTACAAATATATTTAAACGATAATGCACCTAAGTACCATACGTTCCTTAGTCCATTTTTATCGATTTCGAAGTAAGGATCGATCTTTATTAAATCCAACTTCTGAATGTATAGAAACTATTAAAATAATCGATTCTGTATATGTTCACTGTATTGGTAGAGCCAGAGTGTTTTACGACCAGTGTTGAATGAGTTCCATATAAACATGGATTTGAAAAAGCCTAGCACTTAATTCATATAAAATGGAAAGTTCGGACTTAAGACAGTGTGACCCTCATGTAACGAATTATTAATAAGAGCTTTTCTTTTTTTATTACTATGGGAATTTTCTTATTAAACTTATTTAATTAACAATTTTTAAGGATAGTGGTGTGCTTCTACCCTTCAGGCTGTGATTACGCTCGAAATTATGATTGTATATCAATACTTACTAATACTTTATACTTAATAATCAATATTTATAAGACTTAATAAAACCCCACCAACCTCTCTATTTTTTGGATTTGCCAATTTTTATCGATAATAGTGCAATGATTACGCACGAAATACATTCCTTTTTTACTCTTTCCGATTTCGTTTCCGTTTGATAAGGTAAGAAGTGCATTATTACTATTATCATTATCATATTTTTAAGTATTAAGTCAAAATCATCCAACACTATGATAAGGTCAGGGATTGAGTTGAAACAAAAATCCTTGTGTAGCCAGTATTCCTTGAAAAATACTATTATTTAAAGTAAAAAAAGGAACGGTAATCCTTAGTAGGGTATCGTATAAAATAACCAAAGGAATATTTTAATAAACTAAAAATGGTAGAGTAATCCTGTAGAGTAACCCCCCGTATGCCACACATGGCCAGGAAGGGGAACCGAATAAAAAAAAAAAAAAAAAAAAAATATATAATTTTTCTGGTGCAATCAGGCCGGAAATTTTGACTACCTATACGCTTACAGGTAATTTGTAAGGAAAATCGCCCCGGAAAATAAAGTTATCTTTTATATTGTATTCTCTCTATAATATCTGCTATGGAAGGAACAGTCTTGTTCCTTAATAGAGGAGGCAAACGTAGAAGGATAAGCTAATATTTGATAAAGGAAAGAAGAAATCCTGAGAAGAGGTAAACAATAGAGGCGATGATAACGGTACGGAGGGGCCACCTCCAGCCTATCAACCGGCAGCCATTGACTGGGGACGCCACCGGAAAATTGCTTCCTCCGAAGAAGGATATTTTAGAGCTAATATTCATCACGGGACTCTTTTATCCTCCCTCATCGGTATTCTTATCCCCTTGTATAGCCTCCTGTTATGTCTATAGCCCTCCTCGCCTCACCAAAATATCTAGTTACCTACTTGTCACGACCGCCTCAATCCGGAAGTATACTAGGATGACATCTTGTTTCCACAAAGGACGCATACCTAAATAGAAAATTGTTCGGAAAAGAACTTCATGGCGAAATGAAAATATTTTTTTTCATTTTGGCAACTAATGTTCCCATGATTTATAAACTGCTGTGGTTTACTGAAATATTAACTTTTAGGCAAATAAATGTATTCCTGTGTAAATAAATAAATTTATTCCTGTAGCGAGCAGCTACTTAAATTGAAACGTGAAGCGGAGTGAACAATGTCTGACGACACCTATGTACCTTAATACAATAATTTTCATTACAGAGACGGCTGACTTGGAACTAGCGGCTGTTCAGAATTTTGTTATTTCCATAACTTATTATGGATAGAAGTAACGTTAGAAAAATGATAAAAGAAGGTCTAGAAGCTTATCAGAACTAACACAAAAGTGACACTAGCGCTATCCCCGAATACACAGGCTTTTTCTTCTTCTACGAGGAGCTACAACCCTGGGTGGATCTTGGCCTCCTCAATAAGCCGCCGCCATTCGGCCAGATTTTGTGCTGCTAATCGCCAATGTCTGATCCTTAAAAGACTTCGTTCGTCAGCTGCCACCCCGTCAACCCATCTAATCCTTGGCCTACCAGTTCGACGAGTATTATGAAGGGCAGTGTCCACTACTTTCCCGGGGATCTCGTCTTCTTCCATTCGTGCAACGTGGCTGGCCCAAGTTAGTAAAATTTTCCTTTCGAAAATGTGTCGGTCATTTTTATTGGTTTTCGACATGCTCCAGGTTTGGGAAGATGTAAGAACAGGATGTATTAGAGTTTTGTATAAGAGCAGTTTAGTTGCTCAGTAATGGATCTCCTGCGTAAAATATTAAGCAGAGCCAAATACGCCCTATTTTCCGCCACTATCTTCTGAAATAAGAGACATCATTTTCTGTATTATTTGGGATCCTAGAAAAGTAAATTCATTGACCATCTCAAATCTATAAGGACCAACAACCAGTTCCTCTTCTGCATTTCTATTGGTTTATGCCAATCGGGATCTCGCCACAATATCCAGATCATCAACAAATCCTAATAACTGCACAGAGCGTGTGAAGATAGTCTGGCTTGTCTAGATCCCGGAATTCCGAACAACTTTCTCCAGAGCGTGGTTGAAGATGAGACAAGCCAGTCCGTCCCCCTGCCTTACTCCTTTGTCAGAGGGAAATCCGGCTATATCTCGTTGAGGTCTAGGGATGAAGAGGGTTATCAGCCCTCGCCCGCCTAATCAGGTGTAGGGGCTGCCTCCTTGGAACCTCTTGACAGGATTATAGCGAGTTGCCAGGGTCTAGCCTACCTAATCAGTCCCGAGCCGACCGAACAGGGGTTTCCCGCCTGCGACGCGAGGAGCCACCTGGACAACTCTTGTTGTAACCTTCGTTTCCTCTCCTTAGGCCCGGTGCACACGGACGACACTTTTCTGCGATCCGGACTGTAAGCCGGGTCAGGTGTACCTGGAGTATAATGCACCGACCGGATTTACCATTATACTCCAGGTACACCTGACCCGGCTTACTGTCCGGATCGCAGAAAAGTGTCGTCCATGTGCACCGGGCCTTAGGGGGTTTGCCATCATCGGATGATTCCACTACGTACTAGAGAAGGGGTCTCTGGGTAGTTCCAACCATCAGCAATATCCAATACACAGGCGAACGGATAAGGTACCTGTTGTACCTGTTCAAGTTCATGTCTTATTTAGATTTGCCGAACAGTATTCGGGACAGGATGTTCGGGACAGGATGTTCGAGGGTGAAGTTCGTACAGTGTATAGGCACCTTTAGAGGCACTTTAAAATTTCGTAGGTCATCTGACATTGCCGTTCCATCTGCTACTGGTCTCACTCGAGCTCTCATTCATTCTAAGAAGCCTTGGTAGAATATCTTGACGGTTTTGCTATCATCCATTCTATGGGGTGACCTGACCACTTCAAGAGATGTATTCTGACATAGTCGGACAGCTTCATATCGCCATAAAGGGAATATAATTCTCTATTTTTTCTAAGCCGGTATTTTTTTACGTTCAAAGGTGTCGATCCTACTGGCTGTTGACTTCATACGAACCTTACATTGTTAAAAAAAAATTTCAAGTATTAACTTTTTGTCTTTTACGGTATTTACTTATTTTCTGCGGTTTATAACCATACCTAATATTTACCTACGTCATTTCAATAATTCCAATAAAAAATAATTGAGTTGAAAAATATAATAAAAATATGACATTTATATTAATTACACATAATTAGTACCGGCAGTTTCCAATAGATGGCCAATTTGTGTGCCAGCCCTCATTAGGTATTTTTTTGGACTTCGTACACCTTCATGAAAAGGTTGGAAGAAGGCAGTAGTACTTGGATGCCGGCTCGAGCAACATCACCTTTGCTTTCTGAAATAGTTGGATATTGGCACACTATTATTTCATCTAATAATATACAGTCCATTATAGTATTTCTTCACCATTGGTGAGTTGTTTTTTTTATACCTTTTGTGGTGTTAGTGCATTTTGGTACCTGCCATATTTTGGGAGAGTAAGTCCAGGGACAGGCTTACCTTTTAACGATTTTGGCGTGAACACCTATTTATTTCCCTTTTATTCTTATAAAGAAGTATTATAACTTCGTAATCCGGTGTTATTTATTCACAGCATTAATTCTAGATTTACTGGTATTTACTGGATACTTTTTTTAACTAAAAACCTTCATTTTAACGGTGATATTAAGCCTGTTACACAGCTACATTTTGGGAACGAACTTTGGAACCAAAGGTTACTTTGCTTTTGACCGCCAGAGGCGATTAAAATGGACATATAGTCTTTTACATGACTATTAACCAGAGATGGTTATTATTCTTATTAACCAGTTAATAAATGGACAACAAAGTTTTCAAGACAAGATTGATCGACAAACAAGGTTGGAAAAAGGACTGTTCAGTACAACGTAATCGCCGATGTCTGTCAAAGAGCGAAGCAACGTTTGATAACAAACTACGCTCTAAATACCTAACCGTGAAAAGAGACCTTAAAATAAAATAAATAAAATTTAGGTCAAAAATTTGCACTTCCCCAGTTGGACAATATTATAACCAAACCTATCCAATGAATAAATGCAATGCTTGACGCTTCAAACCGCATTGCAACAGATATCGCCGCAGTATTTATTATTCCTAAGCTATCACGGACAGAATAAAATAACAATAGCGGATATGGAAATTACAACGGGGTTTACTTGGAGCCCTAATACATAACCTTAACTTGCATATGCAAGACATCACTGAATAATAATATTCTCAAATCGGAAAATATGGTCAGAAAACAATGTGATAGAGTAAAACCATTTAAAATCTTATTGTTCTGATTCTAATTAAAATCTTATTGTATGATAAAAATTTTAAATTTAATATAACAAACATTGGAAAAACTCAAAAACATCATTGCAAGTTCAAAATATGGCACCTGAAAATTAGATTAATTTTACTTTTGATTAAAAATAATGCAATGGTTGAAGGAAACTTATAAAAAGTGAAAAAAAGAAGAATAAAATGGTCAGTAACAATGAAGCCTAAGTTATTAAGATAAAATATATTAGACAAAATAGGTGTAGTAGTGTACATATCGCAAAATGTAAAATGAACAATGAACCGTAATAAGATAGAAAATATAATAATAAGGAATGAATCACTGAATGAGGGATAAGAAATCAATTATGATTAAATACCTGATGATTAAAGGCTAACTGTTAGATGTTTGTTATAAAAGGTTCTATACTACAAGAATGAATTTTAAAAATGAAGGATGAAAAAATTGCTGAAGAATGATCCATTCAAAAGTCATCACCCCCAAAAAAAAAAACATCCCTAAAAAATTTTTGTCGCCTAGCAGAATTGGGAAATCTTAATCAGTTCCCTCCCCCACCTTTCATGAAAAGTTTCCTTACCCTAAGTATGAGATATTTAATTGATGGCGCTGTCTTTCAAGTCAGGTTTTCTTATTTTTTATTCATTTTTCTTTCCACACTAACGACCAGAAAATTTAGGAGCCTTTGGCAAAAGATATGATGGTAAAGTAATTAAATTAAATAAACATTTGTCTTTGAAGAAAAAATATTCCTTTATGGGTCATTTCTGAAAATGTGTAAATCGTACGTCCGGTCCATTTTCAACCACTAAAATGAGAGCTAGTTACTAGAAAAAATAGCAACTATTTCAACTCTTTGTTGTTCTATGGAGGTTTTTTTAGCTCCGAACTAAATTTATAATTGGTTAAAAAAAATTAAAAGTAATTGTTTTTTCACAGCGACTTTAAAAATTCGTATCCTTTCAATAATTGATAGTTTGATTAAATTGATTAATCGGTTAAGTCAGTTATGACTTCAAGATTCCATGAAAAAATAAGCGGTTTCATTTGTTGTTAACAATAACAATAAATAAAATAAAAAAAGGTATGTCCAGACGTTTTTCCTTCACTACCACACCTGAAGTGTTGGATGTTCTGAGCGTTGAGGGAAACATGGCTCAAAGCCCGGGGTGGAAAGAATCGGTTGAGGGAAGACCCTAGGATCGTTTTGCAGCCGACCATGGGCTGCGATCGCTTGCCTCCGCTGTGAGATTTAGGTTATTAAGAGAAATCTACGCTGTGGTCAATAGCTACTTCACTCCCTCACTTCAAAAGAACTGGTGAGTTTCCAAGCAATTATTTCACTTAACTACTATTTTTCGATGGAAAACGGTCATAATTTTCGATTCTGCAGTCCCTTTTCATTTTTAACCTACTTACGGTGATTAAAAAATAATAAAAACTTTGAAAACTTCACTCACTCATTTTTTCCAAAAAGTTGAGAGAGCGAGAAGTTGAGAATGAGAGAGCGAATAATTACATTTTTTGTATTCTCAAAAGAATTTGAGAATGCTTTTGAATGTAAAGGTGACAATTCCTAAACTATGACTAAATTGTGTAACTGTAACCTAACCTAACTCTAAAATCAAGCTTACTTTTGGCTATAAGCGTTTGTAATTTCCTATTTTGAATTTGAAATTGTTTTTATTGTATTTCTATTGTTCTTTATGATTGTATTTCTTTAAATACAAATACGTTTTTTCTTTCAATCCTCAAAGTGTACTACTACCTCATTCACCCTTCACTCCCTCACTTTAAAATTGTTTTCTTAATTTTTTAAAATAACAATTAAATATTCTCCTGTCTGGCTGCTTTTTAAAAAGTGAAGGTAATATGCCACTGAGTATGTATAGATTTTTTCAGCCAGAAATTAGGACATTACAATAATGAAATTTTAGGAAGTAAAATCTACGTATCTTCAGATAATGATCCTTATATTAAATAATTTAAAAATTTAATAACAGTAAAGAACAATTGGAACTATAAATCAGCTAAGATAGCACACAAGCAACGTAATCTTAATTCCAGTTAAAAAATATGACTATTAAATAGCAGAAGGCCAATTTTCAAGGCTACTGAATTAGAAATCAAGGCTAGATAATTCATTGTCACTGCTAGATACATCATATTGGCCTCTGTCTTTTAAAATTTTAGTCGGATCTTCAATCTCGTCGCTAATCAAAGGCATCTGCAGGATTTTGTTAAGGGGGGGAGCCTGGTAAAATTCTAATACATGTGGGGAGGTTTTGAGGTATTCTGACCTTGAAGGCTCAATTAAGTTTTCGAATAAAATTTATTGATCTTTAGAAGTTAAAATATTTGTTTATATAATTTATATATAAAAAGATGAAATTATGTTTGTTTGTATATTTGTTTGTTGGTTCTTTATAGAAATCCATACCATTTGTCCTAAATTCTCCAAATTTCGCTGAGTCGTTCTTTCATAACAGGTGCGAACACCTAAAAAAGACTAATTGAATACATCTATTCTTGGCTAAAAGCCTTGCCAGTTTATAAATTTCAGCTTGATTTATTTATTTTTAAATTAATAAACTTTATAATTATGGTAACGTATTGTTTATAAAAAACGTCGTAGGACAGTGTAGTTTGCAAGACCAACCATTTATACGGTTCAGGTAAGGTGTCTAGTCAGAAGTCGTTAGTACGAAACTCGGTCGTGATCTGTTTAATAGCCTCTTTTAAATGGCTTTTCATTGTACCGACACTTATGAGCCTTTCAAACAACTTTATTTTCAAGGTATAATGAAAATTACATGTTTCGAAAAATTTACTTGTGAAAATAAATCCAAATTCAAAAATTATAATAAAATGTTCTAAAGATGCGATTTAGGTAAAAATAAAAATATTTAATTTTTTTTTTCGAAAATATTAATCTATATAAATAAAGATGAAATTCTGTTTGTTTGTTCTTTATAGAAATCCATACCGTTTGTCAGAAATTCTCCAAATTTCGCTTAGTGGTTTTTTCCTACCAGGTAAGCGAACACGTGTTAAAATTGCATAACTTCAGCCAATCTCTGGGTATATTCTTTATTGTTATAAAAATCGTTTCGATTAAGCTTTACATTGGTTTTTACGAAATCGACCGTTTGAGTCGATAAAAGTCTCACTTTATAGATTTAAAAAATGAAATTCTGGTGAAACCGGTATATACAGCTAGTGCTGAATAAATAAAGTGAATGAATACGAATTTATTTAACTTGTAGTTTTTTTTTAAGTTGCCCTCCCCTGCCCCAAGCTGTGGACGCCCATTTCGCTAATATGTATAAATTTACAATAAGCGAAGAATAGAAAAGAATACTATTAAAGTATAAGCTAAAACATAATCTAATAAGACGAATGAGTGAATAAATGTAAACTTATTTAATGATTTATATCTATGACTGAAGATTTTCGAACTGAGAAAAAAAACTTTAGCCAGAGGGCTGGCTATAGCGGTGGGGGTGGTTTTCCATGATGACACCCACTATCCTACAACTCATTCCAATGGCGACTAATATTCGCCCGTGGATAACCCCCTTCCCCGAAACAAGAAAACACTTTTAGTTCCCTGTCGAACTTGATGTGAGGTGTTGAAGGTTTTCAGAAAATAGTAATGATGTAGTTTTCTTTTACGCCCCACCTTAGGATATTGCCTGTATTTTTTTGCAGTTCATTTTTTTTTCTCTTTTTTTAGAGGCTTGAAACCATGCGGCCTTAAACTCGTATGAGTAGTTCAAATTTTTATTCTTCATCTTTCTTTGTTCTCTATTTCTTGTAGGGAAGGCAATTACCTTGCATCTTCAATGGCCAATAACCATCTTCTGCAGTCTTACTCTAAGCCGTCGTTTATATCACAACCTAGAGCTTCCCCTGTTTTTCTTCTTTTTTTATCAGCTTTACGACATTTTTCAAGTTATATATATTCTATTAAATCCAATACGACTTATAAATATTATAGAATTGTGTAATATATGAATGCAAGAGCACTGAATGGTCGGCCTTTGTGTGATTTCCCGATCACAACCAATAAAAAATAAAATCACAACTTTATTGTTTAAAAAAATTTAGATTTTTATTCATCTAAAATAAATCCCTATTTTAAAATTTTCTCGAAAAAATGACGAAACGATTATTGGACTTGATATGCAATAAGATGCAACCTATTATTATAATATGTACTTCCAAAAATTACTCACGCACTCAGCAACAGTTGTTACTTGCAAAGAAATCTATGGTAGATAGTGTATGAGCCATTTACAATGTGTGCAAAATTTCTCAACCAGCAATTCACAAAAAAACAATTTAACATGAAAGAAAAAAGTAATTATTTATGCAACAGACACGGTAGAATGATATACTAAACTCACTACTACTTGACAGATTACTTTAATGACCAGTAATTTTTTTAATATAACTATGAAGTACAATAAGTGGGTTAATGTTTAAGTTCTTGCATTTATTGCCTTACATTTATTATTTTATTTGATATATTTTGTAATATTTGAAATTGAAATTTTAACAACCATCAGGGACTTAAGATTTAAATATCGTCGGTATAACGCCGAAGTGAACTGAGAGCTAAACCATATTTTTTTTTTTTTTAAATAAGCCATTATTTTTTTTTTTATCTAAGTAGGTACATTGTACATTGACTAAAAAGGGTTAGAATAAACATATTTAAAGTAAACCTGTTTTACAATATTTATATATGTATATGCCGTATTCAAACCTTAAATCAAGTTTTCTCAAAATGTGGAGATTCGCACATAGTAAACTATATTCATTTCATTTTGGTTTTTATACCGACATAAAACTTTTTTAAAAAATAATTTATGTTTTTTTTTTAAATCATAAATTAGCAACGTCACAAATAACTTCATTAGGGAAAAGTTGAAGCACTCCTCAATAGCCTATACTCCATCGAGACAAGCTGAGCTGTTCTGGCCACGTCATGAGAATGGTGTATGACCGATGGCTTAAAGGATGCTGAAGCATGTACCATGGGAAAGAAGGAAGAGGGGTCGACCGGAGAAGAGGTGGGTGGAAGGGATAGGCGAGGCGATGGCAGCCAGAGGACTCCGCGAGGAACATTGGTTCGATAGAAAAAAATGGCAGCAAGGTTTATTATGTATATGCCGTATTCAAACCTTAAATCAAGTTTTCTCAAAATGTGGAGATTCGCACATAGTAAACTATATTCATTTCATTTTGGCTTTATACCGACATAAAACTTTTTTAAAAAATAATTTATGTTTTTTTTTTAAATCATAAATTAGCAACGTCACAAATAACTTCATTAGGGAAAAGTTGAAGCACTCCTCAATAGCCTATACTCCATCGAGACAAGCTGAGCTGTTCTGGCCACGTCATGAGAATGGTGTATGACCGATGGCTTAAAGGATGCTGAAGCATGTACCATGGGAAAGAAGGAAGAGGGGTCGACCGGAGAAGAGGTGGGTGGAAGGGATAGGCGAGGCGATGGCAGCCAGAGGACTCCGCGAGGAACATTGGTTCGATAGAAAAAAATGGCAGCAAGGTTTATTAGCTATACAAAACATAGCGGGCTCCATAATAAACAGAAAATAATATTTCAGATAAACAAGAATAGAAAATACTATAAATACGAACATAATATATAAGTAAAAATATACCACAAATACAATTAAGTTGGGTTATTATTAATTATACTTATTAGTAGAATATTTTTTCATACTATCAAGTATGACATCAAAGCAAATATGAAATTTCTATGGATAATCAATTAGGAAATATTACTCTAATAGACATTAGAATTATGTTACTATGCTATATGTATACTAACGTATTTTATTATGTATGTATGCTAATTATGTATACTATGCTTAACATTGAAAAAATAAACTTATTTCTTGCGGTTAAGTATGGTGTCGTAACCTTAATTTATCTATTTTTGATTATTTATGATCACTTTTTTATCTTTATTTGTCTTTTTTTATTTTTCATTTCAGAGGGTTTTTTTTATTATTTTTGTATACTTATGTATCAGAGGATGTGGTGAAATCGCTAACTCTCCAGCACCATCTTCGCGTTTATTTAAAATGTGGTTGTGAGGTTTTTGATAGCGTTATATTATTAAATAGAAAGTAACCATTTCTTTAAATCTAAAAGTGAGTTTGTGATAAAGTCGTTTGTTTAAAAAAATAAAATTATAAATTCTGAGAGTGGGGCAAACGATCCCATAAAGCTTTAAATAAAATTAAATTGTTGTTACTTTTTATTAATTTTGCTAATAGATAGCAAAAAAGTTTATTTCAGCCTTAATAAAAATTTTGAGCTAAGAAATTTTATTGAAATTGGGTTTTGGTAAAAACACTTTTCTCATCCTTTCAACACGCTAGAGGTCCAGAAATACGCTCAAATAAATTCTAATCAGTGTGAATTCCTTGAAAAAACAAAAAAGAAAAGAAAACAGTCGGAGAAGGCGAAAAAAAAAGAAGAAAATTTCAAAGCCTCCGAGCTCCTGGATGTGGTCCAAAAGAGGTGGCGCATAAACTGCTAGTTCCAATTGAGAATAAACTCTTAATACTTTATCTTTTCTTTTTTAAATATAATATTTATCAAATTAATACTTCAAATTCGTGCCAAGAATGCTTTCTTCTAGCATTGAGTGAAAGATGAAAGTTTTTCAGGATTATTATCATTAAGTAAGAGGGCGTAAACAGTGATCAGTAATAAGTAGTCTGCATTTAAAAGAAGTTTATGTGACAGATAAAAGTTGTGACATTATTTTAATTTTTTTTTTTTTAATCTTACTTTTACATTTAAAGAAATGATTATTTTCTATTTAATAATATAACGGATTCAAAAACATCACAACCATGTTTTAATTAAACGCGAAGATAAATGGCGAAGATGTCTAGTAGAATAATATTTCCTACTAGTAATATTCTGTTAATTGATTATCCATAGAAATTTCATAATTGCTATGATATCAAACTTCATAGTATGAAAAAATATTCTACTAATACGATAGGTTAAATGATAGTCAGGATTTTCAGTTTACAATGATTTTATTGTGGTAAGCCAACGTTTCGATCTAACTTGTGGATCTTCATCAGGGCTACTGAGTCCAGGTGGATACTGGAGTATCCACCTGGACTCAGTATTTAAGAAGTGTCATCATATTGTAGGGACTAGTAAGTAATAGAATCCAAGACATGAATATATTAGAAAAAACAAAGCATTTAACTTTTTAGTTTATTGTATTTTATTACTTATTACTTTATTATTACAACTAGGTTTTACAATTTTTTTTTTTTTTTTTTAGTAACTTGTAAAAGGCTAATGCCAGTGGTAAATTATAATATAATAAAATCGTAACATAAAACTATACCAAAACGTTTTTTATATGCGTGATACCGCAACGAGACAGATGATACCTGTTTTTATAAACTGACGGTTGATTTAAAAATATCTAACTGAACATAAAAAGAAAACAAAATCCTCAATTTTTTATTACAAATAAAGGATCTATTCCCAAAAAAAAAAAAAAAAATAAATAAAAGGCTGAGGGGTCTTTGAGTTTTTCGTTGGGATAGGAAAGTCAGTTCTTGAATTTCATGTTGTCAAATAAATGCATATCAAGCATTATAGAATATTCCAATACGCGGCAGTGCTATGGCAGATTCTGAGTCCCTGTGGATTTCTTGGAGTGGAGCCTTTAAAACTTTATTATTTCTTTAGAAACCGAATGGGAACCGAGGCAGTAAACATTTATTATATGCTTGCCTCCGAAGGGAAGGCTAATGAATATATTATCCTAGGGCTTTGGGGTCCGAGGACGACACGACACATATTCAGTGGTCCAACATACCCTTCTATTCTTTTATAGTATCAGAAATGGTCCACAATATGTCGATAAATTTAATGTTAATTGTGGTAAAGACTTAAAATATGCGTTGTAACAAATAATGGAAAAAATAAAGCATACTGGTGTCTAGCAAAACTCTGGCTTATAAAATACCCGTATAATTCCCGCATTAGTACCCCCTCCCCATCCAAAACTGAAAAAAAGTTTTTTTTAAGTAATTAGTAATAAGATTATTAATTATTTAATAATATATTGAATTAATATATAAATTCGGGGTCAGCTGTGGTGTAGTGGTTAGCATGGCAACCTACAATACTGAAGGTCGCAGTTTCACGTCCCGCGGTGACCGTGAGATTTTTTAAAGGGAGAAAAAAATCCTTTGCTATGCTGTTCCCCGGATAGGACGTAAAATGGAGGTCCCGAGCCAGTGCAATGTCAGGTACTCGTTAAAGATCCCTATTCTAATAATACCTGGATAGGCAAAATTGAGGACTCCCACTGTAGCATCGTCCGATTAGCCTTAGTGGCATAAAGTGACGTTAAATAAGCAAACAATAAAAAAAATCCTAATAGTAGCAAAAACTTTTTGTTATTAAGTTATATCATATTAATTTGTATATTTTAATTAAATAAGGCCCATATTGTTATTGATTTTTTTTAACTGTAGATAAAGGTATTTAGGCTCCATTAGGCCATTTTTAAAATTTTTCTGAACGGATATCAAATATTGATGGATTAAGTCCAGGGTCCAGTTTTATTTATTTATATATTTTTGATTCTTTTTATTTCCGATCTTGTTACATATATATGAGAATATTCTCCAGTGCACTACCCAATACATTCAGTAACAGATTATGTCTTTAATTTAAAAATATATTTATTTAAACCATTAATTTTGATTTATTGGTTTAGTCAAACATATTTTAATTAATTAAGAGTGCGACCTTTCCACTAATTTTATTTGAATTGAAGGTGCTGAAATCCGAATCCTTCTCCTTATTTTCACAGTTAATCATACCATTCAATAATTGTACCAAGTTTCAAAAATATATAATTGAGATGTTTAAAAAAAAATTTGATTCCCACACGCTTAGATGTTTATGGCCCCTTTACACTCTACGAACCTCACCCCCGAATCTTGCCATCCCGGCTTCCACGAACAGCCATTTATATTTAACGTGACGTTGAGCGAACAAATATGGATGACGCACCCAACGCTAGCTTCTGATGAAGAAAAAATCTCCATTATCAATATATCTTATTTTATCTGAAAAACAAAAGAATAGGAGACGAATTAAAAACGGCGTACTAGTTTCAAAAACAACTCCTGTCACTTGGGAAAACACAAATAAAAAGTGACACTAGCACTACCCCCGAATACAGGCGAACAGATGAAGTACCTAGAATACCCGAACAGTCTTCGTGAAGGCTGTTTTAGGGTAAAGTTCGTAGGGTGCAAAGGCACCTTTAGACCCGCAACTGACACTTTTGATGCATAGGTAGATGTATATATATATATATATATATATATATATATATATATATATATATATATATATATGTATATATTTATATATTTTTTTAACAATTGATGTGATGTTTAAGTTTTTTTTTTATATCAATAAAAAAAAAAAAAAAATGTTTAAGTTTATAATAATTATAGGGATGTACTCCAAACCATTAGAACATCATCTGTAAAGGATGTCTACTAATCATGAGTGATCGACGTTTCTCACTCGAAAGGGAAGGAACCAGTAAAAGAAAGGGAAAGGTGAGATGAATGTTGAAGAGGTTTTTACCTGAGGGTTCTAGGGCGGTGTACACAAGTTGGTGTAGAGTCCGCTTCCTCCCACACAAACGCTCCACAGTTTATATAGCCTGCGACACACCTGGAATTCTCTCTACTGAACTCTCACCTTGTGTTCAGTCTATGTTCTCTACTCAGGTAACTGCATTAAATATTACTCGACAAGAAGCAGCAACGCGGAATGCTTCTCCGAGAGAAAGCAAACTGACCTTTGAGAACAATGTTGAGGAAGTGGTATTTACCATCGGTAAAATACTAAGAGTTAAGATTAGAGAAATATACCTTTAGCAGAAAAACGTTTTACAATTAGATTTATCTATAACTCTACTTATCGAAAAGTCAGATGTCGGACTTTTATTATCAGATGTCGATAAATCAATTCATATCTATTCACGTTAGACTATGTTGAATAACAGGTTGTCGGGCAGTACTGGCTTCAAAATTCACGTATACTTCCCGCCTATACCACCTGACTTGTAACCCCTCCCCCCTACCGAGAGAAAAATACAATAATTCTCTATTTAAGTAGTTGTTGAAAGCTTCAAACGTAAAAATTAGACAAAATTCTTAAATTAAAGTACCCCGTCCGTTTCACAAATTTTGATGAAATTTCTGCTGTCGCGTCGCGAGCATATTCATACACCAAATATCGAATTTCAGGCCCGTACGGTTTATATTTTCTGAGCTAGTCTGTTCACACACAGACCATTTCGTGGGACTTGGTTATTTGGACTCAGAGGACCCCAAGACGTATATTTCCGTTGAAAACCGGAAGGCGAAATTTTTCACGATCGCAATACTTTCCCTTACTAAATATTTCAGATATAGGTAAGTGAAATTAAAAAAGATTTATACTAAGAATTAATATAATGAGAGTTAAGAACAAATACAAGATAATGACAACCAAGCGAGAATATTCTCCAGAACGCCCAAAAAAATCGTTGCTTTAGTCATTTCGATTATTTGCATTTTTAAAATTAATACCAGATAGAGGAATTGAAAAAAAGAAAAACAAACTTGTTCATAACGAGTTAACAACCTGGATTTAATTCCTCAAAAGATTTGATTAAAAGGGCTTTTAGTCCAAAAAACAGTAATTTTGCTTTCGCTGTGTAGGCCATATAGCAGAGTAAAGTGGCTGGAAAAAAAAATTTATTTTCATTCATTTTTTGCCATATTAGAAAAAAAAAAAATCATTGTTCAAATTCAAATGTTTTAAAACATCGATTTTTTTTTCTTTTTATGTTTTGGCTATTGATACCCCCCCCCCCTATATTAACCAATCCCTAAATTGATACCATCCCTAATTAACAGTAAGAAGATAGTATTTTAAGTCACAACATTAATCAACAGTATTAATTATTACTAGTAATAATTACAAATATAATATGAGTATAATAGCCAATCCCAGTTCGTATCGTCCCAATTCCAATCCTTAAAAGAGATTTGATGAGTTTCAACCGTTGCACACAGGGGTATTTGGTCCTAAAATTTGGCCAAAACCCATTTTTTGAAATTTGAAATTTCTGGTAAATAATGACTGGAAGTTCAAGTAGAGGACCTGTTGGATCATGCAAGATGATTTTTATCTCTTCCAGGCCCTTAATCCGGCGGCTATTCTAATTCAAATCTGACCTTATCCTTTAACTCGTCTGTGCTCATAAATATTGATCTAAAAAATATATTAATTTTCTTTGTTCTTACTGAAGTATCGGCATTATCATATGATGGATAGTTCGAGGCCAGGTTTGTACTTGTTATCCAGAAAGTTATAATTTTTTTGTATTCAATACTAGTATCAATATCTTTTTGTTTTTAGTAGGTATATTTTAGAGCTAAAAATTAAATTTGAAGGTTAAAATGTTATACTTCTGGGCAACGAAATATTTTTTATGTTAATGTATATCGTGTATATCGTAGATTATGTTTCTTGGAAAAAATTCTGCGAAAAGCTGCGATTGGGAGACTAATAATTTTTTATTACTAAAATGTCAATTTCATTAAATTAAAAAAAAATTCAATTTTGTTATATTTTCATTTATTTGTATTTTAGGATATTCTGGAAGAATAACTGTGACCTGAATGGAATTATTTGACATATTTTTGAAGTCAAAACATTAGCTTTTAAAAAAAAGATGGAATTTTTGGTGTCTTTTCTCATTGGGAAATATTGTAATAACCTAGAGCATGTGAAAGAGCTAAAACAAAATTATCCATTTTGAGGCATGATTTCCAAGTGAGATAGAATGCTTCAAGGAAAAGAAATGTTATTGAAACAGCAACAAGAAATGGCTAAGTGGGACGATATCAATCAAAAGCTCAAGATCTGGTGGACGCTCTGAAAAATCTTTTGTTACTTTAATATTTACAACGGATGCGGAGAAACTTTATCAATAGTATGCTATAACACCATCTGTTCACAAAATTTTAAGGGATGATTTAGAAGTGATAAAAAGCCCTCTGCTTCATATTGGCCTTTTATCTGAGGAAGCAGCTGAAACCCGAAATAACCATTTCGAATAGAGAAAATAAGACCAGTAAATTTTCCTAGACAGAGTGCAATCTGGATGTAATTAATAGATTAATATTGACATCAGATCCAGTTATCACAGGTATGAGTAGTTCAAGAAAAAAGGTAACTTTATAAGGAAACTTTAGATATGTTGTCCCCCCCTACCAACTTAACCGATAGTGGTTAGTAAGGTTGGTGCGTTTCTTCCTGGAATATAAGTTGTGTTTCGAAGAGGTATTAAATAATTCTTAATAAATTAGGAAAACACATTTTTTTTCTTTATTACCATAACTTTTTATATTCACCTATTTTACACTATTTTCATTTTTTTAAAATAATAGTAATAGATAAATGATAATAAATCTTTAATTAGTCATACGTATATTTCATGGGAGCAATGCATAAAGAGAAAATAATGTGAACATAAATTGTAAACCCATCGATGCCTATTTCATAGTCGGTGGGAGTTATGCAAAAATGTATTTTAAGAAAATTTCCTCCTTGGGGTATTTTTTTAACTGCTAAAAAAACATTTTTAATGTCTATTACAAATATAGAAGCCATGTTGAGGACTTTTGAATTAATAAAATGGAAGAAAATAGTTTTGGCCAGCTTTTCGGGTCAAATACCCCTGTGTGCGTTGGTAATAATTTTTAATATTTTAAATTGAATTTGTGTTAAGAAGATGGTTGGATAAGATTACCACACTTTCTGTTCAAAATTAAAAGTTCCCGCAATCGAGCATTTTCTACACACTAGACATCTTGAATAGCATGTTTCATACATGGAATTTAGAAGATTAAATTGATAAAAAATCTAGTAAAATTCAAAATAATAATTCAATAATTCAAAAATAACGACACTTACCGATGAATAAGCATTTGCAAGATAGATAGAATCGTGATTATTGATATGTTTCGTTCTAGCAAAGTGTCCTGGACTAATCGAACGGGAAAACCAAACAATCAATCTTATAATCTAAAGATTGCTGGGCATGATAGTTAGTTTGATTGGAAAAGAGCTGAACATCTGCCTTAGTTTGAAAATTTGAAAATATAACTTGACCAATTAATCTCACAAATAAAGTACCTACAACGAATGGAGAACTTATTAGTTACTTAGTTTTGTAGTAGTAATTTTGTAGTTCCACAAAAAAACATGATTGAAAGTGAAATAATAACATTGCCCACTGTATTATTTATTCCTATACCTATCACCACATATTGCTACCTTGAAAAATGTAATAACTTTAAAAAATAATAATAACAAACAAATAACAAAGGCCACGACTCAGTTTGAATTACTTCTAAATATAAGTAACGCAAGCGCACACACAATTTACAATGATTTACATCTTACAATAAGTCGTGGATTTAACTTATAATCGTTAAAGTTAAAAGAGAGTATTAAGTAGGTATGATCAGAATGCTTTTTTTTTCTTTCCACAATAAGTTTCCGATCCCATTCCGAAAAGATCCGAAAAGTTTTAAGCCGGAAAACAAATAACTTGTTCCTAAATCAAGTAAGGTCAGTTCACGAATAAAGTTAGCCACGAAGTTTTTCCGAGGCAAGAGGATAAAATGCCAAGCACGCCATGAGAATAGCCGACGTCTTTTTTCTTTCCAATCATATATTTATACTTACATATTATACAATTGTATATAAGTTGAATTATGTTTTATGTTATATATATTCATATTTATAATTACACTATAACTTATATATTAATTTAATCATGATTGTGGATAACCACCTTGTTTTAAATTATTTTAAACAATTCATTTTTTGAAGAGAAAAGATTTGGCTCCGCCGGGAGTAGAACCCGGGTCTTCCGCGTGACATGCTCGGTATGGTAACTACTGCACCAGGGAGCTCGCTTCCAAGCAGTGCCAAATCCTTCCTCTTCACTGACATCTCTCCCTTGATCTCGCTATTTGCTTGTTTGTACCATTATTTTTGTTTTCTGATCACATATTTTTTTTTTTTTTTTTTAGTATAAATGTAATTGTAGACATAAATAAATATATATTTTATATCACTAAAAACAACTAAAAAAAAAATTATGGCTACTGGGTGCTACAACGAATGACTGTTGATTACATTGTATACATCTGACATGGCAGCTAGATAAGCAGCTAGGAAAGCTGATCAAGCAGTAGTTACTTCATAAAGTTCAATACCATGAAAATCTAATCCTTAGTTTTTATTTTAAAGTTCAAATGAGAAAATAGCTTGTTGTTGCCAAATTTTTATATGCTGAGAAATAATGTGATATATATGTATATTATAAATATAATATTATTTAGGAAATATAATATTTAATCTTCTGTAGGTATTTTTGGAGAATAAATTTACATTTATTCACCAAACATACTAACATGATAATGTGATTTAATAAATAAATATATAAACATTTCATTAAATGAATTTTTTATATGTATATTATATTTTAAAAAAAAAAAAGAAGAAGAATGTATTTAATAGCAAGCTTGATATTTATAATTCACTGGTGTTTGGTCAAAAGGGGTTGTTAAGTCATGGAATGTGAAGCTTAAACAAAGATTTACCAAGCTATTGAAAATCTTTATAAATTCTCTCTGATTGTATATCTTTACTCCAGAAGAGTAAATGAAACTATATCCTTTCAACAGAGACGGTAACAAATTATGAATAACGAATAAATTATAGTAAATTATGGATCATAAGAAGACGAGACAATTTTTTTTTTTTTTTTTTATGACTTAAGCCCTTTTGCCCAAACATGAATGAATTATAGATTCTGTATATTTTGCGTATCTTGTTTAGGTAAAAAATTGAAAGAGAAGACTGAAGTCCGCGACAGCACTAGATATAAAAAAAAAAAACTTTGCATTGGTGTACTTTCAGGTGATTTCAACAATAGCAGCAATTAAACTTATTAACATTTTCAAGAGATTAGTCAGCACCGATTAAAATTTAAAAAAGGAAAAGTTAAAAGAGAGTAAAATAAATAACATGTGACAAATAGATGTCCCGAAATAATCTCAAATGTGTATTATTACAGCTGATAAGTTATCTCCATTAAACACACTCAAAATAATGCCACGTTCAATAGTAAGAACGTTGAGCATATGTTTTATTGTTATTGAAATTTTTGGAAGGTTAAAAATATAAAAACCTGAAACGATGGTTTAATCGCTCTTTGTAAGCTCCGATACATCAGATTCTATTAATATTCCAAGTGGATCATCCGTATTTCATACATAAATATTTACATCATACTTGAGAGAAAATGAGTATGGAGCGGTTCCTCTAACCCTTATATTTATTTAAAGATTTGAGAAGATGTGATTATATAATAATAAATATATAATAGTATTTTCCTTAAATTCAAAATTTAGACCAAGTTAAAGTAACCGCAGAAGGGACCAGAGATTGCAAAAGAGTAGCGAACAAGACAAAAGGCGGTCTGACCGACCACTGACCGCACCCTGGGCTCAGCTGCTACTGACCGCGACCCCAGATCTTCAGGTCCGGCTGTTAACTTCATCAGCTCCCCTCAGCACCTGTTCCAATTACAGCCCTTCCTTCACTAATCAACGATGAAACCCTCAACAAGATCTCGTCAGGAAATTGTTTAAAATGATCCGGAATATAATCTAAACTGAGTCAAATGGAGCAGAATTGTTAATGTGCCTTTACGCACCATCGAAGAGGTAATCCCCCGAACGTTGCAGTACCGGCGCACAGTGGTGCCGATAGGCCAGGCCTAAACAAAAAAAAAAAAAAAAGGTGCTCCAACCGATAGATATTTTTTGAAACATACCAATTTTTTAGATTGATCTTCATCAAACCTTTTTTTCGGCATCTTGTAGGAATGATACAAAAACACTTTTGTTAACGTCCTATTTCAAAGTGATCTAAGGGAAGCCAAATTTGTCCGAGGCCGTAATTTTTCGAAAATATCTTATTTAAACATCCTGAAAAAAATTATTTAATCCTATATTTCAAAGGAAAAAGGAGTTTAGGGTGGATGGAAAAAAGAATCGGGTAATCTCTTGAGTATCTCATAAGTTATTTCAATTCAATTTTATGTTGACGCATACGCCAGGCCTATTTTGGAAAAAATGAAAATACCTCTGGATGTCGTTGCGACAGCTTTAATTTTAGAAGAGCAATATCACATCATAAATATGTATATAAATGAATGACTTATATAAATATTAATCTTATATTGTACTGAAGATGGTGAAACCTGTCTACAATTGTATTAATATTCTTTTCGTAGTAATTTTTGTAAATATAAATATATCATATTAGTTTGATGTTTATATATATGTACATATATACTTAATTTTAGTTCAAATTCTGTTGGTTCCTATAATATTTATTACGATCAAAGTAAAACCAAAATTTTATTTTAAAAAATGTGGATTTTTGAAAGTGGCATAAATCCTCATCCAGCTTCAGTCCCGCCGTTTTTAGGTTTTTAGGTTACTTAGGAGCGTCCGTAATTAGACTTAAAATTTTGGATTTAAAAGTTTGTAATTTATTAAACCTGACTATTAAACTTAATATTTTTTTATTCCAACTAATTATGTGTCTTTTCCTAACTTAAATACGGATTAAAATAAAAAAAAGTTAAATATAAATTATACAATGCAGCAACGGAATAAACGATCGTTATTTAAGATATCTTCCCTTTGCAGTAAAAATAACGATGGAGAAAGAAAAAAGGACGCATTTAGACCATTTGAGAAAATAACCAAAGGATACAGAAAGAATACGAGATGTGTCTTTAAGAGGAAACCCATCTTCGGATAAATGCATATATTCCGAGAAACAGGAATACGTCACGTTTTCAAAGGACATCTAAGCAATTCTGACAGGACTCTTTTAGCAAAACTTGATATTTTTGTACCCGTCGTTGTTTAAAGCAGTGCTAAAAATAGCTATATTACAGTGCTTAACTACATTTTAATTCAGTAGTAGATTTCGCAAACATTAAATGCTCAAGATTTTATATATTTTAACTGTGGACTTAAAACAACAGTTGGGATATAAGTTTTATAATGCATATTTCTGTATCTTTTGGTTATTTTATCAAATGGCCTAAATGTTTTCTTTCTCCATCGTTATTCTTACTGCAAAGGGAAGATATCTTGAATAACGATCGTTTATTTCGTTGCTACTTTGTATAATTTATATATATTTTTGTATTGTCTTCAAACATTAATTCGCACCTGTCAGCGGCCTGCGACAATCAGCGAATTCGATGGCTGCAGCATCGCAATGATATATAAGGCATGTATGGCATGACGGAACGAAAGTGCCCAGCAGCACCTCTTTCCGGGCTTGAAACTAATTCAGGAGAGGAGGTTTCTCATCCAGCTTTTTTTTAGCCGCCTTCGAACGAGCAAGTCAATCGTGGCCATGTCGTGAATTGATCTGTTTTTATGTCCTTTCAATTTAACAAAAAAGCGTCCGTATATGTTGTTGGATAGTCGGTTGTTGTAAGTCTCTATGTTTTTTATTTTAATTAAGCGAGGTTTCGATGCTTTCACGCAGTCAATTTTTTTAATTTCCTTTATTAAAGGCTTCGTTGTCTCAAGTACCATATTCATCATTAACAATATAGATTATTTCATTTGAAAAAAAACAAAAACATTTTTCCAGAAAAATGGTGACGCCGAAAGCTTCTTCAAGTGTTATTAAAACAATTTTAAAAATGGACTGTCTGAAAGGATCGAAACCTTACTTAAAATAATAGTTTTTTTTTTAAATATTGAATTAATCATTTAGTAGATATTGTAACGTGAAACAAAACACAAATGGGTTTAAATAGTTCTAGGCTTGTTATTTAAACAAACTAACAGTTGGAAAAAACGGGCATAGTAGGTACATGTTCGTAACTACGATGTTCCGAGTACCGTTTACGCTGGCCTCGAACATTCGAGGCTGTTCTTCTTACGACTAAATTTAAGGAGCGTTGGACTGGAGAGTTAGTCTTGTTCTGAAGCTCAAGTCATATGGTTATTTATGTGTTACAAAGTGATAATTTTTGTAACCTCTTTAAATATTTGGGTTTTCATAATTTGTGTGGCATTGGGAATTGTTATTTTCGCTCAATAAAAATTGTTAATAAATAAGCATTTAACCTTGTTTTTTAAAACAATCTCTTATTTTTTATTCATTGTATTATACAGCGAAAAATTGTTTAACCGACGTAAGTGTTAGAATACCTTGAGAACTGTACCTCTTTCAATTACATAGGAACAAAGAAAATATATCAGCAATATTTAAAATACATATTGTAACCTTTCGGTACTGACGAGGCGTGTTTTTGTTTGATTCCCTTTTGTTATGGTGATTTTCTTAATTTTCTTTCCTAGTCTCCTTTAAGCATATAGTGTCATTTACTGGACTAAGTAAAATTGGTTGCCCGGTTTCTTTTACCACGAGTATATAATAACCAAACCCTACTAAATGTTCCTGATTTGTCGAAGAATGTTAACTATCGCAAATAAATATTTTAGGTGACAACAAAATAAAAATTATCCTTAATATAACATATTCATTAATATAATTATGATAATCCAAATTAAATATGGGAATGGAATGGTATTAACATGGGTAAAGGATGAGAAACTCGGCGTTCATTACTGTACCAGAGTAGGAGTAGCAAACAACTCTACCATGACTTGAACTAAGTTCGAATCATCTCAACTGAAAAGGTATAAGATCAAAACAAGAAGCAACTTCGATGATGAGGGAACTTAAATCCCCATTGACGGCAAACTCAAACACCGGGGCTAACTTTCATTCTGAGCTGCTGATATTGCCAAGAAACAATGACCTGTGATAAAAGTATTACTTAATCTATTTGTAGATATATATTAAATATTTAATATATATATATATATATATATATATATATATATATATACAATTTATTTATAGAATGTCCATGAGGGTATCTGAAGTTAAAAAGTACCATAAAATCTAATCAGAGCATATATTTATTAAGCCTTAAGGTGCCTATACACTCTACGAACCAGAGTTGGGCAAATTGTAATCTGAATAATGATTAATGAATATGAATAATTGTAATCATAAAACAAATGAATAATGAATAACTATTATTCATAATCAGTGCGGAGTATTTTTAATGATTATTGAGTATTTATGGTATTCATTTGAAATGAATAATGAATAACTGGTATTCAGTTATTCATGATTAAGGAATACTGTTAAATTCAGTTAGTCATTATTCATGAATAAAATATATTCATGAGCTAGGATTAATATAATATTCATCAATCATGAATACCTAATATTCATTAATCATGAATAGCAAATATTCACCAATCATCAATCATGAATATGATATATTCATAATCATTATTCATTTAAATTTAAAAAATGAGGATGAATTTCTGAATTAAAAATTGTCCTAATGAGCAAGGACAAGTACTAAGATTGGGTGTAGTCAATTGAACAGCATTTGAAGTCACCAGTAAAGAATTAGACCCTAATTCCAATGGGTAATAGTAAAGGTCTATTGACAAGAATGGAAAGAGCAAACAAATTTGCAATCATCATTCATGATTAGTTAGACCCAGAATTATGATTCTTTTTGTAATCATGATTAATGAATTTATATTATTCATGATTAATGAATGATCTGTAATCATGAGTAGTGAATTCCCATTAGTCATAATTAATTAGTAATGAGTAATCATGAATAATGAATTCTTCTTAATCATGATTACTGACTAACATTTAATAATGAATAATGGTCATTCATGATTGTTGAATACATTATATTCATGAATATTCCACGACCAGTGATTAATACAATTCATGATTAATGATTCCACGCTAAAGAATGATTTGTGAATGATGATTACAATCATTATTCACATTTTTGATTATTAGTCATAATCATGATTACATTTTTATTTAAATATGCCCAACTCTGCTACGAACTAGGGATGCGACATCGATGTCGATGTTTTTGAAACATCGATGTTTTGCGCAAAACATCGATGTTTTTAACATCGATGTTACGCGGCCGATGTTTTCCGACCATCGATGTTTTTGGACCGATGTTAACATCGATGTTTTTAATAGCTGACCTTTTTTTTTTTTTTTTTTTTTTTTTTAGGTATACAAATAAATATGTTTTAACATCGATGGTTTATCATTAACAAACTTGTTTTCAACATCGATTGGACAAAACCAAGTATACTGTAACATCGATGTTTTTAACAGAAACAAAGCTGTTAATAACATCTATGGTTTTAACAAAACTTTAACATCTATGCTTTGACAATAACATCGATGTTTTGAAAATAACAACGATGTTTTTAACAAAAGCAAATTTGTTTTAACATCGATGTTTTTAACAAAAACAAGTATACTTTAACATCTATGCTTTGACAATAACATCGATGTTTTGAAAATAAAAACGATGTTTTTGACAGAAACAAAGCTGTAAATAACTTCGATGTTTTTAACAAAAACAAAGCTGTTAAGAACATCGATGTTATAGACTAAAACAAATTTATTTTAACATCGATGTTTTTGTTAAAAAACATTGATGTTAAAAAAAATTTGTTTTGACAAGAACATCGATGTTTTGGATAAATATGTATTAACATCGATGTTATGGACAAAAACAATTTTTTTTTAACATCGATGTGTTCAACAAAAACAAGTATACTTTAACATCGATGTTTTTAACAAAAACAAGTATACTTTAACATCTATGTTACAAGTATACTTGTTTTTGTTAAAAAACATTGATGTTAAAAAAAATTTGTTTTGACAAGAACATCGATGTTTTGGATAAATATGTATTAACATCGATGTTATGGACAAAAACAATTTTTTTTTAACATCGATGTGTTCAACAAAAACAAGTATACTTTAACATCTATGTTTTGACAATAACATCGATGTTTTGACATTAACATCGATGTTTTTAAAAGAAATAAAGCTGTTAATAACATCGATGTTTTTAACAAAAACAAATCTGTCAATAACATCGTTGTTATGGACAAAACAATTTTTTTTTTAACACGTTTTAACAAAAACAAGATTACTTTACCATCTATGTTATGACAATAACATCGATGTTGTGGATAAATATATATTAAACTCGATGTTATGGACAAAATAAATTTGTTTTAACATCGATGTTTTGACAATAACATCGATGCTTTAGACGAAAAAACAACAATATATATATATATATATATATATATATATATATATATATATATATATATATATTCTTAACATCGATGTTTTAGTTAAAACAAAGATGCTTTAAAATTAACAAACTTGTTTTCGACATCGATGTTTTGACAATAACATCGATGTTTTGGATAAATATGTACTAACATCGATGTTATGGGCAAAAACAAATTTAGTTTAACTTCGATGTTTTTAACTAAAAGAAGTATACTTCATCATATATGTTTTGACAAAAACATCGATATTTTGGATAAATATGTATTAACATCGATGTTATAAACAGCTTTGTTTTTGTTTAAAATATCGATGTTATTGTCAAAACATCGACGTTAAATGATACTTGTTTTTGTTAAAAACATTGATGTTATTAACAGCTTTGTTTTTGTTAAAAACATCGATGTTATCAACAGCTTTGTTTTTGTTAAAAATAGTGATGTTATTAACAAAACATCGATGTTAAATGATACTTTTTTTTGTTAAAAACATCGATGTTAATACAGATTTATCCAAAACATCGATGTTATTGTCAAAACATAGATGTTAAAGTATACTTGTTTTTGATTAAAACATCGATGTTAAAAAAAATTTGTTTTAGTCCATAACATCGATGTTATTAGCAGCTTTGTTTTTGTAAAAAAGATATCGATGTTATTGTCAAAACATCGACGTTAAATGATACTTGTTTTTGTTAAAAACATCGATGTTATTAACAGCTTTGTTTTTGTTAAAAACATCGATGTTATTAACAACTTTGTTTTTGTTAAAAACATCGATGTTATTGTCAAAACATCGATGTTAAATGATACTTGTTTTTGTTAAATACATCGATGTTAATACACATTTATCCAAAACATCGATGTTATTGTCAAAACATAGATGTTAAAGTATACTTGTTTTCGATAAAAACATCGATGTTAAAACAAATTTGTTTTTGTCCATAACATCGATGTTATAAACAGCTTTGTTTTTGTTTAAAATATCGATGTTATTGTCAAAACATCGACGTTAAATGATACTTGTTTTTGTTAAAAACATTGATGTTATTAACAGCTTTGTTTTTGTTAAAAACATCGATGTTATTAACAGCTTTGTTTTTGTTAAAAACATCGATGTTATTAACAACTTTGTTTTTGTTAAAAACATCGATGTTATTGTCAAAACATCGATGTTAAATGATACTTGTATTTGATTAAAACATCGATGTTAATACACATTTATCCAAAACATCGATGTTATTGTCAAAACATAGATGTTAAAGTATACTTGTTTTCGATAAAAACATCGATGTTAAAACAAATTTGTTTTTGTCCATAACATCGATGTTATAAACAGCTTTGTTTTGTTTAAAATATCGATGTTATTGTCAAAACATCGACGTTAAATGATACTTGTTTTTGTTAAAAACATTGATGTTATTAACAGCTTTGTTTTTTTTAAAAACATCGATATTATTAACAGCTTTGTTTTGGTTAAAAACATCGATGTTATTAACAACTTTGTTTTTGGTAAAAACAACGATGTTATTGACAAAACATCGATGTTAAATGATACTTGTTTTTGTTAAAAACATCGATGTTAATACACATTTATCCGAAAACATCGATGTTATTGTCAAAACATCGACGTTAAATGATACTTGTTTTTGTTAAAAACATTGATGTTATTAACAGCTTTGTTTTTTTTAAAAACATCGATGTTATTAACAGCTTTGTTTTGGTTAAAAACATCGATGTTATTAACAACTTTGTGTTTGTTAAAAAAATCGATGTTATTGTCAAAACATCGATGTTAAATGATACTTGGTTTTGTTAAAAACATCGATGTTAAAAAAAGTTTGTTTTTGTCCATAACATCGATGTTAATACATATTTATCCAAAACATCGATGTTATTGTCAATACATAGATGTTAAAGCATACTTCTTCTGATAAAAACATCCATGTTAAAAAAAATTTCTTTTAGTCTATAACATCGATGTTATTAACAGCTATGTTTTTGTCCATAACATCTATGTTAATACACATTTATCCAAAACATCGATGTTATTGTCAAAACATAGATGATAAAGTATACTTGTTTTCGATAAAAAAATCGATGTTAAAAAAAATTTGTTTTAGTCCAAAACATCGATGTTATTAACAGCTTTGTTTTTCTCCATAACATCGAAGTTATTAACAGCTTTGTTTTTGTTAAAAACATCGATGTTATTGTCAAAACATCGATGTTAAATGATATTTGTTTTTGTTAAAAACATCGATGTTAAAAAAAGTTTGTTTTTCCCTAAAACATCGATGTTTTAAAAAATTTATTTTTGTTCAAAACCAATTTGCTATGGTAAACGCATCGATGTCGAAAACAAGTTTGTTAATGTTAGAGCATCTTTGTTTTAACTAAAACATCGATGTTAAGAATATATATATATATTGTTGTTTTTATCTAAAGCATCGATGTTATTGTTAAAACATCGATGTTAAAACAAATTTGTTTTTGTCCATAACATAGAGTTTAATATATATTTATCCACAACATCGATGTTATTGTATATTAAAGTATACTTGTTTTTCTTAAAAACATCGATGTTATTAACAGCTTTTTTTTTGTTAAAAAGATCGATGTTATTGTCAAAACATCGATGTTAAATGATACTTTTTTTTGTTAAAAACATCGATGTTAAAAAAATTTGTTTTAGTCCATAACATCGATGTTATTAACAGCTTTGTTTTTGTTAAAAACATCGATGTTATCAACAGCTTTGTTTTTGTTAAAAATATCGATGTTATTGACAAAACATCGATGTTAAATGATACTTTTTTTTGTTAATAACAGCGATGTTAATACAGATTTATTCAAAACATCGATGTTATTGTCAAAACATAGATGTTAAAGTATACTTCTTTTGATAAAAACATTGATGTTAAAAAAAATTTGTTTTAGTCCATAACATCGATGTTAATACACATTTATCCAAAACATCGATGTTATTGTCAAAACATAGATGTTAAAGTATACTTGTTTTTGATAAAAACATCGATGTTAAAAAAAAATAGATTTAGTCAATAACATCGATGTTATTAACAGCTTTGTTTTTCTCCAAAACATCGATGTTTTAAAATAGTTATTTTTGTTCAAAAACTATTTGTTATGGTAAAAGCATCGATGTTTAAAACAACATACATGATGTAATTGTCAAAACATGTCGAAAAAATCGAATTTTTTATTCATTAAATATGAATTATAAAATGCTTTACACTTTAACATCGATTTAATTACGTTTGGGCATTAATATGTTAATGTTTAAAGACTGTATAAATTAAAAAACATCGATGTCAAAAAACATCGATGTTCTTGAACATCGATGTTTTGTGGTCGATGTTTAATCGACATCGATGTTTTGATTGCAAAAACATCGATGTTCAAAACATCGATGTTTTGCCTTCGATGTCGCATCTCTACTACGAACCTCACCTTCGAACAGATTCTCCCTCGAACCTTGCCGTACCGGCGTTAAACAGACATTTAGACTTAACTGACGTTAAGCGACCCAATATGGCTGACGCACACAACGCGGGCTTAGATGAAGGTAAAATCTTCATTAACAATATATTTTATATTATCTGAAAAATAAAAAATCTGGTGCGTGCGCGCAACACACAACTTTCACTTACCAACTTACTTAGATAAGAAATTAATGCGTTTTGTTAATGCCACTTCTCAAAGTTACACATTTTCCACATTCATTTCTTATTTTTGTTTTCATTTGCTCTATAAACCCCTCAGAACATTTTAATAATGATAACGCTTACCTGATATTAAATAAAAATCAATTTTCATTAAACATGACGAATATGAAGAAAATCGTTAAAGCCGTTTTTGAGATAATCTAAAAATTAGAAAAAAAGTTATGAAATAAAGTGTTCCCTTCGGTTGATTAATCTTGAATCTAATGAAATGTTGGCTATCACATCTTTGGCATATACATACATAAATACCCAGTTTGATCAAAATCGTGAAAGCCGTTTTTGAGTAAATAAAAAAAACACGTGAAATTGATACAAAATTTATAAAGTAAAGTCCCCCCTCCGGTTGGTCAATTTTGATGAAATGTTGGCTATCACATCTTTGGCATATACATACATCAAATACCCAGTTTGATCAAAATCTTGAAAACCGTTTTTGAGTAAATAAAAAAAACACGTGAAAAGATACAAAATTTATTAAGTAAAGTCCCCCCTCCGGTTGATCAATTTTAATGAAATGTTGGCTATCAAATCTTTGGCATATACATACGTCAAATACCCAGTTTGATCAAAATCGTGAAAGCCGTTTTTGAGTAAATAAAAAAAAAACACTTGAAAATGATACAAAATTTATTAAGTAAAGTCCCCCCTCCGGTTGATCAGTTTTGATGAAATTTTTACAGTCTTATCTCGGGCATATAAATAGACCAAATACTCAGTTTAATCAAAATCGTTAGAGCCGTTTTTGAGAAAATCGAAAAGAACTTAAAAAGTTATTAAACAAAGTACCCCCTCCATTTGAGCAATTTTGATAAAATTTTTGCTGTCACATCGCGGGCATATACATACACTAAATACCCAATCTCAGGTTCGCACGGTTTATAGTTTTTGAGCTAGTCTGTTCACACACACACACACACACAGACCATTTCGCGGGACTTGGTTAATTGGACTCAGGGGACCCCAAAACGTGTATTTCCGTTGAAAACCGGAAGTCGAAATTTTTCACGATCGCAATACTTCCACTTACTATATATTTCATATATAGGTAAGTGAAAGTAAAAATCTGGTGCGTGCGCGCAACACACAACTTTCACTTACCAACTTACTTAGATTAGAAATTGACGTGTTTTGCTAAATATCATTTCCCAAAGTCACACATTTTTCTACATTCATATCTTATTTTAGTTAATCGTTAAAGCCGTTTTTGAGTAAATAAAAAAAAACGTGAAAATGATACAAAATTTATTAAGTTATTAAGTAAAGTCCCCCCTCCCGTAGATCAATTTTAATGAAATTTTTACAGTCATATCTCGGGCATATAAATACATCAAATACCAAGTTTGATCAAAATCGTTAAAACCGTTTTTGAGTAAATAAAAAAAAAAAAAAACACGGGAAAATGATACAAAATTTATTAAGTAAAGTGTCCCCTCCGGTTGATCAATTGTGATGAAATGCTGGTTATCACATCTTTGGCATATAAATACATCAAATACCAAGTTTGATCAAAATCGTTAAAACTGTTTTTGAGTAAATATAAAAAACATGTGAAAATTATACAAAATTTATTAAGTAAAGTCCCCCCTCCGGTTGATCAGTTTTGATGAAATTTTTACAGTCTTATCTCGGGCATATAAATAGACCAAATACTCAGTTTAATCAAAATCGTTAGAGCCGTTTTTGAGAAAATCGAAAAGAACTTAAAAAGTTATTAAACAAAGTACCCCCTCCCTTTGAGCAACTAAATACCCAATCTCAGGTTCGCACGGTTTATAGTTTTTGAGCTAGTCAGACCATTTCGCGGGACTTGGTTATTTTGACTCAGGGGACCCCAAAACGTGTATTTCCGTTGAAAACTGGAAGTCGAAAATTTTCACGATCGCAATACTTCCACTTACTATATATTTCACATATAGGTAAGTGAAAGTAATAAAAAACCCAAATCAAAAGTGACACTAGCGCTACCCCCGAACACAGGAGAACAGATGAAGTACCTAGATCAGCCGAATAGGGTTCAGACGAGAGTAGTGTTCGAAGATAAAGTTCTTAGAGTGTAAAGGCACCTTTAGAATAAACTTTTAACTGTGCTACAGAACGTTTTAGGGGATATTTTTTACAGTAAGGCTGCTTGTTACTTTTTATCACTTAATGATTACTTTAAACAGTTACTGTTTATAACCAAATGATTACTTTAAAGAATAATTACTTTAATTAACATATGATTAAATCAATAAAATTCATTACATCAATAAACCCTTAGAAATTCTGCAATTTTTCTCATGGCAAACCCACTGTTTTTGTTTATTGTTAAATTTCATGTTGTGCCCATTATCACACTTTTTAAATTTAGGTAAGAAGACACCTTTATCTTGAAAAAAATGTAAGACATTTTCTTCTTTATTACTAAGCAAAATTCAATCAATAAAATTCATCTCTGTATCCACTATACATATAGTGAATAACCATCTTAATAGAGTTTGCAGGTGTCATATTGTTTAATATATTTAAAAAAAAAAGTGTGATTAACTATTTAAAGTAATCATTTGGTTATAAAAAGTAACTGGCAACCTCAATGTGAAAAATATCCCATTTTAGATGATAAATTATTGAACTTCTTTTCCTCTGTTAAAATAAAAAAATGAAAAACTTTAATTTTAAACAGTATCTTTTGTTTTATGACGTTCTTGTTAACAATTTTCATAAATTTTACTTGGCATTACTGTGCATTCAGGAGACGGATATAACGAAAAAATTACCGACTTTTCAAGTATGAGGTTGAAAGAAGTGAGCGATTTATTGTTATTTATATAATAATATATTGTATATTTATCATTAATTATGTAATAGTGATGCGCGAATATGCGGGCAAGAGGTTTAAAAGATTAACAAAAACAACCAAAATGACAAATTAAATATTTATATTCTATTATTTTTAGAACCGATTCATAGATGTGAATAACCCAATGACGTCTAAATAAATCCAGATTCAAACCTCACGATAAATAATATTTACATTTAAAAAATTGTAATTATTTCTTAGTATTTTTAAAAATAAATGATTTTAATTTGGGCCTGTAAAGCTACCTTCGACAAACAGAAAAGTGTTTGTTTATATGTTGATGTAATAATGACATGTCAGGCATGAGGAAGCAGCAACTATTGTCTGCTTTGTTTCATTAAGTCTGGTCTGCTAAGTAAGGAGATCTCTCATCCAACGCCTTTTTAATCTCCTATTCATGACCATGTCAGTTGTTAGCAAGCCTCTTACTGATCGATTAGAATAAGTAATAAGTAAATGTAAATTTGTGCGGAATATTTTTTTAATTTAAGTTTTTATTTCGCAAGGTAACCTATTTCTAATAATTAGTCTATTTCTAATGACGAATAATGAATGATATCTACGAACATGGAATTGACAAGGTAAGAATTAACATGTTACAACTAATATTTTTATGAAATACATATTTAGTTTTAGTCCTTGGCACAATTGGCTTTGAAAGTTTTGATTTCTATTCTTATTTACACATTTATACATAAATAGATTTCGAAATTGTAGAAGTGAATTAATAAATATTATTTTCTTAATTCATATGACATTTCTTATTTAAATTCTTAAAGCATTCAGTAAAACAATGTTTTTCTTCGGCCCCCCCCCCCCCGCACTTAAGAGTAAAAGGATAGGTTGCTCATACTTACAAAAATCTTATCAATTTGGACTTGCGGTTATAAATAAATATAAGTAAAGTCATTTATTTTAAATGTAAATTTTAAAATTTTCATTCATTAAAATAAATTCATTTGGGGTCACCTGTGGTGTTGTGGCTAGCATAGCAGCTTACAGTACTAAGGTCGCGAGTTTGCTTCCAGCCAGGTGACCCTAGGATTTTTAAAGGGAGTAAAAAATCCTTGGCTATGCCGCCCCTCGGATAGGACGTAAAATGGAGTTCCCGAGCTTGTACGATGTCAGATACGCGTTAAAGATCCCAATCCTAATACCTAGATGGGGGAAAATTTAGGATTCCCACTGTAGCATCATCCGATTAGCCTTAGTGGCATGAAGTGACGTTAAACAAAAAAAAACAAAAACAAATAAATTAATTTGTTTTTCTTTTATAAGTTAAAAAACATTACGGCTGTTCAAGTATTTGAAAAATTATTTTACGAGCCCCAAAACATTATAAAGTTAAAACTTATTTCTTTTTTGCAAAAGCCCTTTAAGTACTTAGAGTCGGGGAGCTGAGTGCCAATAAAGTGTCTGATTTGAAGAAAGTTTTTGATCAAATAGCCTGAAAGTACTCATTTCGTATACAACAAATGTGAACGTCTGCCACCTCAGATCGGTTGCCATCAAATTTTATAGGCGAACAAAATCGACATTTTCGAACTTTTTTCAATGTTTCGCCCATAACTCGAAAACGATTAATCGCAGAGTAATTTGTGTTCTTTCTAAAATTATGCGTCGACTGAGGTCCTCACAGGTAAAATCGGTTAAGTATTTTCGCCAAAACCGACTGTCAATTTAGCCACTTTAGCGGGAAAATGAATTACGCTCATGTTCCAAAGCCTGCAATTTGGAGAGGGCTTCACCAAATAAAAAGATTTGTAGAATATAAAATTCTGTTTGAAACGAGCTCATTAATTTTAAAATTAGCACGCTCCAGTGATGATCAATCACAAGATTTCTTCTTACTATAAGAGGCTAATTTTATAAAATGTTTAATCATATTGTTCTCCCACATTAAAAATATATCAGAATTTTCGAATTAAGTTTATTACGCCTAGGTTGAAGGGAAATTCCAGAGAATAAAGGTCTGCGAAGCATGGAAAAGAATTCCGCGAATTTTCTTCTCGGACGCTTTCTTAATTTAAGAAAATTTAATGTTACAGTTTCAGGACAGGGGGAAAAAAAGCTATTATAAAGTAAATAAAAAATTGTGAGGGGTAATATAGTGGTAATATGTTCGAAAGTTTTAAATTAGTCCTTAACACTCACTAGCACTGTCCTAACCCTTTTAGGAAAACTTCTTCTAAGCCCCAAACTTATAATTGGTAATCTAAACACTCGACAAATACTCAAAGGCTTTTTATTTTTTTTTAACTTTCTCAATTACTAAAGGTAGTATGGAAATAGGGTTAAAACAAATTAAAAAAAGTTGCCACTTCAGGTAACCGTTTTAGGGTCGGCTGATTCGTACTGGAAAATGTTAGAATGGTTCGTTTTAGAACTCCGTAACATTAAAACTTCTTTACATAAACCGCTTCTGGTAAAATGAAACCGCATATTGAATATAAATTATTTGAAAAGTGTAGCTTTAAAATCAGCTCCATCCACGTTATTCGAAAATGCCTTTTTTTTCTTTTTATCGTAAGTTTTCGATACACTTACATCATACAGCCGACCGGTAAGGATCAGAATGCATAAGCCTCTTCTCTGTGGATTGTTTTTTTAGATAGTTTTTTGGATGGATTGTTTTTTTAGTAGTGACGTAAAACTCGATAGTCTCCACTATCGATAGTATTAGGCATAAAACTATTGATACTATAGCATCGAGGGGTGGGGGTTGACATTTGCCTGGACATACCTCATATTGAAACGTGAATACTTAAAAAAGAATGATTGGCAGGCACTTAGTTGTTTTGTGTGTATATTATTCAGTTAAGTTGGAAGACATATATCAGTAAACCATTCAATTTTTCAATCAAATTCCTCCTGATTTTTACCTTTACAACTATCGATATTATCGAATGTGCTAACAAAGTTCCTAGAGAAAAAAAAAAAAAATTCCTACTATTGGTAGTTTTACATCACTAATTCTTAGCGAAACAAACTCCATCCAAGCTTTCTTCCTCGCTACAACGTAGGGATGTACATAGGTTATTGAAAATTACCGGTAATTTAAATTATTTTCTTCAATATCAACCGGCCGGTTTTGACCGAAGAAAATCTTTTAAATTTTCGTTTTTAAATCAAATTGTGATGAATTGACCTTTTTTTGTCTATATTTATCATATTTATCTTATCTTGAAAATTTACCAAGAAAAAAATGGAGTATATTTTTTCTGATTAAAACTATACTTTTAATTTTTCCTTTAACAGTTCAGAGCGCTATATTGAAAAAGGTGGTTAAACACCCAGGTTGCTTCTAATCAAGCTTAATAGAAAATTTAAATTCCTAGAACCCTAAAATTACTAAGATAGCGAAACTACCTAGAAACAATGTAGGACTGACATGGACGTTAGACCTTTCGGTGCAGATAACTACAAATTATCAAAACTGACTTGACTGAATCTGAATGGAGCATGGTTTGAAGCTACATGTCTCTCATGTTGTTTATTGTGAACAATACTTAAATTTCTTTCTTTGAAAAACGATAACGGTAAATTTACAACGATCGACACGTTCGGCCATTGATACAGTAAAATTAGAGGTATTACTGAAGACAGTTCAGATATTAGTACCAGTTTATAATCTATTACCGAGAGAAGAGAGAAAGAGAATATTTTTATTATTTAAATATTTAAAAAATAAATGATGATTTTGTACATGATTCGGATTATGTATCCTTACAATCAACATGTTCATTTACATGGCATTATTATGGTGTAATAATAATGAATATGTAACAATTTCTTGAATGAGAACAGAAGGAAAAATAAAAAAAAAATAAAAATGTATATATAAAATGTTAATCTATTACATAATTCTTATATTAAAGAAAAATCTGTAGCACCAGAACCCGAACCTAGAAATGTTATTATGGGTGCAATACTCTGTAATGAAGTACTTTTTCTAGGTCAGCGGTTGTGCAAGGAAGTTATTTGACCTAGATAACACTCAATTGCCAGGTTTTTAACTTAATTAACTATTTTATTTAGAGTAGCGGCTTGATAGAAGCTGGGTTTGCCCAAGGAGGGTTTACTGGCCCCAGTATAATATAAAATATACAATATAAAATCAACCTTTCATAAGCCAGATACGAATACCTCTCTCCCTATTATAGATAAAATAAATTTAAAATTTACACCTTTCCAGAATTAGACAGAACTTGACAAAGAGATCCAATTCATGTCTAACAATTTGAGTAAACTTTTGCCAAAGTTAAATTTCCTCGGAAAATAAGGGAGAAAAATGCCATAAAAGTTTCGCTCTTCCTTGATAGATGGGCCAAGATTTCCTTATCACAACCCATCCAATGGCCGAATATTGAAAACAGGTGTAACCTCACTTTTATCTGCTATTCTGTTTTTTATTTTATTTTTTTCACTTCACCAGTATTTCACTATTATTACCATTATTATTATAATCAATCGTAGTTTATTATTGTTTAGTAAAATGACAGCTAAGATTGAAATGTGTTGACAGCTAAGTAGGATGCACTAGTTTATAATTTATACGAATAAACTTCTCCACCCAAGCATTTTCGAAGCCAAAGTTTATGGTGAAGATAAGGTTGCAATCAAAGTCAAGACTGCTGACTAAAGTGTTCTCTGGCGCCTAGCTGAGGCAAGCTCCTTTATAAGGCTTAGCAATGTACACTAATGCCTCAACAAAAATTATAAATAATATTTCTGTTTAATACACAGTTATTTAAATAAATATATACATATATGTCTGTCCCAAGTGAAGTACTTCCGCAACCAGAGCAGCCGGGTAATTCAACACAGCACGAGAGTGTGGGGGATTATTAATTCAGCAAGATGCTGCTTAAATAAAATGTTAAGGGTGTCTTCCTACTAAGCTAATATCTGGAGGCGGAGAGGTGCCAGGAGGTTGTATCCACACAAAGGGATTTCCAGAAGCCGAATATTGGGGGAACGATTCCAAAAGGGAATAATATAAAACGGGTTGTTCAGTTCTAGAGCGCTTAGTGACAGCGGAAAAACGCAGATAACCTGAATAACGTGAGTTCGAATCCCGGAGCCTGAGAATTTAATAACTCAGATGCAATCGGGCTATGGGAAAAAGACGATGAAGATGAGATTGAAAAAATTGTTAGATTCTTACTTGGTCCCATCAGCCTACGAATGGTAAATGTAATCTTAAGTCCAGGCGAGCACACAGTTCCTTTGGACATTAGTAGAGTACGTTTCCATAAAACACGCGGTAATTTATACCTCAATAAATGAGTTAGCGATGTGGCCGAGCGGAATAAGCAATAACAACAATAACCGGAAATTACTGAGTTTTCGGCAGCACTGTATTCTTTTTTCAAAGTCATTAATACCCTGTACTCACCCCACGCTAATTATCTAAAACTATATAAAGTGCCATATATGGTATAGAATATTTTTGGGGGGGCCCAAGTAGAAATGTCCGAGGGGAATATTTTTTTAAGCCAAAAGAAGGCCACGCCCCCCCCCCCCCCCATGGAGAGCCTATCACTTTTCCCGTTTAAATATTTATTTTTTATTTTTACGATAGTCTTGATAGTTTTAAACTATCGATACTACTATCGCTAACCTAATCTACCGGAGGGTAGAAAAAACACATAATGACCTTAATATGAGATACTAGATAAACCAAGAACAATGTTTGCCTTCCTTTTAAACCTAATTGATCTGTATTTATGTCCAAGGTGTAAACAGGTTCAACTGACCCAGAAACAGCTGAAAGATCCATTAAAAAAATATATATAAATAAAATGTTCACTACTAAATTTTATTACCCTCATAAATATTATATAACCTCATTTCACAAAGGTGTGTTTTGTTGAAACACCAAATCTTTAATGCTCAGATTTTGACATTTGAAAATCTGACATTTGAAATTGAAAACGCTCTGGCGAAAAATAGTGCTATCCACCAGAAAAAAAAAAACTGAGAAAAGTGCTATAAAGAAAATAAAGCTTTAGGTAAACGTGCATAAATCTAATATAATTTCTTTTTTACCGATTATTTATATTTAATAACATAAAAGAGTAATTCAAGCCCTTCACAATATTTTAATTTAATTTTTTACAATTAGTCAATGACTAATATTCTATCCCAATACGGACGGGTCACCCAGTGATTGTAAATTTTTCAAAATACATAGTTGGAATAGAAATATAAATCAACAGTTGCAACCACTGTGGTATGGAATATTATTGTGGTAACTACTCTACAACAATAGCAAGTTAATCTTGTTCTTGTAGAGTGTAAATTAAGATAATTTAATTAGTTAAGTTGTTGATTAATGACTCGGTCCAGTTTACAGTACTCTCAACTACTATTTATTATTAATTTATGGAACAAATAAAAACTAAATTAATTATTATTACTAATAACTTATTTTAACTATTTATTATTAGTTCATAAAACAACTAAATACTAAATTACTAAATACACACACGACCAAATTAAATGTAAATATATTATATATAAAATTAAACATCCCTTAAATGTATAAATAAAACATTAACTCACTTAATATAAATATACAAGAAGGTGGCATCCAATGAGGTGACGTTTTATAGCCTTCTTATCAAGAAAAATATACCTTATTCATGGAAGAACATATGTGCGTGTCTCATATCTTTAAGATACATTATCGTGATTAACTTCATGAAATACACGCGTAATCCATTCTGATGAATAGTAAAGTGTTTGAAGTGATATAAAAAAAATTGTATCGTAGTTATCTTTGAAAGAAAAATATAATCACTTAAAGCATTTGGACTGTGTATACGTCCTTTCTCTTAGCTCTCTTTGCAAGCTTTTTAGATATATATTGTCCATGATAGCTAGTTCGTTAATAATTTTTCAATTCGTTTATTTTATCAAAGAAATGGTCAAATAAAGCTTATCGTGAAAATTCGAATTGGCTATTTTCGGGTTTTTAATCATCTGTCCATAGTCAAGGACATCGCGTATTTGCAGTGTTAATGGTTTAAGGTAGGTATCTACGTTAACAGAATTATTCAAAATATAATAGTATGTAAACGTATTCTACGTTGAAACAGGCAATACATTTGTTTCCCCAACCTACGTTCAACTGAGTATCTACATTTAACATAATTTGTACAATACACTAAATGAAAAATAAAAATAACTTTCTATAAGTATGCAAATTTTGCAACGTGAAACCATACGTTTTAGAATAGCTCTAGACTTTTTGTAGGAATTAACTAACATTTGGAAGAAACCGCCATTGTACATGTTTGTGACAACGATGATCCAGTACTATCTACGCTAGCCTCTGTTCTGGATTGTTCTCTTTACGGCTGTAAGGAGCGTTGGACTGGACGGTAAGCCTGGTTCTGAAGCTTAAGTCATATGGTCAAGTACTCCTTATAAATTATACTGTGACAATTTTGGTGAATTGTTTAAATATTAGTGTTCTCATAATTTGTGTGACATTGAAAATTGTCAAGTTTCTTTAAAAAACAATTTTTTAACCCACGTAAGTGTTACAATATGATAATACATTAAATAATGTTATCTTCAGAAAACTATTTTTTATGTTGGTCTTTAACCCTTTGCATTAGAGGTCTCCGGAGCGGAGCCATTTAAAATTTGTCTTCAAACTCGAGGGCTCCGCTACGGAGACAATGCAAATAATTTTCAGTTTTTAACATATAAGGACATAAAAAAATCGTAAAAACTATTTATAAGATATTTCGCTTTTGGTGATAAATGACGGTCGCGGCTCGCGGTGTTTTTCATTATTTTTATAGTACGTTAACCTTCTAACATCGTTTACATTTAGTGGTTTTAATTCATATTTTATATCCTCAATTGTACAATCATTTAGTTCAGGACACCGAATAATCCCTTTACTTTGATTTAGTTTCCCATGTGCTTCTACTTAAACCGGAAAGTTATTAAATAGATTTTCACATTTTAGGAGCTTTTCTGATTGGATATCTGAGAAAAAATCAACTAAAAGGGTTCCATCTTAATTTTTTAACTGTTTTTACTTCTCCAATTACATTTTTTATGCTTTTATATATAAGGAACGGCGAAACCTTTCTGAAATCTAAGGGATTTCCATCGTTATCCGCTCCGGTTCTCAAAATTATCAAACAATTTTATAATAAAATTATAAAAAAATATGTAAAATTAAAAACAATTCATTTTTTAGTTGTAACTATGTGTTCTTGAAGCTTCACAAATACATATAACCTAAAGTTCATTACAATTCCTTACTTGGTTCTAAAATTTCAGTGTATAAAATATTACGTTTTCAGGGTGTACGTTTTCGCGAATAAGTTGCGTAGAGTTGCCGGTAGGTAACGTCCTAAACGGTGCAAAGGGTTAATATATAGAGGGAAAAAAAAATTTCCTTTATATATTTTTTAAGTTAAACTCGGGGAGGAAGCCCATATCGCACGAGTAATGAACCATCTGTTGGGAAGTCACGCTAGAGCAAAAAGTATTTTAATTAGATAACTTGAAGGATTAATAAAGTTTTAGACTGAGCTCATTGTTTGGGGCCGTGGATGGAGTTGTCACCCAATTAACTTATAAAATTTTAAAAAGAGTTGTCTGAACTCCGCCGCTGAGAAAACTTCAATTACTGCCGCATTGGAGCAATTAGGCCGAGGAAATTAGCCTCTCCACTGTCAACCTTTAATAAATTCAGCCAGTTAATAGGCCATTCAAAACCTCGAGCAAGGGTTGAGAGATTTCTTTTACTATTCTTCTCGGCATTTTGCATCTCAAAACCAAATAGGAAATGTCCAATTTTTTTTTTCTTTTCAAATTTTTATTCGGACCTGTCAGCGCACCAGCGAAAATGAGCAAATATGATGAAAGATAGCGCCCAGTTTTATCTCATTCCGGACTCGAACACCCCCACCCATAAGGTAATTCAGGAGAGGTCTCTCATCCAGTTTCGTTTCAGTCGCCAGTTAAGAAGCACAGTCAGCCGGTAACCAAGTAATTTATATGTTTGTTGTGCTACCGTTAAATTTGATATGAAAGCGAGAATGAAAATTACGAATATGTGAGTCGATTGGAAGTTCGTTACTTAAAGGCCTTTCAAATTCTCTAAAAATAAAGAGAGCCGGTACAATTTTTTAAGTCAATTATCCTCTTTACCAAACAAAAAAAAATAAATTGGTACTGACAATGTATCAGTACCAAATACGAAAGTATTTACTTTTTCATAAAGGAGTATCGATAAAAGCTAAAAAAATAAAAATGGACGCCAATGAAGTATTGACAATTCATTAACCCTAACCAAGTGTCAAGTGGGGTCTGGTAAAATACTTATACCAGATAGTATATACCCAAGGGGTGGCCGTCGAGTTATGTGCGGATCAATTAATTTTTCAAAAAAAAATCTTATTGATACTTGAAAATTCAAATATACCACTGGTGTTAGGGTAAAAGGGCTTAAGTCATCGAATGTGAAGCTTAAACAACGATTTTCCAAGCAATTGAAAATCGTTATGGGTTCTTTCTGATTGAATTTCTTTATTCCAGAATAATAAATGAAACTATATTCTTTCAATAGAGACTGTAATAAATTATGAATAACAAATAAATTATAGTCTATTATGAATTATAAGAAGACGAGACAAAAAAAATGTTCATGAATTTAGGTGTTTTTCCCCAAACATGAATGATATTACTTAATAAATATAGTAAATGGACACGAATTGAAATTTATATCATTAAATCAAACAAATAAAAGCCCTTGCATGCCTTAAAAATAGAAAAATATTGAGTAATATCTATAAATTGAATAAGATATAACACAAATATTTTTGAAAAGATATTCAATACTTTTTGTTAATTTTTGACTTAGTGTATTTATTATTGTAGTAAAATCAGTTTTTAATAAGATTGATCTCCACCTAAATTTTCTTCTCCTTCTATAACAATAGCCATTCCCATTAAGCTCTCCCAATAAAGATCTGTTCTCCCAATCAACTCCTTATAATCCTCTTTAGTGCCGGAAAACTTGTGGGCCTCAGAACCTTCCAAATTCACAGTTTGATCATGAGAGTCATATGAGTAGTTCTGTTCATCTTTTGCTACTTACATATCTACCGCAAGTACCTTCTAGAATACGTATTTAGGCGTGGAAATTCCTATTTCTCCTAAATATTTCTATTATTGAAAGGTATTTCGTTATAAAACGGGCTCTAAACCAAATAAAGGAGTCACAAAGGGGCTGAAAACGTGGGAAGGAATGGGCTACAAGAAGAAAACAGCTGATGAAAAACCGGGACCCCGGGAATGCGGGCGAGAAAAAACCCGGTTGGCCAGAAGGAATAAGATGGGTGGTCCCCTTGCGGATTCTCCAAATATTTCTGTCTTTCCTAAGGAGCCGGCAAAAAATCCTTTATACTCTTCCAAGTACAGAATAGGATTTCTGTACGTACGATTAGGAAAAGAAGAAAAACAAAAAAAAGAGGGAAAGTATAGTAGATATTAAAAACAGGTTTTCGACTGTTAAAAAAATGATTAATTGTGGGCATTTTTTAATTTTAAATAATAATCAATATATATTATAAAGCAAAGTGTACAATGTGCGTGCCGAAAAGGCTCAAAAACGAATCCATGTAGGATTAAGGAAGTTATGTCTTCGTTTAGCCATATGACCCCTTAAGGGGAAGTAGGTTTCCGTTTTTCTCTTAAGAGTTTAAAATTGAATAGAAAAGGACTGGAATTTTAAGCCTCTCGCACCCTTTAATTAGCCTCTCAGAGATTGAGATACGTTTATGAATGAAAAATTTAGTTCGAGCTCCAGGCTACCAGGAAGCGCGTTTCACTAGGGTGCGTTTCACTCAATGTTTATTGTCCATTCATTCAGTATGTAAATGTTCTATATTTTTTCAGTCATTCTTTTTAAATTACTAAAAAAATCTGGTGCGTGCGCGCAACACACAACTTTCACTTACCAACTTATTTAGATTAGAAATTGACGTGTTTTGCTAAATATCATTTCCCAAGGTCACACATTTTTCTACATTCATATCTTATTTTTGTTAATCGTTAAAGCCGTTTTTGAGTAAATCCGGTTGATCAATTGTGATGAAATGTTGGTTATCACATCTTTGGCATATAAATACATCAAATACCAAGTTTGATCAAAATCGTTAAAACCGTTTTTGAGTAAATAAAAAAAACATGTGAAAATAATACAAAATTTATTAAGTAAAGTCCCCCCTCCGGTTGATCAATTTTGATGAAATTTTTACAGTCATATTTCAGGCATATAAATAGATCAAATACTCTGTTTAATCAAAATCGTTAGAGCCGTTTTTGAGAAAATCGAAAAAAACTTAAAAAGTTATTAAATAAAGTACCCCCTCCCTTTGAGAAAATTTGATGAAATTTTTGCTGTCACATCGCGGGCTTATACATACTCTAAATATCCAATTTCAGGTTCGCACGGTTTATAGTTTTTGAACTAGCCTGTTTACACACACACACACACACACACACACACACACACACACACACACACACACACAGACCATTTCGCGGGACTTGGTTATTTTGACTCAGGGGACCCTAAAACGTGTATTTCCGTTGAAAACCGGAAGTCGAAAATTTTCACGATCGCAATACTTCCACTTACTATATATTTCATATATAGGTAAGTGAAAGTAAAAATAAGAGAAAATAATTAGTTTGCGTTTCAAAATAAAATAAGTACTCAGCAATCAATTAGAAAACCAACTGGATTCCTTAAAAAAATAGTTTTATCATAAGAAGGCTAATATATGATCAGCACATTACATTTAATCTATATATAATATATACATAGGTAAATTTAATGCAATATGAGTGAACATTTCTTAGTAGTACAGTGAGCGAATAAAATTAGACATAAAAAAAGAGATGAATTGACTAAATATAAATCGAAAATAAAAAGTTTGAAGTGTTCTATTATATTTATTTGGTTACTACATATGATGAGCGTTCCAATTGACAAAACGACTAACTAGATAAAAAGAAATATGATGAAAAAATGTGCCTTCAGAAATTTTGGTTTTCACTTAGTAATAGTAGTAAGATTCGAGATATGCAGAAACAGTTACGGAGGGATATCTTAAGGGAGGTTGAAATGGAAGAAAGGTCTTTAAAAAAAGTTTCTATGAATCTTCGGTAGTCTCTATACCTCTGGATCAAATAGGACCAGCATAGCAGTCAGTGCTTAAATTTTACTCGAAATATAATTTTTTTAACTGAGATACCAGATTTTTCAACAGTAATCCAATAACTTGTTATCTTCTGACTACTTGGAATGGGCTTATAGGATTCAGAATCACAGAAACCATAAAAACGATGCATAACTCGACAAAGTTGCAGCAAAATTAATTGTTCATTTACCACTTTCAACCCCCTGTAAATTATACAGGGTTCCCTATTTTTGGCGGACTCTGCAGATCTCAAGTCTGTAGAATAATGATACCAAGTTAAAACCGAATTTTCGAGAAGGTGCTAATTTTGTTCTATATTTCCTTTAATTTTAAAGTTTTTCTGGTATTAAAACTACCACACAACTACCGGAGCGAAGCCGGGCACCCTAGCAAGTATAATAAATAAAAATAAAAATAGTAATATAAATTATTTTAATTAATCTAATCTTAATTTGTGGCTGACCAGCATTTTAAATTATTTTCAAATAATTTATTTTTTTGAAGAGAAAAGATTTGGCTCCGCCGGGAGTCGAACCCGGGTCTCCTGCGTTCCATGCGAGGATGCTAACCACTACACCACAGAGCATCTTATCTTCACTGATACCTACTCCCCCTATCAGTGAAGAGGAAGGATTTGCTCTGCCTTGAGCCGAGCTCTGTGGTGTAGTGGTTAGCATCCTCGCATGTAACGCAGGAGACCCGGGTACGACTCCCGGCGGAGCCAAATCTTTTCTCTTCAAAAAAATAAATTATTTGAAAATAATATAAATTATGATATGTTGAACGATTGTCACGATTTTCGGTTAAAACTTTTTTATTTTTAAAAACCAACGTTTCGATCCAACTTAATTCAATTACCACCATTCAATTAGGAATAATTTAATACTAATGTGAATATTAAATTATTTTACAACTAAGCAGTATAAATTTGGCTGTAATTCAATAACAAGCATTCAATTAGGAATACTAAAATGAATTTAGGTTTTCCAAAAAGGAGGTGATGAATTTCATTTCATTGCCCATTTCTCCTCCCATGATGTATTAACGGAAGAGGATGAATCGGTAAAATTTACGACTTCCTTTTTTTTTTACGGATCTTCTCAAGACTGCTTGCTATTCCTCAACGCCTGAACAGTCGTTTCTTAAGAAATTAGACAGTTTTTGAAACTTTTTGATTTATATGTTTTTAGGATTTCTGATTGCGAACTTCGTGAAAGAAGCGATTGTAGAAAAAAGAAATAAATTCTTTTGATAGGTTGATTCATAATCAGGATTTTCAGTTAAAAAAAAGTTTTATTTTGAAAAGCCAACGTTTCGATCCAGCTTGTGGATCTTCATCAGGGCTAATGAAAGAAAAAAAATATAGGAGTATCTAGAAGAACGAGCTAGAAAATGACAATTAAATGAATACTTTACAAAACTGATAATATTAAAGATGGTAAGCATTATACATGAATATTTAAATGAGTAGCTGATTAGCTACATAAAATAAAATCAGATATTTACCTTCTGAGTCCAGAGTAATACAAAGACTGAGGGTAAATTTGGACAAGTTGGATCGAAACGTTGGCTTTTAAAAATTAAAAAAGTTTTAACTGTAAATCGTGACAATCATTCAACCTAACAAATTAAGAATTAAGGTCTGGCCACACATGTCCGCACCGGATCCGCACCGTAGCAATAATATAGGTTATGTTCAGAATATTTTTAATTTAACTTACATACTACCTTTAGTTATGCCTAAGGTGGCCTATGTCTGACATGTGTGGCCTGACCTTTAGGCATAACTAAAGGTAATATGTAAATAAAATTAAAAATATTCTGAATATAACCTATATTATTGCTACGGTGCGGATCCGGTGCGGACATGTGTGGCCAGACCCTTACAGTTGACTATCTCTCACCTGTAATATAAATGATGATAAAAAAGAGCTAGTAGCCCACTCTGTTATCCGAACTAAAATATTACTTATACTTACCTATATACATATTAAATCATACTTAAAACAATATATATATTGTAACGTTAAATCGTCAAATAAAACCATATGGTTTAAAATCCCAAACCTTTTGATGGAACTAACTATCGGTCGGAACGAACCGTTGGAGCGCGTGGATGGGCCTAGACCTTTTCGACGGAGACCTGGTACCTCCCAGGAGGACCTCAAACCTTCTTGAAGGTTCCTTTTACGACTATATATAAGGAGGGAGTTAGCCAGTTAGTCTTAGTCTGTGTCTTTACCGAGAAGCTCAAGTCATATGATTTTTGTGCTATAAAGTTATCATTTTTTAACCTGCTCGAATATTTGTGTTGTGATAATTCTTTTGGCATTGATATTCTTTTATTTTCGTTAAATAAATATTTGTTGAACCAAAGAAGTGTTACAATTTATACAGTGTTTTTTTTTTATAATTTTACACAACACATTTTTATAACTTTTAATATTTCACTATTCATGCTACGTTTGTGTTTGCTTGCTTGTTTATTAACGTCACTTTATGCAAATAGTGCTAATCGGACAATTCTACAGTGGGAGTCCTCAATTTTGCCTAGCTGTAATTATGCTAGAGATCTTACGAATATCTTTCCGAGCGCAGACTGAGGACCTCTATTTTACGTCACCTCGGAAGGACTGCATTTACCCTCTTTGAAAAATCTTAGACCCACTGCGAAGCCGCGAACCGTAACCTTGAGTTGTCAAGTCGACCCCGACGCGTCGCGACATTTGTGTTTAATATAATACCCATTATTTCTATGTGTAAAAATAAATTTAATTATTCTACAATACTCTTAAAAATTATTATTAGCAAGCACTTCTATTAGTCATTCACCTTGTAAAAAAAGGTTTAATGCACTAATATGGATTTATATTTATTTTAATAATGTATATTTATTGAAATTTACAACTGTACCTACAAATAATAAGATAAGTGAATGTGATAAAAGAAAAATAATGACTGATAGCACTCAAATAATATTATCTAACTTAAACGATCTTCAGGCCATCTTCTTTTCAGAAGTCTAGGAGGATTGTCTGGAATCGAGGTGTGGATACAATTGGGTTCACTACGAAAGGACTGGTATCTGGATCGGGCTAAATCGGCGACATATGGAACATCAAGGTCTTTGTGGAATATTTTATTTGTCGATAATTGTATTCTAGGTCCGCATAAATATCCTTCATTATCCAAAGATGGCGGTTCATTTGTCTTATACCTATATCCTGTTATTACAAAACGGAGGTGGAATTTCGACTAAAAATAAACAGTGCTAATGAGACGTTATCTCGCAATCTTTTTCATTAATGAGTTATTGCTAAGCGAGAAAGACGTAGGACCGTATAGATACTTCAAGATAAATATCTAGAAAAAGACAAGCATTAATCTCTTATCCATGGTCACCTAGATCCATAGGATCTTTTCCTTTTTCGGATTTTAAATAATAATGAGACTGTCGACGCCTTTGATAGATAAATAGTATCGATTAAAGAAAAAAAAATAAATATGATATTGTATCGATAGAATGTGGGAGTCAACACAACAGCTCATTATTTTCGGGGCTAAACGAGAGCTGACCTTGCCAACTCCGTTACATTTAAATAAAAGTATATGGCAAACTCTTATTTTTTATGATGATCAACGTATTTTTCGAACGGAAGAACTTTATTTGTGAAAATATTTCTTTTTTAAAAAATCAGGTGCGATGCGCGCAATACACAACTTTCACTTACCAACTTACTTAGATTAGAAATTGACGTGTTTTGTTAAATGTCATTTCTCAAAGTCATACATGTTTCCAAATTCATTTACTTACTTTATTCACTCCCTAAAGTACACTAAAATTTTTTATCATTAAATAAAAGTTTTTATTTGTGATAATTCGGCAATGCAAGCATAATGCTCAAAGTCGTATGATTTTATAATTCTCTATGTAAGTAGTTGTTGAAAACTTTATTTAATTACCATCAAAAAAATAATTTCCATTAAATGAAAAGAACGTCTTTAGTTATAAACAAACGTCTGTCTTTAAAGGCGTACTGCGCACGGGTGGGCTCAACGTATTTTATGGAATATTTTTCTTTTTTCTCCTATATATGTTTACATGATTTCTTTCATATTTCATATTTAGCTATTTCTTATTTTTAGACGAAACCAGAGACAGATAGTTTCTCCATATTAACAAAAACAAAGGTAATTTACAGGAAAACAAAAAAGCCCCCTACCCCATTTAAGCCCCCTCAGAACATTTCAATAATGATAAAGCTTACCTGATATTAAAAAATACTTTATTCTCAATAAACATGGCGAGTTTAATCAAAATAGTAAAAGCTGTTTTTGAGAAAATCGAAAAAAAATGGGAAAACTAGTTAATAAATAAAGTGCCCCAGTTGCATCAAACACCCATTTTTATCAAAATCGTTCCGTTCGTTTTGGAGTCCGTTTGAGAAAAACGGTATTTCCGTTAAAAACCGGAAGTCAAAATTTTTCACGATCGCAATAATTTCCCTTACTATATATTTCATACATAGGTAAGTAAAAGTAAAAAGAATAATAAAACAAATCAGGGCTGTTATTAAACAATTCAACCCACTACAAGATTTTCTCAACCGATGAGTTAACATAATTTTTTCGCCTCGCTTCGGACTCCTCCCCCCCTCAAAAGAAAATCAATACGTTTCGACGGTATATTTTCATTTAATTTATCTTCATAATTGTATCCATAGTTGTCAGCAAGTAGCGATAATAAGCGAAAGTGATGGAACGAAGAAATTAATGAAGAAAGTGCCCAGCAGCACGTGTTTTCGGGCTTGACACTAAATATCATCAAAGGTTGGGGGTCTCTCATCCAACTTCTTTTTAGCCGTCTTCTAACGTTAAATTTCATTTGTAGCCATGTCGTTAGCCTGTTGTTATATCAGTGCAATTTAGCATGAAAAGAGTACTTTAGGTAACATTTTTTGAACTAAATGTAATCTCAAAGTGATTAGTAATATTCCTGACGGATTGTGGCGCAAATTATCAAAAAAACTATGAATGCATTAACCCTCAAAATTTGCCAGAACGTATGTATGTATGTTTATTGAAATTTAATTTATCTGAATATTTAATTTTTAGAGAAATGTACTAAACAACCTTTGTTTTTATAGTTTTCGTAAAGAAACAGCAGCATTACTAAGAACAATGTAGTCAAATTTAAAAAGAACTATGAAGACATAATTTGGAAGTAACACGAAGGATCGTATGTTTTGAAGAACATGGAGATTATTATGTATTTCCTCATTTAACGTATTTGAATTTTTTTTTGGAATTTCAAAATTTAACATTTTGTTAGTAACACCCTTTGCTACCCATAAAATAATTTCAACTAAATAAACGAATAAAGGAAATTGTCAATTACTCTGCAGATATTTAAACTAATAGATATGTAAACCAAAATAACCTTCAGCATATTGCAGGATAAAAAAAATATAGTTTTTCCATCATGAATTTAAATTAGTAACATCGCTTGTACATACAGTATAATTACTAAATACTTACTAAATATACAAGCAAGGGACTCAATAATAAATTTAAAAACAACTTTAAAGAAAAACATTCAAATAGAATGAACTGATAAAATTTCATTGAACATAATCACATTGGAAATAATAAAACATTCAGAGACCCGGTAAAAGCTAACGATTGAAAGGGCTGAATGAATAAATAGAATTGCTATTTAAAGTTAAATTAATATTTAATGACACAGAAAGAAGGGTAGGTATAAAATTACAATGAGAAAATAAAATTAAATCTTGAAGCCCTTTCATGTCATCTGCGAACGAATTTGTCCTCAGAAACGGATCATTAAATTTCGACAGGGTTTTGTCCCCGAGCGAAATCCTTTACCAGTGGGAGGGGAGGCATTGAAGGCAACCAATGAGCGTTCTGAACGATGATTGAAATCTGGAGGGGGAAAAATATGTCGATACTTTCATAAAATTTATTGTATCATACAAACAGGTATTAATAATAGAAAAAAACACTTTATAAATACTTGAAATCAACAAATCAATACTCAAGGTATTAACAGCGAAGTATATAAAAAGAGTTTTCTATACCAAATTTTAATTTTTCAACCAAAAAGTTCCTACAAAGACATATTTAATTTCCCTCTCTTTTCTATTAATAATGTTCTTTTTTTAATTTTGATGTTAATTATTTGTTTATAAAAAATTGCTCATGTATTTTAAATAAAAAGAGATATAATAATTATCTAATAGTATGTAAACTTTTAGTAGAAGAAAATAATTTTTTGAAAATTTCTAAGGATCAAAACTTTTTAGCTCTTTGCGTCTCAGCTATACTTTTTATTTGTAGAAAATCTGGAAGAAATCTAAGATCCTTAAAATGAGAAGATTGATTTGAAAAAGCGAAAATGAATTTTTTTTGCACTTGTGATCGTTGAAGATGACATTATCTGTTTTTAAAAAAGTTTTTGCTGTTTGTATGATACAATAAATTTTGCCTATCCAGGTACCATTAGGATAGGGATCTTTAACGACTGATTATAACTTTTAAGCTATTTTAAATGTATTAAATAAAAAAATAATATTTTTTCTTTCGATTTTTTATTAAATTAAAATGACACCTGTATAATGAAGAAGAAAATGTCATACTAACACACCGAGGCGTTTTTCTAATTTTTTAAAGTTTTGAAAAAAATACTAACTAAGTGTTTCCGACTTCTGAAACTAAATGAATTTAGGATCACAAAATTTCTACAAAAATAAAATAAAAGTTATAAACTGACCTTGAAGTTCAACAGGATAATACAAAATTTACAAAAAGTGTTAATATCATGTAGTAAATAGTTTTAATATCATTAACTTAACCCAAAAAAAAAATTTAGATGTGACCAAAAACTTGAAAATTGTGTTTTTATTTTTTGTGTTTTTAATTGAATACATCAAATCTTAGCTAAAAGCCTTATTAGTTTATAAACTTCAGCTTAATTTATTTCTTTTTAAATAAATAAACTTTATAACTATGGGAACGTATAGTATATAAAAAACAACATAAGATAGTGTAGTTTGCAAGACCATCCATTAATACGGTTCAGGTAAGGTGTCTAGTCAGAAGTCGTTAGTACGAAACTCGGTCGTGATCTGTTTAATAGCCTCTTTTAAATGGCTATTCCTTATACCGACATTTATGAGCCTTTCAAACAACTTTATTTTCAAGATATAATAAAAATCACATGTTTTGAAAAATTTACTTGTGAAAATAAATTCAAATTCAAAAATTATAATAAAATGTTCAATCCAGACACTTTTTCTTAAGAAGCGATTTAGGAAAAAAATAAAAATATTAATTTTTTTTTTCTCGTAAATATTAATCTATATAAATAAAGATGAAATTCGGTTTGTTTGTTCTTTATAGAAATTCATACCGTTTGTCCTAAATTCTACAAATTTCGCTCGGTGGTTCTTTAATACCAGGTGCGAACACCTGTCCATATTAAAATTGCATAATTTCAACCAATCTCTGGGTATATTCTTTATTGTTATAAAAATCGTTTTGATCTGGCTTTACATTGGTTTTTACGAAATCGACCGTTTGAGTCGATATAAGTCTCACTTTATAGATTTATAAAATGAAATTATCCGGGTGAAACCAGTATATTCAGCTAGTATTGAATAATTTTTAAAATCCACTTAAAATACATTACATCAGTAATTTATACAATTTATTTTTTGTGAAATGACTGTTGAAAATCCGTTCTTAATAATAATAATTATAAGAATTTATAAACAAACATAGACCTAGTAATTTCAGTTCCAATTGTAAACTAGTTTGAGCTGTATAAAATTAAAACCAAACAATGATCATATTGTCCTCCTAAATCACTCAAAATAAATATTGACTGAATAATTATGTCTGAAATTCGGCGAGAATTGTGTCATTGTATATTTATTGAATGAAATAGTCCAGTGAATGTCACAAAACGATAATTACTCCAATCATTTACCATACCCTAATTTTATTCTTAATTATAAACCAGGCATAAAATACGAAACATAATGTCTCTCGTTCTTACATCATTAGAGCAAACAATGTTAAATAATATTTAGAGCCACAGAAATATTTCTACTTATATCAACAAGATAAGGGCCAAATGAAACTCCAAACGGATATTTCTCCGTTTTATACATACATACCTCTCCCCAAGGATATTGTAAAAATTTATTTATTCGCAATGGATACTTTGTCGTTTTTATAATACACTTAATCAAGTATATAATACTTTTTATTAAAAATTATGTATGGGGTCACCTGTGATATAGTGGTTAGCATGGCAACCTACAATACTAAAGGTCCCGGGTTCGCGCCCCGTGGAGGCCTTAGGATTTTTTAGTGGGAGTAAAAAATCCTTAGCCATGCCGACCCTCGGATAGGACCTAAAATGGAGGTCGCGAGCCTGTACGATGTCAGGTACTCGTTAAAGATCACTATCCTAATTATACCTGGATAGGTAAAATTTATGACTCCCACTTTAGCTTCGTCCGATTAGCCTTAGTGGCATAAAGTAGCGTTAAACAAAGAAACCGTGCTCCATTCAGATTAACTCAGGTCAGTTTTGAGAATTTGTAGTTATCTGCACCGAAAGGACTAACTTCCATGTTAGTCTAACATTGTTTCAAAGTAGTTTCGCTACCCTAGTAATTTTAGGTAAAATTAAGGACTCCCACTGTAGCATCGTCCGATTAGCCTTAGTAGCATAAAAATGAAGCTTAAACAAACAAACAAAAACAAAACTGTGTATGGATGTAGGTTATAGGGAAAAAAAACCTAACCGGTTAACATCGAAGGCATAACCTATCCAGTTGAAACTTATTTTTTTAACTCGCTTTTGGAGTGGTCATTTTTGAGTCCAAGATAAGTTTCAGAGAAACATCAACCTTTAACGATGTAAATATATTAAATACCGATAATAATATAATTGTGTATAATCATAATAATATTTCGGGCTTAAACCTTCCTTAAAATAAATGAAAGAATGTATTTTAAATAAAGAAAGATAAATGTAGTTGCTTGGTGGCTAAGTTTGGAGGTACGTGGGGCGATTTTCTCACTGTAGGTGTTTGCGTTGGGATTTTACTCCTCCTAGTGGCCGTAGGCAGAAAACGGGGGAACGATAAATTTAAGTATTCGTTAACAGAATACTTTCTTGAGCTTCCAGATTTGTGAATTGATCAGTTAAACTCAAGTTGAGTGGAATCTAGATAACGCAGGAATCGTTCGAGATCATAATCATGTTGAACGAATTCCATGGATTCCACTTGAATATTTGTAAGGCAAAACGTTTTATTTTTTATCCTTAAATTGAAAAAATTAGTAATATTCGTATACGTGATGAGCAAATATGATCTTGAAAAATATTATTATGGAAAAGTAAGTTTCATTCTCTGGCATACCTACCTTTTACATTTTTTATTTTTTTTTATAATCCTTTTTTTTCTTGTAGTAGTTCGGTGAAGCCTGTGACAAGTAGACATAAGGACGTGGGTTCCATTGTCGGTGCCCGAAAGGAGTTTTTTTGTACGAAGTCCCGTCACAGGATAACTGAGAGGTTTTTCTGAATGAATGTCTAGGAATCCGATATCATCTCTCGCTAGCGGTGTTTCAAGAAGAAAGAGGGGATCGTTAAAGAATTCCAGTGAGGTCACGAAGAGCCTCTAATATTACAATAAAATAATGTGATATTTGTAACAATAATGAAAATGAAGATCCGAAGGTTCTATATCGAAGTAACTAATAATCGATACAATCGATAGTATTATCTAATGACCGGAAAAGGGGGGGTTAATAATCGAATTTTTCATTTGAAACAATAGGAGCTATAGTGGGGGAGAGCGGGGTTGGTTGGCATAGGGGGTAGGTTGTTGGCTTATAGTTTCCTTCACACCTATTATGAAGACCCCACCATTGTACCATGTGACCCGCTCGACCTCGGGATTCTTGTCCTGAGTTTTCAATCCGATGCTAATAGTGTAGAGAAGAGTGTGATTCATTGATTGATTTTACAACATTAATTAAATTTTTATATTTTCAGTAAATTTAGTTTAAAGGTATAGCAAAACATTTGACTCCGATTCTGTTCACATAGCCCCAAACCCCTTTGAAAAACCTAACCTTTCGACTAACCAGTTTCTTGTTTAATTGTTCTCCCCTGTCCTGGCAGCCATCTTTCTTATGATCTCTCCTGTGGGGTTAGTTGGCTCTCTTCAACTGGGGTTGGTGTGCGCTGTAGCAATTCACTAAAGCAAGGTAAACATAAACGAAGGTGAAACTACCAATTGTCTTTAGTTCCAACAAGGAGGATGAGAGCAATTTTTCTTATGCAGAAAGTGATGACAGTCTAAACTTTTATCTTCTTTTATTGTCATTCTATTTTTCCTTAAAAGCTGTTAAAAAACGATTCATAATTATTATACCATTATAGTGCAGCTTTTAATAACAATAATATCTGTGAGGCAGTACTTGAATGAGATGGCTAAACAACCCCACATTCTAGGCCAACCTGCCCCACATAGGGGGTTCATTGGCATACTCTGGATTGACGAATTCTTCAATTTTCTATAATCTTAGTATTAAATATTATGTAGTGAAAAAAATACTTAAAGTACTCGAATACTTGGAGTTTACAGTGGTATCAGCCCTATTGGGATTGTATTAACAGGAAAGACTCAACAATTAAAAAAGTGAAAACTGTTGCCAACCAACCCCGCTCTCCCCTATACGTTTATAGATGAACATTTCTGTAAATAAAGGATGGGTTCCGTAATACCTTGAAATTATTTTATCAGTTTCATCAAGGTTAGTCTTAACCGCAAAGAATAAAAACTTGATCAAAATGTCGAAGAAACTGTATTCTGAGGAAAGCTATGAAACCCTCTTGAAGTAACCATGAAACCATGATTCACATGATGACACAATCCTGGAAGGTGTAGGAGTTTTGTAAAAAAAAAAAAAAAAAAAAAAAAAAAAAAAAAAAAAAAAAAAAAAAAAAAAAAAAGACTTTTCTCTTTTTCTAGAATAACTTACTTTGGATCGTGTATACTTCAAAAAATGTCCTCAGGTAGTTGATTAAGGGATGTTGAAAGTATTGTATGGTATTACAAAAACCGATTTTGCTTATATGCCATTAACATGTTCACGCCGGCGCACAGTGGGCGAAAATCAGATTTTAGGTGGACAAAATTCATATAAAAAATTATATAAATTCCCCACTAAATATTGTTTAGTATGAGTTGGAAGAAGGGAAAATGTAAATATTTACTTTCTCGGATTGTCTACAAGCGCCGGAAAGGATTATTAATCCGTCTATAACAACCGGCATATTTTTCACAGTGTTCATTGCAGTGCTGTTCTTGTTATAACCTTGCCGTTCTTTGACCAGAAACTTCACTTGATTTTTTAAATTTCATGAGAAATCGATACCACAGAAACAAGTAAGTATTAATATTTCACTAATCGGGGTTGCTACATGGATATAGTTTTACCTACAATAAATAATATCATTAGATAGAACATTTCCATATTTCAATGGAGAATTACTTGCAGAGGGCCAAGGAGTGCCAAGCTAATTATTTCATCATTATTTCACTCAAACCATATATTTTTCATATTCACTTTCATATTTTTTTGCGATATTTTGCGTTTTGAAGAATATTTACTAATTTAGGATGGATTTCAGGTTTCGTGCTCATCGTTCCACGAAAAGAATTTGTTATTGAATGGTTGAAATATGGGTCATAAGATAGAAATAAATGTCTCTTAATCTACATTTTAAAACTTGGAAATAACGATGAATATAAAATAACAAATAGACAAAGAATTAAAGACGCTATAAAAGATTATTCTAAAAAATCAGTGACAGGTGGGAAAAATGTCATCGGAGAGCTCATGTTTTTTTTAAAGACTAGGAGCGAAGAAGCACCAGAGGCCCTTAACAAAGATTCCTGTCGATTTAGAGAGCATAATACAAGGAAATGTTCTAGGGAGGCCGCTAACAAAGATCTTCTTATGATGCTCTTAGTTTCATCGGACCCAATTGTCGCCAGTTTTCGGAAACCTTTGCTTAAAAAAACAACTATTGTAGTAATTAGCCTATGGAAGTGTAGTTTACCGTATGATGAACTTCAAGAACTGTCATTATGTAGTATATTTGATTCAGACGATAATTGATGAATAATTCATTTTTATAATTGTATATATTTGTTATTATTAAAAAACAGATCAATAAAATGACTTTTTTCTTTAAGTTGTTAGTCTATTTTTGATCATTATTTTCGTAATGTAGCCTATTTTTCCTATGTGTATTATTTTTTATGAATATATGTATTGTTTTTATGTAAATTATGTAAAAAATGCAAAAAGTTACTACTGAAATGTTTCATTGATTTACAAAAATTTTCCGAATTTTTATCCATTATGTCCAAATTTATCTGTGTGTAAAACATTATTTTGTTGGATATACTAAAAAATATGGGTCACAGAATTTTCAAAGATTTTTTCCGTACTCAGTGACCTCAAAAACTTGAAACAACACAACAAAATAATTTTGTCCACCTAAAAATGGATATTTGCCCACTGTGCGGCGTTTACCAGCGGTGGTTCACACTATAATGCCGCCTCTGCCAAATAATTAGATCTTTAACAGTTTGACTGCCGATAAAGAATACCTGAGAGTCCTGCTCTCGTTTCGACACCATTTTAATATTTAATTCTCTGACAAGAGAACAGTTACTAGATTTCGGGTGACATGGCAGCCAAAGTGTTGAGAAATTAGAAATAATTTCTATATAGCTCAAAATTAAAATAATGAATATTTAACTTAAATTCATTTATTTTTATATTCATTTATATTTATATTCATATACTTATAAACATATAAACATTTATCTTTTAATAACAATTATAATTATACCGTATTATAAACATAGTTCGTAGGATAGTATTTTTTATTGTTAATTTTATTGTTGTTGGATTTTCGATACTGCATAATGCCCTGGAATAGTTCCCCCCCGATAGAGTGAAAAGCATTAAACATTCTCGGTGAGAACGTGTTATACAAGTAAATTTCAAGTCAAGTGACTGGCAGGCAATCAGTTTTTTTGTTTGTATATTATTCCATCAAGTTGAAAGGCATGTATGAACAAACCATTCATTTTTCAGTCTTACATTTTCTGCGTGAAGTTAATTTGTTTTTTTTATAGAGTAGATAATCTTTTTTTTTTTTTTTTTTTGAAACAAATAAAATTACACTGTTTTAACATATTGTTTATTTTTCATTTCCATGTATTATACAGCACATGGGTGCTTAGAGGCAGAGGTTATCACTTCATTCTTTAAAATGTATGTTTTCGATTGTTTTATCGATAGTATCGATGGTACTATCGATAGTTTTACATCAATAGAATGGGAGGGAGGTCGATATATCGAATAGTATAAATACCTAGCAATGTCAAAAACAATGATTCTTAAGACTATCTCTTCACTAAACAGTTCCGATTCCAAAATATAATACACCCAATTTATGTAATTATCATTAGAGGAGAAACTAAGACTATATATCGTAGGATATGAGCTGCAGAAATATAATCTTTGCAGCAGGAGTGATGAAAGGCAGGCTGCATTGAAGAACACAAGAGCGGCACGGAGCATCCCCATTGTGTGCGCTTCATCGCCAACTAATCTCCCACAGTTCTCCCTCAGCCTCATTTGTGGCCGATGGGCTGCCATTTTGGTACTTTGCGGCAACCCAATTAGTATTCACGCTCTTTCAGTTCCGACTTTCTACGACTTAGCGCTCATATTTTCTTATATTGTCTGACTCAGTGAAATATTTGAAATATTTGTTTTAAAACGAAAAAAAAAAAATCATTGAAAATAGTATAAAATAGGCATTAAAAAAAAAAAATAAAATAATTTAGTTAAAAGTAAATAACGTTATTTTAGTTATGTTTGGGAAACTAAATTTAAATATGAAATCAATTTTATCACTTTTCAGCAGCACATCTACACTCTTAGAGGTTATCTTTTAATAATTTTCCTACTCAGAACATTTAGGTATGGGAGATAATACCACTACACAAAAATTGAATCAATCGTTTGAGAAAATCGATCAGTCGAATAACGTCGGTTGTGGTTTTAATTCATGCTTGGGCAGGTTCCTCCCCCCCCAAAACAAAAAAAAAATACATGTAACTAGAATAAATTTTTTGTTTTCATGCAAATGAATATAAGAATTAATAAAGCACTGCTACACTTATATATAATGTACTTACAATTTTGGTTTCGTTCGCCTTTTCCTTACAAAAATGTAGAAAATGTAAACGTGAACAAACATGGAAAATTAATTATAATTATAATTCTAAGTTATAATACGGGAATCAGTCAAAGAAAATAACTGAAGTTAAGGGAACTCCAATTAGTCCAAAATTAAAAAAAATCCATAAATTTGAATTTGTGTATATGCAAGGCTCAAACAATTAATTTTATTTTATTGGGAATAATTATGATATATATCAATTTTATTGCAGTAATAAAGCATATGAATTAAAACGAATAGAATGAATGCACATATCAAGTCATACACCACTTACAAGTAATACTCGTATGTATACAGCTTAGGAATTTTTTTTAGATAAACCAAAAATTTTATGGGGGTTAATAGTCACTGATGCAGCGAATTCCTAATCTTCTATATATTCCAAAGGTATTTTTTTGTCGGTACACCATATTTTTTTTTACATGTAGATCATACTTGTTGACTGAGGTTTCATTTTATCGATTTCCTTCCCCTCCATGGAAGAAAATAGCCTTGTTGGGTTGAAAAACCCCGTAGAAAATACCAGGAGAAGAGCAATGTATAAAATAATATTTTATTTGCCAATAACCCAAAAACTATCGATTTTTTGGTTACTACGTAAGTGCCAAAGTGCATTCCACAAAATGAAAAACAAAACATGAAAATCATGCAATTAGTTGCGAAGTTAGCTTTTTGAATCCTGCCCATGTTAAAGTTTACACAGCGAAAAAAATAATATTTTCTTTATACCAGGTAAACTACTGCTGTGTTTATTATTTAGTCTTGAATTAAAACAAAATTAAAAATGTAAACCTTTTTCATAATTAACACGTTAGCTGCGAAGCAAATAAACTGGGATTTTCGTTAACTGCGACGAGGGGTCATATGACCCCATGCTACCACACCGCTAAACTGCGTCAAGGGGCTGATTGACCCCTTGTCCCTTAGACATTAAAATTAACTCTCTGTAAACATTGATGAATGTTTTAAAGTGAAATCCATTTTTTTACAAATACCTGACGTACTAGAATTCGTAACAGAAGCAGGGTTGAATTCTGTTGCTTCTGAATATATTTTTTATTACTTATTTTTTCCACATCTGTGTTATACTAACAGTAATTTTTTTCTTTCCTTTTACGTTCAATCATAAAATGTTTACTATATGGTTTTAATTTAATTAATTGTCAGCATATATAATTCATGAAAGGAAGAATTCAGATATCAAAAATAAAACCAAACCTATGTTTTTATTATAAATAAATGAACATAGGTGTAGCTTTTGTGTATTTAAAAAAATAAACCTAATTATTACAAATTAAATTATTAAAAAAAATAACACGTGAAAACTACATTTTATAATGTTTATCATTGAAGCACTGCAAGCAAAGAGACGGTTGTCGGCACAGTCGTCATAGAATGTCCGGACCTTCTTCACCTTTTTTTGGGCTTCTGCACTGCTCATAGCTGTTCTTAGCTTATCATAACAGCCCGAACATTTCTTCCTTATATGAATCATAACTATCTTCAAAACTTGAACTAGTTCCTTCATCTTTGCTTGAAGTTGAATTCCGCTATGAAATGGCTAAATCGGCAAGTTTCTTACCACGTGAATACGTATCGAAATTATTTACTGAATCGAGACAAATAAATGAGAGCTCAGGTGTCAAAAATACTAAGTAGAATCAGTCGAAGAACAAGAAAGGAAGGTGAATCTGTGATTCACCATTAGATAAATGTGATTCACGGAAAATTACTGTCGCTTTCACCGCTTTCAAACATTTACGGAAATAGAAAAAATATTTTTTATTTACATATTCATTAATATTTGATATAATATGCTATAACAATAGTGAGATGAAGTGTAATGAGCATTAAAAGACCAAGGGGTCATTTGACCCCTTGACGCATTAAGGAAAACATTTAAACTATAATGCGACAAGGGGTCAAGTGACCCCTTACATTTTTTTTCGATATATACGTACTATTAAGTAGTGCATTATAAAAAATTAATAAAAAATCTGAAAAATATTAAAACAGGATGCGTGACAAGCATCGCAGTTAACGACAAATACACGTTTAATGGCTCGCAGTAAAGGAAGCCACCGCAAGGGGTCAAATGACCCCTCGTCGCAGTTAACGTGTTAATCAAATGCAACAAAATAAGGGGGGATGAACAACGGCATAATATTGATCAAATTAGATGATATATGACCACAAAATCATGAAAATTTATTTAAATCTTACTAGGTAAACGCTTATAAAAAGCTATACCAGCATTATTCTGCGGTGAACAGACATACTACCGGCTGGATATTCGATCAGCTTTTACGAAAGCTTGTTCGTGGTAAGTGGAAATGCAACTTAAATGTGTTTTTACGATGAGGGAAGAAGGTGTTTTTTATAACAAGGAGTGGGGGAATGCAATGGCAGAAACTGGATTCGGGCGGAGTGGGGCCCATACCTCAGTATCTTTAACTATCCACCGCGAGCTTCGTTGCATCGCCTCTAAATGACATAACTGCAATCATATAGATATAATATTTAGAAAGTTAAAATACTAAAAAAAAAATTTATTTATTACTACGTGTTTTTTTATTATTTCAGGTTATTTATACATCCAACATCTATTCAACTGTCCTTTTTATTTTTCATTTATAAGTACAACGTTTCGGACCTTTGTTTGTCCATTTTCAATTATCTAAAATCGTTATTTATTCTACTTAAACGACAATATTTAAAATTACATTATACTTAAAAACAACATAACAACATACAAAAAACTTTTTAATTTCAAATTTAATCTTTAAAAAACATTTTTGATTTTATGTTAAAATTGTAAAAATATTTATTTTTATATTTATAAAACATAGCCAATATCACAATAAAATCAAAAATGGATATAACTTTAGTTTTTTTATAGAAAATTTACGTCATAGCTTATTAAACTTAATATAAAAGGGTGAGAATATAAGATATAGGAGTTGGGATGAAGAGAGGGGGGAGGGGAGAAATAAGGACCAGTCCACAAGAAAGCAATGAGCAGTTGAGTGGTGGAAAAAGTTTGATAAGCTATGACGTAACATTTTTAAAGAAATGTTTATAAAAAACTAAAGGTAATCCATTTTTGATTTTATTGTGACATTAGCTATTTTTTATAAAATATTTTTAGAATGTTAACATAAAATAAAAATTGTTTTTTAAAGATAAAATTTGAAATTAAAAAGTTTTTAGTATGTAGTTATGTTTTTTTTAAGTATAATATAATTAATTAATGTAATGTTTGTTTGTTTTAACGTCACTTTATGCCACTACGGCTAATCGGACGATGCTACAGCGGGAGTCCTAAATTTTGCCTATCCAGGTGTAATTAGGACAGGTGTCTTAACGAGTCCCTGACATCGTACAGGCTCGGGACCTCCATTTTACGTCCTATCAGAGGGACGGCATAGACAAGGATTTTTTGCTCCCTTTAAAAAATTCTAGGGCCACCTCGGGACGCCAACCCGCGACCTTTAATATTGTAAGTTTCTATGCTAACAAATACACAAGTGACCCCATGTAGATATGTATTACATATGTAATTCAAAAAGTGGCAGAAAAAAAAAATTATATCTTATACTTATTTAGCAATAAGTTATTAACGTTTAAGTAATAATGAGAGACAGTTAATTATTCAAAATAAACAAAATAAAAAATAATTTGATGAAGCCATGTTTAAAAAATTTGGGGTTTGAACCATTTCGTACTAATTCAATGAAGAAAAACCTACCTATTAGAGGTCACTTCATTTTCCTTAATATAATGAGTTCAATAAAATCTTATTGAACTAACTGAAATTATAGGTTCTTTTGGGAACCTAATAAATATACAAGTTTTGACTTGTATTCCCTCGAAAATGTTCACGTCCGCAATCATTTCGTTTACTACACATTTCAGAGTGGAAGTAAAAAGTTACACAAAGAAACTTTAGATTAACTATATTTCTTGGTAAATTAACTCTGTAAAAATGTATTGATTTGTTCATTATTGAGTTTACCTCTATTCGAATGAGTCACTACAAAAAAAAGTGTTTTTTTTTTGTTATGGCATCTTGATATTTTCGAAAATACCATGAGTCCTTATATTTTTTTCCGATGTTCTAAAGACTGTTAGACCCAATATTAGTTTCTTCCACCAATATCTTTATTTTTCAAGTTCGACTTAACGCACATATTTGAATAGCTACGACAGCTCTGACCTTAACGCAACATTTATTCTAAGCAATTATCATTTTCAAATTAACGGTTGGGTAAACAACCAAAAGAACTTAAATAACAGTCGGTAAATACTTATTTTATACTACAAAAGTGCCTATCTGATCAAAATCGTTACAACCATTGCTACAATTACCTTGTACTTGATAACTGCGAGAAAACGGCAGTTATACACGTGATAGAATATTTCAATCTGCAAATATGATATCTCAACCGTGATAACAGAAAATATTTCTTAGCAAAAAATTACATGTCAACGTGACGGTGAATTCCATTCTCCTTTTGTAAATTTAATTACAACATGACTCTTTATTAAGGAGTATTGCGCTAAAAATAAATAAATATTACAAATTAAAAAAATGAATAACAGGCCATGAAAAGTTTAGAAATTCGTAGTAAAATATTCTCTAGAATATTTTATTCTTGTTTAATTCGTCTAACAGCGTTTACAGATTCACTGAAAGATATATTATTATTTTCAACAATATTAATAGTTATTTTCCTAACTATCCTAAGCAAACCCGACAAATTTCAAATAAGTAACACAGAATATTCCGACAAAAATGTGACCCTTGGTTTTACTTCACTTACCAATTACCTAAAGTCGCTCAAAGAAATAATAACCTATTAAGAGCGGTTAGATAGATAAAAAAGGTGTATTTTCTTTGAAAACCGAAAGTCGAAATTTTTCACGATCGCAATACTTTCCCTTACTATATATTTAACCTATATACTTCAGTGAACTGATACTTCAGTGAAAGTAAAAAAACAGGAGGTTTAAGCCTAGTGCAAATCAAACCCTACCAGAATCTAGCACCTTTGTTAATTACATACCTCCTAGACCCAGCTATGCCAAATATTTTAAGGTGGTTTCACACTAAATAATAATCCTCTAAAACAGGACAATCAAGCAAACAAGTAACATGTCATTTTGGCCTTTTTACAGTAAATCGTGTAGTTCAGTGAACAAACATGACCGACAATAAAATAGAGATAATTCTCTGTTTATCTTTATAATGAATTTCAAAATCAATATTCCCACCAAATTGAGCCTTCCTCTAACATAACCCTTTCTCCTCATCCCTATTATCTACTAGTCTGTTTGTTTGTTTTAACGTCACTTTATGTCACTAAGGCTAATCGGACGATGCTACAGTCGGAGTCCTAAATTTTGCCTATCCAGGTATAATTAGGATAGGGATCTTTAACGAGTACCTGACATCGCACAGGCTCGGGTCCTCCATTTTACGTCCTATCCGAGGGACGGCATAGACAAGGATTTTTTACTCCCATTAAAACATCCTAGGGCCACCTCGGGACGCCAACCCGCGACCTTTAGTATTGTAGGTTTCTATGCTAACCACTACACCAAAGTTGGCCCCCTCTCTACTAGTCGTTTTCAAAATATTTTTAGATTATAACTAGAAACAGCATTGTATTGAGAAAATGAAATTATTTTTTAATTTGCAATTATGTAAAGAATACATTGCACGATATTGGATAGTAATTTTTTCATCTATAACACACATGCCTAACATAAACTTTTATACAAAAAAAAAAGATAACTTGATTATTTCTTCTTATAGAAAGAATATTAATTTAAATATTCTGTTGGATAACCGCTTTAATTAATTCTATAATATTTTTATTTTAAAGGGAAAAGACTCTGGCTGTACTCGAACCATGGTATCCTTTATCATGCGTAATGGAACACACCATAATATATAAAAAATTAAAATGTCTTTGGTAGGTGCATCTTTGTTAGTCTCTTAGTGGCATGACGAGTGAAATTGTTTGTATATTTTTATTTCATTAATTTATATATACTATGCTAATTTAATAAATTATAAGCCAGACTATGTCATTCATAACATTTAAATTTCTTCTGGAATCAAGTTTTTTTTTTCAAATATAATTTGAAAGTTAATTGAACTTTATTAGATGTTCATTATATTTTAAAAAAGATAAATGATTAATAATGATTTAAATTTTGCGAAAATTAATTATAAGAATTAAAGGATTGCTAGAAATTAAAACCAAAATATTTCAGACGATGATGAACAGCAGGTTTTACGCCTTCGTATAGGATTTTTTAATGGGAGTAAAAAATCCTTGGCTATGCAGTCCCTCGGGTAGGACGTAAAATGGAGGTGCCGAGCCTGTACGATGTCAGATACTCGTTAAAGATCCGTATCCTAATTAAACCTGGATAGGAAAATTTTTCGATTCCCACTGAAGCATCGTCCGATTAGCCTTAGTGGAATAAAGTGACGTTAAACAAACAAACAAAACAACCATGTTCAGAAAGATTTCCACTTCTTCCAATCGAAATTTTTACTGACCTAAAATTTGGGAACAAAGACAGTCATAGACCATAAATTCTGGTGGGGGCTCTTTAACGCAATCTTTTAAAACGTTTGGGCCACCCTAGGAAAGGACCCTAAAACCCAAACCGTACTCCAAGAAACATTGAGGTTCAAACTTGAACGGGTCCTGGGACAACACGTCATAAATTATCTACCTCCACTTGAAATTTTAAGAGGTGCAATACAATACAACACTAAAGATAGCTCCAACCCATTGAGGGAATTGTGTAATGTGCATTAAAAAGTTAGAAATACAAAAATCAAAATATTGCTCAGGCGAACATTGTATTAGTATAAAATTTATTCAAGAACGTAATACGCAAAAAGAAACGCTTTAACCCGAATACCATTAAATATTTTCTTCTCTCAAATGAGGTGTAAGTTTTTATAACTACTGTTTCCTCTAAAACTAAATTAAAATGCAGGATTGATATGGACGAAATTCAATGTTCGTTATTTTTTTTTTATTTTAGTAAAATTGTAATGATAAAAATAACAATTTACAACAGTTGTTTTTTTGACGTCCTTTATGCTACTAAGGTTAATCGAACGATGCTACAATCCTAAATTTTGCCTATCCAGGTATAATAAGAATAGGGATCTTAACGAGTACCTGACCTCGTACAGGCACGGAACCTCAATTTCACGTCATATCCGAGGGACGGCATAGCCAAGGATTTTTTACTCCCATTTAAAAATCCTATGGCCAACAACAGTTGTTTCGAAGTATAAATATCTATATAAATAAAGATGAAATTCTGTTTGTTTGTTTGTTTATTTGTTCTTTATAGAAATCCATACAGTTTTTCCTAAATTCTCCAAATTTCGTTCAGTGGTTCTTTGATACCAGGTGCGAACACCTGTCCATATTAAAATTGCATAACTTCAGCTAATCTCTGGGTATATTCTTTATTGATATAAAAATCGTTTTGATATCTGGGTGAAACCGGTATATACAGCTAGTATTGAATAATTATAAGTCTGTGGTTTTGTTTATAAAAATAAAATTAAAAAAAAAAGTAATGAAAGATACCATTGCAACTGGTGTACAAAATGGGAAACCGACATATTTTAAAATATTACATAAATATAAGATATTTATTAATATTTGTTTTAGCTGTTTTTTTCATTTTTATTAAATGTATATTTTCAACCGAGGGGTGAAGTGAATATTTTTGTTATGGAAAATGGAAAACTAGATACGGGGAGCTCTTTTAGCTCAGTAGTAGTAGCCCCAACAAAAATAAATAAATAATAATTATAAAAAAATATATAAAAAAGGTTACGCTATTTATACATTTACATGAAACATGACCTGTGAGAGCATGGAAAATACAAAGGGATTCTGAGCCCTAGAGGGAAAAGTGGCTGTTCTGTATATACTTCAGTGAACAAGCTACAAGGAAGTGCTCCTGAATATAGTTAACTAAAGAATTTCAACAACAATTTAAATGCAGGAAATGGAGGTTTTTAAAAAACAACAAAACTTTTGTGTAGTTTTAATTTTAAAAGTAATCAACGCATTCTTTGTACGTTGTCATTTAGCAGAGGAAAAGAGTCCGTCATCTAAATTTGCTTCTGCCTTTTTATTTGTAGACTATTTTATTTTCAATTAATATCTCACTTAGTTAAATAATAAAATAGATGTCTGTTCATCTTAAATAACTAAGTGAAGTAATATTTGATGATTGATATCCTTCATTTCCGTTTAATTTTTTATTTTGCAAAAATAGGCTTTCCCTGAATACTTCAAGTTATCGGTATTGAGATGTTTGATTGCCTCGATAAGAAAAAAATAAAATAAAATAATCATACCTGATTTGAAATCGAAAAACGTGTGAGTAACAAATGACCTTGTGAATAAAATAGGAGTGTTAAAATTGTCAATAAAACATTAACTATATAACAAAAATATATGAAAGAATCTATGATTTAGATGTCGATAGTAAGAATTTCAGAATCAATGAAGAAGCAAAAATCAAATTTTATTTATTATAACTAATAATGTAAAGATCTTACGAATAAATATTTTAGTTCAAAAACTTGGAAATGTCTTTGGATTTTAGACATTTAATTTAACAATTATTTTAAATTAATTTTTAATATTATCAGTATATATTCCTATATCTAATAAATATCCGTTCACAAACGGAACAGTTAAATAATTTCAACGTACTCTTTGCTGGCCCGTGAAAATCCCGTTTTACCTAAAAACCAAGGAAGGGGAGAACAAACAAACAAAATTAAAAATTAAATTAAGGAATTAATGAATATGAAATAAAAGAAGATATAATATATTTATATGTATTCACTATAATATATATAGTGAAATAAATGTAAACGTAATAAAAAGTAGGAAAATACTCATCCAAAGAAAAATAAATTGGTGTATCAGCTTTTTTTTAAGCACTATCCCAACTTGGAAAAATACTTGGATTAGAATATATAAATAATTAAAAAATAAATAAATAAAAAAAACGGAAAAATAATTTTAATATTTATGACTAATGGAGGCAAGTTGGCAATAAACGTTTTGCAAGATGTTATATAATAATTGTAGGAAATAAATAAATAAAATAAAATTCATGGTAAAGTTATTAATATTTCCCAAAATTAAGAAAGTAATTATTAACACAAAATATTCAGTACGTAAGTATTTTTATGCTTAACAATTTATTAATCTAGACATGTATTTAAAAAAAAATTATAATACTGTTCTAGTTTAGGAGCTACATAAATAAATAAATAAAAAATCTGCGCAACATACAACTTTCGCTTACCAACTAACTTAAATTGGAAATTAACCTGTTTTAATAAATATGTAAACGCCATCCCTCAAATTCACACATTTTTTCACATTTACTTACTAATTTCAATGCTAGTAAAATACCCCATCGAATGTAATTTTATAATTTCTATTTAGTCGTTGAAAACTCCTTTTATTTAGCATGGAACCAGATAATTTGAATAAAATATGTATGTTTCAAAACACGTTGACAAATATTTCTCATGAACAGAACGGCTTTGTTGACCATTATAAACAATGGTGTCATTAAATGGGTACACTACGCATGCTTGGGCTCAAGGTGTTTTATGAGTTTTATGTGAGGACTATTTTTCTTTTTTTTTTTTTCCTGTATATATTTATTCGATTTCTTTCATATGTCATATTTAGCCATTTCTCATTTTTGACGTAACAAGAGACAGTAAATTTCTACATATAAACAATAACGAAGGAACTTTATAGGACAATAAAAAAGTCCCCTTCCCTATTTAAGCCCCCTCAGAACATTTAATGATGATAAAGCTTAACTGATATTAAACAATATTCGATTCTCATTAAGCTTAACGAGTTTGATTAAAATTGTTAGAGCCGTTTTTGAGGCCCTCTCCATTTGACCAATTTTGATGAAATTTTTGCTGTAACATCGCGGGCATATACATAGACTAAATACCAAATTTCAGGTTCGTACGGTTTATAGTTTTTGAGCTAGTCTATTCACACACACAGACCATTTCCCGGGGCTTTGTTATTTGGACTCAGGGACCCCCAAAACGTATATTTCCGTTGAAAACCGGAACTCGATTTTTTTTACGATCGCAATACTTTCCCTTACTCTATATTTCATGTATAGGTAAGTGAAAGAAAAAATTATTAATTAAATAAAAGTCGCATGATTCAAGTACCACAGCGATTAATACCTCAAAATAATGTAATAAAAATTATATTCAACACAAATAATAATAAAATTAAAACAGCCGGTACATTCATTTCACAATCACTACAGCTAATACTTTCTAACAATGACCCCCAAAGTTTCTTCACTATATAATAAAACGTCAAACAACAAATAATGTTATAAAAATATCGTGAAATATATATATATATATATATATATATATATATATATATATATATATATATATATATATATATATATATAGGCCATTTCCAGCCCGTTTATTGAACAGAAGGCAAAAAAAAAGGATTTGAGCAATTTAATTACGAAAGTCTGTGGGCACAAACTGGACGGTCGAGTCCTAATAATCGGGAGTTGAGAAATCCCAGCTCATATCAAGATCCTTTTCGGCAGTGGGTGGCATATCCCACTTTTGGGGTGTAGGATGGCATTTCCGAAACGCATTTTAATTAATTATTATTAATTAGTATTAATATTATATAAAATTAACATTTTAATTTCAATTATTCCGATAATAAGTAATAGCAAAAACAAAATATATATATTTTCGCAAATTCATTGTCATTGGTGGTTCAAGCATCAAGAGCCAATGATGGCTCCATAATAAAATCCAAAACTTATTTAAAGCATAAAAAAAATAATTAAAGACAGCGCCATTATTTTTAATGTTTCATTGAGAAAAAATTAAATATAACAATTACGTATATTATGTTATCTATGAATTAACCATAGAAAAAATATTTCAATTAATTGATTTATATATTTAAATATTTTTTCAGACCTAAATACATAGATGTAGACATAAAGCCGTAGCTATGTCAGTAATTACTTTTGTAAATAACATAAATTTTGTGATTACTATCAATAAAAGTATTTTTTTATCCATCTACTTAGCTAACTCAGACAATTTTATTAATGCATGACCATTTTTTCTAAAATTGTTCACACTGGCAATAGTTGACATAGGTACACTCTCAATATTCAAATTAATAAATTAGATTACAATTAGAATTAGAATTGGTTTCTGGACGAGTCCCGTGAAATTCTACTAGCAATAAATGCAGTAAGCGATTATCCAATAAAAAAAAAATCTTATCAATGATGATGGTAATTATTTATAAAAAAAAAAAAATAATAACAAAGAAATAATAATTATTTATACATATATACATATATATACAAACTGACAATATTGGACGATTTCTTACATCAAGAAAATGGATTTAATGTAATGCATATGTGATTGGTTTGAAAATTGTATAAAGAATTTGATTCAATCAATAGATTTAATAAAGGGTGCTGATTATGAAAATTATATAGATTTTTTAATTAGGCGATCAGGTATCGATTTATTCCAACGTAAGCGATATGAACAATATTGTGGTTGGCTCTAAGGTAAATTGAAGTGCTGAATTTGGAAATGATATGATATGTGTTTTTGGGTATTGTAGATGTAAAGACTACAATTTTGCTGATACTTGCTATTGAGAGATAACTTATCGTGGCCACAAGATGTGTGATGTCCCACAAAGTTGCTTTGACAACGCATATATTGTAGCGAGCCATCTTCAGTGCTGAAAATTGGTAATTATTCGTCACATTTAATGTTTTCGTCATCAAAATGTAGTTTCTAGGGCTGATGATAAGCTATATGTTGATGACGATCACATTAAATGTGACGAATCATTGCCAATTTTTAGCACTGAAGATGGCTCGCTGAAACTCATATAGTCGTTAAAGAAACTATGTGGAACTTATAGATCTTCCTTTAACCATAATATAATTTTATTTTCAACAGGTTCTACGAGTAACCCACTAAGTCTAAGATTAAATCTAAGTCGAAGTTCTCCAAATCTTTTTTTAATGAACTTTAGGAAGAGGTACGAACAAATATGATATTGCAACTCTCCTGTGTGATATATATTAATATGAGAAATATTTAAATGATTCAACAATAGAAACTAGAAGTTTATATTGGTTCAAAATCAAGGTGACTCGGAGTTCATATTTGGATAGGGTAGTAAACAAAGAATGAGCACACAGGGGACTTAACATAGTGTTCATCTCTTATAAAGGGGGAAACGAGAAGAAATGTAATATTTACTTGTTGAATTTGACAGGAAATCTTTAAAAAAAAAAAAAAGTTAGTATTCTTTTCGATAACACTAGATTGCGAATTTATTTAAAGGTACACATGCACTTATCGGTATGTCAAGTGTTTTATAAGGTGTCATAATTTATATTCATAACAGTTAAAAGAGAAACTACCAAGTGACAATCAGACTTGAAGAGTTAGGGGTTGTTTTTCTCTAAGATGGAAAAGGTATCTTGATATTTTAAAATAGATACTGTAGTACTAGATACTGGTGTATTTTGGCTGATTATTTAATGCTAAATATGTATTCAGTTATCACTTTTATTAGCTCGTTTTTTCATATAAATCTTAAATTTGTAAGCATGAACGGTTGCTTGCATCAAGAAAGAACATCTAACTTTAAAGGGTAGAAAATTATAAATAATTTGATTGTCTATTTCTACTGTAAAGGGTTTCTAATATGGATATGAAGGACAGCTCTTTTGCGATTATTGTAGCTGAGAGAAATTTTAGGCATAAGATACGTGAATTAATGTTTTGTATGTGATTAAATGCTATATAATTTTATTGTCATCAGGTTCCATGTGTTGTTTTTTTTTATCTAATTATAAATCACGCTTTTTCAATAACATAAGTTAATATATATATTAATTCTCCAATCATTCTGCCGATGGACTGAAAGAAGAAGTACATAAGCGCAAGTATGACAATGAAACTCTCCTGTGCAAGAAGATATTATGAGAAAGAATGATTGGTCAAGAGAAACTGAATGTAAATTTCGGTACAAAAGCAAGGCAAGTTTAGTTTCGGATTTTGATCGTGAATGGTGTATACATTTTTTTGGTGTTAACCATGATGGTATCGCAGTTTATTAATGCGTACCAAGTACTCTTCTTTTGGTATCATGAACGATTGCTAGCCTAAGAACGGGTATTTAACGAAACCTAAGCACGATTGGTTTGAGAAGTTGGCAGAATTTCATTGTCAGTTCATAAGATGTAGGTTTTCCCATATTATAGAAATAAAATACAATACTTTTGTTATTAGTATCAGAGAGAGAACTTACCCTAGCCACATGATGTAAGCTTGAGGTAATAATATGCTGTATGAGATTTGATTGCTTGAGATTGACTGTCATAATGTTCAAATTGTTTTTTATTTTGCTTTTAATAAACCGGATCTTTCCTACTTCACAAATAATACATTGAAACTGTCATTTGCATGAAGATATTAATATGAAAAAGATTAAATAGATCGGCTGCGTAAACGTCAGTGCTAAAACAAAGCAAGCCGGAGTTAAGTTGTTAATTCATTCGTGATTCAGTTGTAAACGAATAGACGAAATTTTGAGTTGTACACGATGGTAGGGTAAACCATACAGTTATTGGCACTCAGTACAGTTATTGGTAACCCAACTTTAACTTAAAGAAATAGGTTAACAACTCCTAATTTTATAACAAGATATACATGAGTCTAATGTTTGTAGGGTCCTCTAAGTCATCTATGAAGTAAGAATTTAACCAACTAACCATAGGGAAGATTTCACAATTAAATCCACAGGGTGCCAATAACTATAAATATTGCCATATTGTAAAACTATTGAACTTTTGACCCAAAAAAAACCTCTTGAGTCCTTATGAGGATAGATAAAGAGGAGCTATAGGAAGTTTCTATTTGATTCCTTTATAAAAAGTATTTTTTTAATTTAATCACAGAAATGTAGTCTTAAGGGTGCCATTAGCAGTAATGCTTACCCTATTCTCCGGAGGGAAAACGAAAAGAATGAGTTATTCCTCAAATTTTCAAATAGAACTTTTTTTTTTAAATTTATTTTATTAAACCTTGATTGCAATGTTATTCAAAGTTAAATTTGCGTTAAATGGTTTTTCAAGAGTTTTAATAAGGTGACTTAGTTTATACTTATAACCGCTATGAGAAACGGACTTGAACAGTTTGGAGTTGATTTGTTCTAAGATTGAAAATGTATTTCTTTATTTAAATGGTTGGAGTATATACCGGGATAAGTGTGTGTCATGTTAATCATTTTACTAACGTTTTTTTTCCTTCATGGTCTTCATGGTAAGTGTGATACAGTAAAAGGATGCTTATGACTTAACGTGGGCATGATATGTTAGAAAAGTATATATAATTCGATTGTCAGAGCTCATGATGTAGAGATTTTTTATATTATGTATATAAAGGAGTATACTTTTGTTGTCACTATGAGGGAGAGAAGTTATCGTAGTAGATACAAGAAGTTGCGGACTCACCGTTGACGGGTACTCCGGAGAGGACGACATCCTGAGGGAAGAGCGAGGACAGATCGGCGCAGTCGGGGGGCCTGGAGGCAGGTAGGGCGGCGGCGGCGATGCAGAAGAAGAAGAGGGCGAGGGCAACGAGGGCCATCCTGATAGCACAGCACAGACGGAGCGACACTGACTCGCCAGCCGCCGATCGGGCACTGGCCTCCCAGCGCTCCCACCGCTCCCCGTCACCTAGCGGCCGACCTGACAACTACCAGAGGAATCCCTGACTCACTCCTCACCTCTCCCGTCCTGTATAGATACGATACGATACTAACCTCAATGCTATTATTTACTAACAGATAATTAGCCCCTTATCTCATAGCCCCTTTAGGCAGCCGGTCCACTAGGCTCACTATCTAGGTACCTTCACGATAGATCGGAGATCCTCAAGACTGAGATGGGCCTCTCATCTTTACCGCCTAATTTCGCACTTGATACGGGATAAATAATTCAGGGCAACTTTACCATAAGTTGGCAATGCTCCAGTAGTTGACATTTTGCACACAAATTGTGAATAATAAGATTCAGGGTTGATTATTTTAGTTTTATGATTATTATTATACTAGATAGCTGTGCTGCCATCGACATTTGTTTGATGAAAACTCAAGCTTATTTGTGAGAGGTCGTAATGGCGAATTTTCCATGGATGGATAGTGATCCATGGATATAGCACACTAGCTATAAACCCCCTGATGGAACATTATTTGCAAATTCTGGCAGTATTTGACATCGATGTCAACTATTGAAATTATGGATTATTTATTACTAACTAGGGTGCCCGGCTTCGCTGCGGTAGTTGTGTGGTAGTTTTAATACCAGAAAAACTTTAAAATTAAAGGAAATATAGAACAAAATCAGCACCGTCTTGAAAATTCGGTTTTAACTTGGTATCAATATTCTGCAGACTTGAAATCTCCGTCCAAATAAGGAACCCTGTATAATTTACTGGGGGGTTGAAAATGGTAAATGAACAATTAATTTTGCTGCAACCTTATCGAGTTCTACATCATTTTGATGGTTTCTGTGATTCTGAATCCTATAAGCCCATTCCAAGTAGTCAGAAGATAATAAGTTATTAGATTATTGTTGAAAAATCTGGTATCTCAGTTAAAAAAATTATATTTCGAGTAAAACTTAATCACTGACTTCTATGATGGTCCTATTTGATCCAGAAGTATAGAAACTACCGAAGATTCATAGAAACTTTTTTTTTTAAGATCTTTCTTACATTTCAACCTCCCTTAAGATATTCCCCCCCGTAATTTGAACGGTTTCTGCATATCTCGAATCTTACTACTATTACAAAGTGAAAACCAAAATTTCTTGAAGGCACAATTTTTTCATCATATTTCTTTTTATCTTGAACTATGAGGGATGATAAAATCTTGAATGTTGTTATTGGAGTTGGTCGTTTAGTCAACTGGAATGCTCATCATTAGCCTTCTCACGAGAAAACTAATTTTTTAAGGAATCCAGTTGGTTTTCTAATTGATTGCTGAGATGTAAATTACTTATTTTATTTTTAAACGCAAACTAATTATTTTCTCCTATTTTGTTAGTAATTTAAAAAGAACAGCTGAAAAAATATAAAACGATTACCTACATACTGAATGAATGGACAATAAACATTGAGTGAAACGCACCCTAGCGCTGAATCCTGGTAGCCTGGAGCTCGAACTAAATTTTTCATTCATAAACTCGTATCTCAATCTCAGAGAGGCTAATTAAATGGTGCGAGAGGCTTAAAATTCCAGTCATCTTCTCTTCAATTTTACACTCCTAAGAGAAAAACGGAAACCTTCTTCTCTGTAAGGGTTCATAAGGCTAAACGAAGGCATAACTTTCTTAATCCTACGTGGAGTCGTTTTTGAGCCTTTTCGGCACGCACATTGTACACTTTGCTTTATAATATATATTGATTATGGATTATTCTGTTCTAATAGTTGACACCTACATTTAAGCCCTAAAACATTGTATAAATATATAAAAAAGGATATCAAATGATTCTCATGAACATAATGAATAACATAAAAGTAATTAAAACATAATTGAACTCAAATAAACCAACTAAAAAGCTTATTTAACTTGAATACCACCCTAATGAAACAGGGAAGCATAAACCAAAACGGGAGCACTGTCAACTTATGGTACAGTTACCCTACAGGTACTAAAATATCCAGTTATTGCTGGACTAGATATTTCCCTCTAGTGATGTAAAACTGTCTTCGCTATCGATAGTTTCGATAGTAACGGACATAAAACTATCGATACTATCGATAGTTTGTGATGACCGGGGGAGGGATGGGGGGTGGAAAAGTATAAATATTCATTTGGAACGATGGGAGCGATAACGCACGTTTCCATTTGCACTTTTTACTTTCCACTTTAATTAGGGAATGAGATGAACATTGCAGTGAATAGAGGTTGGGTTCCATTGTACCTTGCTATACTTTTTATCAGTTTCAAATCTTCAATCTTCAAGCTTAGCAAAGAATAAAAAGCTTACCAAAAGGTAAAAAAAACTGTATTTAGAAGAAAGCTAGATCAACCCTCTTCAAGTAACCATGCAACTAAGATTCACATTTGTCGAAGCAGTTGATTTGACGTGACAACATTCGGAACGCTATCCTCGATTGTTTGGGAGTTTTTGAAGCAAAAATGACGTAGTTGTTACATTTGTATAGATATACCTAGGAAAGTGAGTACTTCAAAAAAATTTCTGAGATAGTTGATTTATAAATGTCGAAAATATTTTGTTACAAAAACTGTGATTTTGTTTCTATGCTATCGACCAAGTAATTTTCAAGTCCAGGGACTGGCAGGCAATTAAATGTTTTGTTCTTATATTATTCCATCAAGTTGAAGGGCTAAGAGCATGTAGTTGTTTAAAAATGCGGCATTTGCACATTAATATTCAAAAAGGCAACACCACAAAATTCCTTACATCAAATCGATGACTTGGTTAAGTAACAAAAATTTTTTCTGCGTTATTGATTTTTTTTCTAAAATTTCGTTTAGGAATATTAAATAAAAAAGTACTCCTATCAGATTAATTGGAGCAAAATCGATTTATGTAACAAAGCTGAAAACCTGAAATCAAATTAAGGAAAGCTGTATAATTTGCAAAACCGAAGGTGTTATTTATTTTCTCCATGACACGTATTCTTGAAATTATGATTGGTTTCCACGTTATACATCGAAATTGATAGTAATAAATATAAATTATTTTTAGGATTAGAGACCAATTACTATGTTCATTTACATATTAATAAACGTGCCCTGCTTTATTACAAGAATCAAGCAAGAGTAATAATGCGTATCGAATGTCGTTCACTGTGATTTTTCTTTTTTAATATAATCTATCATATAATTTATTTATATAATATATATTTACCTACATAAGGGTTATTATTGATACCGTTGTCTATTTTTCGTGTAAAAAAGAGATTTATTTTTATCAACTGAATTTCATGTTTAAATCAACTGAATGTACATTAAGTTGGAAAAACGTCGTGCTATTGAATTAATAATTTTATTGTTTAATTACTGCACGGTTTAGCAATAAATTACTTGATTTCGAAATACCTAGATGTAATGTGATGTGAAATTGGCGTAATGACCTTACACGAAAAAATTGAACAATTTCAATCATTTTAAGAGCTCAATACTGGTGCAGGCACATGATTAGAAATTATTTAAGACTGGGTAGTGATGTAAAACTATCTATATATAGTACTATCGATACTATCGATAATTTTAAACTGTCGAGAGCATCGATAGTTTAAAAACCTATCGATATTACTATCGAAAACATTGTTTTTAATGGATACAGTGACAGCCTCTGTCTTTAAGCACCCTTCTGCTATATAATTCATGGAAATGAAAAATAAAACAAAATGTAACGGTGTAATTTTATTTATGTTTCTAACGAAAAATGCTCATCTACTCTATAGAACAAATATTCACGCAAAAAATATAATACTGAAAAATTGAATGGTTTGCTCATACATGCCTTTCAACTTGATGGAATAATATACAAACAAAACAACTGATTGCCTGCCAGTCACTTGACTTGAAATTTACTTAGTTAATGGCACATAAACGAAAGAAAGACGAATTATTCTCTTACCTACAGTGATCACTAACATACGAAATGATGAGGGACAATGGAAACGGCAAAGGATTCAGAAACAAACATCACTTTCACAACACCAAAAAATCTGGTGCGTGCGCGCAACACACAAATTTCACTTACCAACTTACTTAGATTAGAAATTAATGCGTTTTGTTAATTGCCACTTCTCAAATGAACAGAACAGCTTTAATTATGAACAATGATCTGACATTAAATGCGTCCTCCGCATGCGTGGGCTCAACGAGTCTTATGAGTTGACTGAATATTTTTCTTTTTTTCTCCTCTTTATGTTTTATTTATTTTTATCATATCTCATATTTAGCCATTTCTTATTTTTAGGCGTAACGAGAGACAGTTAATTTCTCCATGTAAACAAAAACAAAGGTACTTTATAAGAAAGAAACAAACAAACAAAAAAGCCCCCCCCCCCCAAAAAAAAAAGCCCCCTCAGAACATTTTAATAATGATAAAGCTTACCTTATATTAAAAAACACCTAATTTTCATTAAACATGACGAATTTTATAAAAATCTTTAAAGCCCCTTTTGAGATCATCGAATAAAAGGTAAACATTGGAAAAAAATTAATAAATAAAGTGCCCCCTCCGTTTGACCAATTTTGATGAAATGTTGGCTATCACATCTTTGGCATATATATACATCAAATACCCGGTTTGATCAAAATTGTTAAAACCGTTTTTGAGTAAATAAAAAAAAAAAAACGTGAAAATTATACAAAATTTATTAAGTAAAGTCCCCCCTCCGGTGGATCAATAACGATAAAATTTTCAGTCATATCATGGGCATATAAATAGATCAAATACTCAGTTTAATCAAAATCGTTAGAGCCGTTTTTTATAAAATCGAAAATAACTTAAAAAGGTATTAAATAAAGTACCCCCTCCCTTTGAGCAATTACGATGAAATTTTTGCTGTCACATCGCGGGCATATACATACACTAAATACCTAATTTCAGCTTCGTGCGGTTTATAGTTTTCAAGCTAGTCTGTTCACACACGCACACACAGACACACACACACACACACATACACACACACACAGACCATTTCGTATTAAGTAAATACCCCCCTCCGGTTGATCTATTTTGATGAAATGTTGGCTATCACATCTTTGGCATATACATACATTAAATACCCAGTTTGATCAAAATCGTGAAAACCGTTTTTGAGTAAATAAAAAAACACGTGAAAATAATACAAAATTTATTAAGTAAAGTCCCCCCTCCGGTGGATCAATTTTGATGAAATGTTGGCTATCACATCTTTGGCATATACATACATCAAATACCCAGTTTGATCAAAATCGTTAAAGCCGTTTTTGAGTAAATAAAAAAAAACACTTGAAAATGATAAAAGATTTATTTAGTAATGTCCCCCCTCCGGTTGATCAATTTTGATGAAATTTTTACAGTCATATCTCGGGCATATAAATAGATGAAATACTCAATTTAATCAAAATCGTTAGAGCCGTTTTTGAGAAAATCGAAAAAAAATTAAAAAGTTATTAAATAAAGTACCCCCTTCTTTTGAGCAATTTTGATGAAATTTTTGCTGTCACATCGCGGGCATATACATACACTAAATACACAATCTCAGGTTCGCACGAATTATAGTTTTTGAGCTAGTCTGTTCACACACACACAGACCATTTCGCGGGACTTGGTTAATTGGACTCAGGGGACCCCAAAACGTGTATTTCCGTTGAAAACCGGAAGTCGAAATTTTTCATGATCGCAATACTTCCACTTACTATATATTTCATATACAGGTAAGTGAAAGTAAAATTCGAGTGTAAAAAGTTTGTACTGGATCTAATTGGTTGTAAGAAAAGTTTGACGTAAGTTATATTCACTAACAAAATGCGGTCGATTTAGATTATTTTGATTGTTTCCAATATTAATTTCATGACTATCAGGGATATTAAAGGATTTTAAGTCGCTGGCAAATTGGTGATTGTGGTGTCATTGTTTTGGTCAGAAATGTTTATCCAGGCAAACTGAAATAAAATTTTGCACTTTAAAAAATAATGCTAAAAGCATTGGGAAACACTAGAGAGCCAATAATGGAACATGTAATTGAGTTTCCCAACAAGAATTACATATTCTAATTAAGGAAAAAATACGGCATTTATAATGGAGTTATTAAGAAAATTTTAAATCATCATGTATGTATATTATTTCTCAAGGCTTTTTTTTTTTTTTTTTTTTTTTTTTTTTTTGTCGGTACGCCATAACTTCCTCAATACTTCATCGAATTTCATGAACGAGGCATAATTTTAAAGCTTTCCTTAACCGCTACACTGGAAAAATATACAAATCACTCATTCCGCCTTCGATTGTGAGTTATAAGTGCAAAACCTCGATTTGATCGAGAAAATCAAAATGATCATAGAGGTTTCTAAATGATGTCAGTCTTTTCAGGTTTTCAATATCATTTGTGTACTCTAATTAAGTGGGATTTAAGTAGGTTAGGGTGCGAATGCTTCGCAAGGGTCGACTAGTTATTAAATAATTAAATTTAAATCAGTTGTGAAGTGAAACAAAAACCGGTGATTATTTCTGTTACATTGAAAAAAGCTTTAGTATAGCGTGGAACGGTTACAGTAATTTATTAGTACGTGATCACAAGTTTGGGAATGACCTAGGACTTTTTGTTTGTTTGTTTGTTTAACGTCCATTTTTATGCTACTAAGGCTAATCGGACGATGCTACAGTGGGAGTCCTAAATTTCGCCTATCCAGGTATAATTAGGATAGGGATCTTTAACGAGTACCTGACATCGTACAGGCTCGGGACCTCCATTTTACGTCCTATCCGAGGGACGATATAGCTTAGGATTTTTTACTCCCATTAAAAAATCCTAGGGCCACCGCTGGAAACGACCCCGCGACCTTTAGTATTGCCTAGGACTTTTTGTGTTGACCCGTATCGCACTACACATAAGAAGCGATCGCATAGAAATTCAGTCTTGCCTAGCAGGTCGAAGCTTTTGTTTATTTTAGAGTCACTGCTCTATAACTTTTAGCTACTTTTTGTAATGTTACTAATTTTAATTATTTTTTCTGTAATAATTTTACGTAAATAAAATTATTTAAACCCACATTGGGTTACAATATACAATTTCATTTTTATCGCAGGAGACCATCTCGTAATTAGACATGGTCAACATACCAAATTTAGAGTTATTGAACGGATGACACCAGAAGGGACGATGAATGAAAATTTTTCAGGGGACACATTTTAACAGGGCTATGAACATTGGAGAGGGCTACTTTATTTCTGGGTAATGAACATTTTTTTTTTTTAGAAACTCGGAACAAAGGTAATAATAGCAGCTCATTCTTATATAAGCTAAAATTTAACTGACCCTTCTTTAAATATACACTTTTAACGAAGAGAAAACCATACAAATTCCTGGGAACGGATGGGATCGATGTCTTTGCTCTCACTAAAAGTAGGCAGGAAATAAAATTAACACAGAAATTACAACGAAATATTTTCCCAGTCCATTTTCCCACTTCACTTTTTATTCTCAGAGCTAATGAAGTGAGGAAAGTGTTGGATATATTTTTTTTTTCTAAGTTTGTAATCATATTGAGATATCCTTAATTTGAACTTTTACACACCTTGATAGCGATACTAGATATCTACATTATCCTCCAGCAAAGTGTCCCGAAAACACAATGGTACGGTAACTTGGGTTATAAAACAAAGTTGTCCAATTTAAAGGAAGGCTTTGCTGGAGTGTTTTCCATTAAAATTGATTGAAGTGTGCACCAGCTTCTGCGAGGAGATCCACTCTACCCTATCTCGTTTGTCGTGCCCTGTAATCCTCTCCTCAACAAGTCTTCTCCCTTCAGCCACAAATGATAGTACACAAAGTAAAGGCATTAACTTTTATTGTCTCATTGAATTTTCATTATAATACAAAGTAAATTGGTTTTCCATTCAATCAGTACTTTGCTTTAATCATTCCATTCCATTAGTTATGTTCATAGTTAGGTTCATTCGTTTCATGGTCAATTTTTGTGCAAGGTGATTACACCGAGATCACGCTCTCACACTTAAAAGAGGATGCAGCACTCCCGCAAGAGGGGTATCCCGACCCCTCAGCGTCGATCAACGGCGGTTGTAACAAAATATAAAAATATCTGCTACAAACATAATCAAACCCGTGACCTTGTTAATAGGAGCTGAGTGGCTTATTCAAAAATATCCCTGATGAGGCTACGATCTTACAGTGGGTCAAAAAAGTATTGGCACACTCAAATTTTTGTTGGTTTCATTGTGAAAAACTCAAAAAATCATTTTTTAAACATTTTTATTTAATAAACAATTGAGAAAAAAATACATAATTGGAAAGGAAATATTGAAAAATTACAAAACTTAACAATCAATTTAAAAAAAGTTCACTTTTAGACCCTCAAAAAAGTATTGGCACACTATGAATTACACAATTGTGTGATGTTTTTAATTTAATGTTTTTTAAGAACTAATATTTGGTCATCATTCCGTCGGCATCTATAATAGCTTGAAGTCTTCTCGGCATTGATGCAACAAGATTTTGGGTAAGTTCTTGACCGATTTTACGCCATTCTTCACCCAAAATTTCTTTTAATATATTCTTTGAAGAAATTTTATTTTTCTTTACTTTCTGGTCCAATAGAGACCATAGGTGTTCTATGGGATTTATGTCCGGAGATTGTGCTGGTGTTTTTAATTGCCTGGGAACATTGTAGAGCATCCACTCTTTTGTTTTCTTTGCTGTGTGTTTGGGGTCGTTGTCATGCTGAAATATATATGTCTCCTTGATCCCCAATTTTTCAGCACTGGTTTTCAAGTTATGGCGCAAAATGTCGACATATTTTTCGGCATTCATAATATTTTCAATGAAGGTCAAATTACTTGTACCATTCTACGACATGCATCCCCAAACTAGAACACCTCCACCCCCATGTTTCACAGTGGGCCTCACATGTCGAGCTTGGAATTCGGTATTGGGTTTTCGCCAAACATACTCGCGGCCATCAGAACCGAAAATGTTAAATTTGCTCTCATCTGGAAAAATGTAATTTTTCCAGAACTCTAGGTCGTTGTTAATGTAATTTTTAGCAAACTCAAGCCTTTTTTTGCGGTTGACGTCCGAAATATACGGTTTTCTCCGTTGGACCCTGCCATAATAATTAAATTTGTGAATGACATTTCTTACTGTCTGTAAACAGAAGGTGCTGTTAGAAGTTGATGTGACCTCTTGTGCTATCATCGATGCTGATGAAGATGGATCTCGCTCAACAATCCTTTGTTCCCTTTCATTGAATTTCGTTGGTCGTCCCGAACGAGGTTTGTTTAAAACCGAACCCTAATATACTTCTTTACGATATTTCTAACTGAACTAAAACTAATTTCTAGCCTGTTCGCTATTTGTCAGTAGCTAAGTCCTTTTAAATAATTTAATTATTCTATTTTTGAAAATAACGCAATACTCTCCGGTTTTGGCCATGTTGCAAGGGCAAAGACAGAACAAAGACTGCATCTTAATGTTGATATAGAATTAGTGTCAAACTTCATTTATAATCTATTGAAAGAAAAGGGATTTATTCGTTTTGACTGGAGCTAATCGTAAACATTTAAAACTGTGCCAATACTTTTTTGACCATAAAAATTTAATCTTTTACGTTTACTTTAAATTCATTATTTGAATTCCAAACATTCATCATTTCTAAAATCTAATTTTCAAGAGCCTCTTTTAAATTAAAGGTTACTTCTGGAAAATGTCTTAATCCTATTGAGATTTGTGCAAAAAGTGGGGTGTGCCAATACTTTTTCGACCCACTGTATTTTTCTTAAACAGGCAAATGAAGCAGCGAGCTCAATCATTTTTCCTTAAGTAGGGATTGGACATCAGTGTCGATGTTTCCAAAACATCAATGTTTTATGTTTCGTTGTTTTGTTAGCGTTAACGTTGGCCTGATGTTTTTTAATGAAAAAGTTCCGAAGTGAAATATCTTTCAAAGACAGTTCCAGAACTTTGACTTCTTATAAAGATGATTGAAATATGCAGAATAATGTTTTTTAAGCCATTCTTTACATGATCCATTTGTCTAGTATTCGTCTTTTTCAGAATTTAGAATTCAAATAATGAAGTGTGAAAATTATGTTGTAATTTTTTTTTCAAACTTTTTAAAAAACATTGGCTGGAATATATCAATGGAAAAAAATGCTATATAGATAAACGTTTTTTACTTATTAATAATATTTATTTACTAGATGGATCGCACTGAAATTTTTATTCCTAATAAAATAAAAACATAAAAGCTCGTGTCGAATATCAAGTTAGTTTAAGTTCAAGATAAATTTAAAATCAGCTAATTAATTTTGCCGAAAGGATGGGATAAGAAGTTGAAATAAAATGGAGATAAGCAGCGGCCTACCAAGCATAATTTTCGCTATACATGATTATTAAAAGCGGACTGCAAAGCCACGAAACAGCAATAATACTGTACAAATGCCTTATAAGACCTGCAGCGACTGGCGCAAGTGAAACGTGAACGCACAAGTCAGCAGCATGAATCGCTCTGAAAGAAAGACCTGTGAGACGCATACTCGAACCAGTTAAAGAAAATGATAATAGGTACATGGCGCCTGTATAGGAATGCAAACTGTATGGTGTATAAAAAATATTTGAGTCTCCAATCTCCAGCTTTGCCAGGCTGCAGAGGCCAAATAGATGATCAGGATAGAAGATGGCAGGGGCCTTTTGAAAGCATACTAGTCCTGGTGCAATTTCGAATATAATAAATATACAGTGAGGCCAAAAAGTATTTGCACACATTAACGTTTTCTAATTGTAAGTCAGGAAATAGAGATAAAATATTGTGTATTTGATACAAAAATTAATAACTAAATATAATCTCTAATATATTTTAAAAATGAAAAAAAAAATGGATACAATATCGTCAATAAACTTTAAAAACCGAAATAAAAAGTAATTGCACACTTGTTGACTGTGTGGAGTTAGCGGATATGGTCACTTCAACGTCTGATAAACAAGTAAGTTTATCCACTATAAAAAATATTTATACAGCGAAGATCTACACGGCAGGGCTCCACGGAAAAAGCCTTTTATTAATGAGACTAATAGGACAAAACGTCTCGATTTCGCTAAAGCTCACATTAATAAGCCGATCGAATTTTGGAAAAATTTAATATTCTCTGATGAGAGTAAATTTAATATTTTTGGAAGTGACGGCAGAAAAATGATTTGGAGAAAACCCAACCAGGCATTTTTACCTCAAAATGTTATGCCTACTGTAAAGCATGGGGGTGGCAGTGTGGTGGTTTGGATGTGCATATCATTCTATGGCGTGGGGACTTTTGAACTGTCTTTTATAGAAGGAAATATGAATGCTGAAGGTTATGTGAATATTTTGCGAAGCCATTTATTGGTGAGTGCTCTAAAGTTTTGGATTTAAGACACTTTTATGTTTCAGCAGGACAACGATCCGAAACATACCGCTCGAAAAACAAAAGAATGGCTCCTTTATAACGCACCCCGGCAGTTGCATACCCCTCAACAAAGTCCAGATTTAAATATAATCGAAAATGTGTGGCACATTTTGGACATAAAAGTGCGAAAAAATGAAATTAGTGGAAAAGAAATGTTGAAATCAGCTTTAATTCAGGAATGGGAGCAGTTGGGTACCGAGTATCTTTTAAAGTTTATTGACGATATTGTATCCATTTTTTTTTTTTTCATTTTTAAAATATATTAGAGATTATATTTAGTTATTAATTTTTGTATCAAATAAACAATATTTTAATTTTTTATCTCTATTTCCTGACTTACAATTAGAAAAAGTTAATGTGTGCAAATACTTTTTGGTCTCACTGTATATATATATATATATATATATATATATATATATATATATATATATATATATATATTAATTCAATTTTGTGTATAGAAACTAGTTACGCGTTGCTGTGGCTCAGTAGCTATAAGGCGTTGAATTAGTTATATCCTATTCTTTTTTTATAGTCAAATCAAAATTCACTGATAAAACCTTTCTGCTAAATATACATAAATATATAAATAACACACATTTAAAAGGAACTAATAAAGAAAATAATTGGAATTTACAGGGTTTTTTACAATCACAACAGACAGTTAGCAAAAATGCATCAAATTAATCTTTTGCCATGTTCATTCAATTCAGAATATTGACCCTAGGATTTTTTAATAGGTAAGTAGGGAGTAAAAAACCTTAAAATGGATGACCCGAGCCTGTGCGATGTCAGGTACTCGTTAAAGATCCCTATCCTAATTATACCTAGATAAGCAAAATTTAGGACTCCCACTGTAGCATCATCCGATTAGCCTTAGTGGCCTGAAGGGATGTAAACAAACAAACAATTCAGAATATTACACATCAGGAGGTTATACTAATAGGTGAACAATGATTTTGGTTAACCTGCCTTTTGCTAAAACAAATAGATTCGATCTTTTCGCCTTAAGTGAAAAGGCGACACATAATTGCCCATGAGAAAAACACGGTTTTTTCAAGTCTAAGCTGGAAAAAATAGATTTGGCAACTGTATGCTTCCCACCCTAAATATCGAAAAAAAATGAAGTGTTATGTCAATAAATCAACTTATACCGCCATCTGTAGGAAATTTATAGAACTTACAATTAACCACACTCAATCGTAGTATAATAAGCAATTAACTTGCAATAAAAGAAATATTGAAGTCAACAATCCAGATATAAACTATCCTATCTTTTAAGTTGGACAAAACTACACACAATGAGGCAAATTTCATCAAAATCGGTTGAGTAGTTTCTGATTTTATCTCCGACAAACATCGGGACACGAGATATATATATAAAAAAAAGAGAAGGTACAATGTTAGGCCGACTAGCTGCTTTTATTTTTGCGAACGAGGAGAAATGAGTCGTTTGTTATCAAAACCAGCTCATTCCATATTTTTCTGAAATCAACTTTTTTGCATATTTTGAAAGTTTAGAGGGTCCTTTATAACCTGACGAAGGGATATATGTTGCTCAAATCCATCACATTCCAGGAAGGAAGGCCAGCAGAAGAAAACCAAGAATGTGAGCCGATGTATTATGTATAACTGGTGAACTAGAAAAACCAATATCACGCAACTTAATTGAACAAAAAACTGAAAAAAAAAAAAAACAACATGAAAAGTCGTGTTTTTGCATCAAAATCAGCTCATTCCAACATTATTAGCGTAATTACGCCTAAGGTAATGCACCTGAAATGAAAATGAAAAACTAATCAAATTCCAGGCGGTTATACCTATAATTAGAAAATTTGTAAAAAATTTTAGCTTTAGTAGGTACTGTGGACGTGAGAAGTTTTTTGTATCTCCTGTAAAATTTTCAAAAATGGAATGAGCTGGTTTTGATAGCAAACGGCTCAAATGGTCTGTAATTAGGTTATTGTAGGTTGTATCCGGGACGGGAGAGGAAATGTAACTAAAACTCTTCCGTTTCAGCGTTTCCGCAATTAGCTGTTTAAAAAACAGATTACCTAATTAACTAATCTAATCCTTTCAATGGATAGATCAAATTTTACCAATTTAACTAAGTAATAATATATTTGTGAATGATTGCACTTCTTTTAAATAAACTGCAGTGTTTCGGAAGGTAGGTGTATCGATTAGATTAATTTGTTGAAATTTTTTAAGTAATCTGCGAGGGAGAACAATGAAAAATTGGCTGGAAAGCAAGGGCGTCCGCAGGATTTCTTCCATGGGGGGCTGGCTGGTAAACTTTTGTTGGGGGGGAGTAGATAAAATTTTTATGCTTGGGGGAAGGGTTTGAGGTATTTTGACCTTTTAAGGCTTTATAAATTTTTCAAATAAAACTAATCGATATTTAAAAGTCAAAATATTTGTTTATATAATGATTGAAAAATATAATAAATGAATAGGAATTTATTTAATTGGTAGTTTTTGTTTCTAAAAATTTCTGGGGGGGGCAGCTTCCGCAGACCCTGCGGACATGCTTGAAAATGTAGATGTGCAGTCTAAGACAGCATGCTTTAAGAGAGGAGATACAGGACTGGAAAAAATGGAAAAAGGAACTGAAAGAAATATTTGATTGACTGAAACATGTTTGGTTGAAGGAAAAAAGAAATCCAAAACCAAATAGATTTACTATATTGTACAACCTTGTTTCTTGGACTCGAGGTAAAGTTTAATTTCTTTGATACGATGTGCTCAGACGATATAATTAAGCCTCATGCATTAACTTTCAGCGCGACACATGGAGGGGAAAAAAAATAATAAAAGACAGACTTAAGAGGACTTAGAGGTACTTAGAACCTACTTGAGCTGCCGGCGAAGTGGTGCATTGTTCCAGTCTCAGCCGGCTTATAAGGAAAGTTGCTCTCCGAGTAGTAAGGTCAACGGACCAACAGAATTCGGTCTGTCGATGATCGACTGGTCTTTCTCCCTAACACGTATTTTATTTTCCAGTAATCTGCTTTTAAAAAGAAAAAGCAAGAAGCCAGTTATAAGCTGCAATAGTTATAAGCATCCGTTAGTTTATTTTTATTATCCTCTATAGCATAAAGAAAAGGCATAAAACATCGGTACGTACTTTGTTAAAAAAAGATGGAAGGAAACGCAATAGTGGCAATTATAAAACCTGCATATCGACAGTTTATTTCCTAGAAAGCATTTCCACAATTAAAAAAATCTTTCTGGTGCTATTTACTACTATCCAAAAACAGGGGCGGATTTGGCACGAAATTTGGGGGGTCATAATCTCCCCCGTCTCATAATCCCGTGGCTGACAGCACTATTTTTGGATGAGATTATTACCTTGTTTTAAGAAGTGCTACGATCTATACAACCAAAAGTGTTATGTTTAGGGCATAGTAACTACCTAATTGCATTATTGGTTTAAAAAATCACGACAAATCACTACCCATAACTTTTACTCTTCGACGTGAAACATGTCCTCCAGTCTTTCTCGACAATATAAAAATTCCGCAGACAGACACAGTCAAGGAGGACTAACATTCGACCAAAGAATGACATGGGGCCCACATATTAAAAAAAAAAAAGGTAAAACCTTGAACTAACAGCTAAAACTTCTATATTCACTCCTCTCAAAACAGTAGAAACTGAAACTTAGACAGAAATTGCACACCTACAGCTACTTACTGAAACCAATTTGAACCTAGGAACACAGATAAACGGCATCGTCAAAAAGACTCACATTAAAAAACTTCAAATCTTTCAGGCAAAAACTTTTAAAACAATTACAAAAGCACCCTGGTATGTCAGCAACATAACATTACACAAGGACCTTCACATGCTGACTGTAAACGAACAAATAACAACGCACTACAAAAGATTCCACGAAAAGGACACCCTAACTCACTTATTAATAACAAGGCCACAAAACTCATGCATGTAACACCCGTAGAAGGCTGAAGAGGAGCTGGATGAGGGACCACCTCGTCTAGTCGTCAATCCTAGCACCAATCAAGCCAGTAGGAGATGCCGCTGGGTAATTCTCCCCCTCATGCCTCTCATGCCAATGTATTATTCCAAAATCATCAAATTCACTGATTGTTGATGTTATTATTGACAATTGTGAATTAAAGTTATCACTTAAAAAAAGAGAGAAAAATATTTTTAAAAAAATTGAAAAGGCAAAATATTTGAGGGGGATCATGTCTCCCGTGCCCGGCCCCCCTAATCCATCCTTGTATGGATATCGCTTATTTTTGCTGGGTGAGCGGAGATTTCAATATCATTCACTAAACGGAATTCTGAAAATGACCGAGCGTGTCGAAAGCAGACGAAGTTGGCCGAATCGTTTAGTCTGGCCCAGATCTCAAAAGGCCTGTTAGTGATTAGTTCATCCCTTCTCAGTAAACGGAACTCGAAAGCAGCGATAAATTAATTAATAATTAAGGCAGCGATTTTTACTAAAAAGGGACGTTAGAAGTTATTAAAAGAAGCAAATCAAGATCCAAAGGGAAGCACATTCGTAAGTAATTAGGGTGATCATAAAATATAGACAAGTGAAATCCATGTAAAATTACTTTCTTCTTGATAAATAATTATTTTTTAAAAATTAACATAAACATGTTTCAATAAAACCCTATTCTTTATGAATTCACTTGTACTACTGATGTAAAACTATCAATAGTTTCGATAGTATCGGACATAAAACAATCGATAGTTTTGGTGATGATCGGGAGGGGGGGGGGGGAGAATTGTTTAATTTTCAGTTGGCACTGTAGGAGCTAAAATGCACGTTCCCATTTACAATTTTTTCTTTCCACTTTTATAACATTTCTATAAATTAAGGATGGATTCCATTATACCTTCAAATCAGTGGCGGTCCCAGGGGGGGATATGGGGGATCAATCCCCCCCACGAAATTTCGACGAAAAAAAAATTAGTGTGGTGAATTAAAAAAATTAATTACGCATCTAACTTTTACCAGTTTTCTAGGGAAGTTTAGTTTAATTTTGACTAGAATTTTTAATACAGAATTTTGTATATGAACTTAATGTATAAGCATAAGCAAATAAAGTGTACTATTTTTACGCTGTTTTTTTTTTCATACCGACCAATCCCCCCCCCCCGAAATTTTTTTCTGGAACCGCGCCTGCTTCAAATAATTTTTATCAGTTACAAGCTTAATCGTAACCGCAAAGAATAAAAACTTTATCATCAGGTCGAAAAAATTGTATTTAGAGGATAGCTATACCAACCCTCTTCAAGTAACAATGAAATCAGGATTCCCGGTTGTCGAAATAGTAAAATTGACATGTCAAAATTCGGAACGCAATCCTCGAATTTGTCGGAGTTTATGAAGAAAAAATGTCTCAGTGACAATGGTCTAAGACATATCTTACCTTGGGGCGTGCATGCTTTAAAAAAATGTTCTCAGGTAGTTGATTTATAGAGGTTGAATTTTTTTTTTTAAATTATGATTTTGTTTACACGCCATTAACCAAGCAATTTTCAAGTCAAAGGACTGGCAGGTAATTAGGTTTTTTGAATGTATATTATTTCATCAAGTTGGAAGGCATGTATGAGCAAACAATTCAATTTTTCAGTCTTATATTTTTTGCGTGAAGTTTATATTTTCTTTATAGAGTAGATATTTTGTTAGAAACATAAATAAAATTACACTGTTACATTTTGTTTATTTTTCATTTCCATGAATTAAGTATATAGCACATGGGTGCTTAGAAATAAATTACACCACTTTATACTTTCAAAACAATGTTTTCGATAGTACTATAGATAGTTTTTTAACTATCGATAGTTTCGATAGTTTTTTAATAGTTTAATATTCGATAGTTTTAATCTAATAATAATAGTTTAAGACTATCGATAGTTTTACATCACTAACTTGTACTACCGAAAAATTTTGTTCGAACCTTAAAATTTTGGATTTCTCTAGTATTTAGAATAGCATTCGTTGACTGTAGCATTTTAATTGGCCTTTTGAATCTAGCGAACAAAATGAACTTATCGTTAAATGAACGATTGAAATATAGAATGTAAGTATAGATTTTCAAAGTAAGTTTTAAAATAATATTTAATTTATAAATGAATAATTATTTAATAATTGCTAAAATTTCGGAAAGTCCGTAAGAACTATGGATTTATAACGAGGCCTGCAAGGCAATTGTAACAACTAGGAACCTGTGTAAACTTAAAATGGAGCTGTTACAGTTAAAGAACCAGTTACGATAACTGGGTACCTGTTTCGTGAGTGTCTTGCGGGTAAAGACGTATGCAGGGGTTTTGGATAAAACCATGAATCTATATCCTACGTGTGTTTAAACATTAACTATCGTTTATTTATATAGATTACAATAATATGAAATTTTATTTTCATGCATTCATATGCAAAACTAAGGAAACATTAAAAAATTTCAGAGATACCCATCATCACTGACTAAACTAAATGCGGACTAAAGATTTGTTTAATAATAATTAAAAACGGATTTTAAAACTGTAAACAAAACATAAGGATGTATATCTAATTTTTCGGTCTTTCTTATTTTATTCATTAAACTGACTTTTTAAATAATAATTTTAAACGAATGAAAATTTATTAATAAAAATTATTTGACATCGTTTGTGTATTTTAGTGTGTGATTTTTCTCGTATAGAGGAAGGAACAATACCTAGGAGTGGGTGGTAGGGGAAGGTGCACCCCCTTTTTATTTTTATGTTTCTTATTTTAATTGAATAAACAAATAATTTTTTTCATTTAAACAAGAATTATTTTTTGTTTTTTTTAACAAGGTTTTAATTTATTTTTTGGTGGGGGGGGAGGGGGTGAATATATCAATTCTGGAGTGAATATATCAATTCACTCCAGTCGTAAATAAACTGTGGAAAAATCATAATTTAATATTCTTAACGAATAACTCTTTTATATCAATGGTGTTTGGTCAAAAGGGGTTAAGTCATCGAATGTAAAGCTTAAACAATGATTAGCCAAGCTATTTTAAATCATTATAAATTCTTTCTCATTGTATTTCCTTATTCCATAATAATAAATGAAACTATATTCTTTCATCAGAGACAGTAATAAATTATGAATAACGAATAAATTATAGTCAATTATGAATTTTAAGAAGACGAGACAAAAATAATTTTTTATGACTTAACCCCTTTTGCCCAATCATGAATGATATATAAATAAATGTTTTAATATATCATTGAATAAATTTTAACAATTTATTAAGCATCTGCTGAATGAAGTCAACAGAATCGTAAAGCTCAAGAAAACAAAATAACGCGTACCATGAAATTAGTCAATGTTGATTCAATATAGTAAGTAAGGAAGTAATTCAATAACTTCACTTAGGACCTGAGAAAAAAAAACCGTTGGCCCATTGCTGCCACTTACTCAATGTTAAGAACAAAATTATCTGCCGTAATTTCAAATTATAGCTAAAATTATGTAATAATTTAGATAACTGCACTACAATAAACTATAATTGTAAAAATAATTAGGTAATTTGTATCTTTAATCATAAATAAAATATATAAATTTGTTAAGCTAGGATTAATAATGATTTCAGCGATAAAGGAAGGTACAGCATTTCTAGAAAACCTTATTTCAAATTAAACTTTTCATTAATTTCTAAAATGTTAAATACTAGTGAAAAATACGATTAAACTTCTGTAAATAGAGGAAGAGAAAAATATTACCATTTAAACTAACTCACTTTGAACCTTTTAATTGTTTCAATCATTAAAAGCCTGTAATATCTTGTTCTTACTTATTGTTAAATTTAATTTAATATTTTATAATAATGCACTACACTATTATACACTATGCATAATAGCTGTGTCCATTACTAATTAAGTTTAGTATTAAGTAAATAATAAAATATCTAATAATAACGAAAAAGATTGTAAGAACTAACTCACCACTAATGATGAGAAGAGAAGAAATCCCAAAGCCTTTCTCCTTGTAGCACTTTTCAACTTAAATATTATCACAAATATAATAGCAAAAACAACACAAGTAACTAAAATAAAACTTAATTTTTTCCAAAGGAATAACTAATAAAGCACAGCTATAATTACATTGACGTTTCTTAAAATTTTTATTTCATTCGCACCGGATACACTCTTCTAAAGAAACAAAAATGGAGTCAAGGAGAGGAGTAACATATTAGATTTTCACAAATTGTATTTTAATTTTCACTATAATTATAATTTTACGTTTTATACAGCTTCCTTAAAATTTATTGATATAAACTTTAACCACAATTTTTTTTTTTTATATGACATTACACATATAAAAACTATCGGTTTTCATGAGCATATATTCATAACAATGTTATATTTTTGGAAGTTTAAGTAGTTTTAAACAAACATACATCTTTAAAAATATTTTAAATATATATATTTTTTTTTTGTCATTTTAATTTACTTTGGAGGAAAAAGAAATATTAATCCTCTTTATGATGGTAAATATTTCAATGCATACTAAATTATGTAGGTTAAAAAAAAATCTCATTTCACCAAATATTATTGGAAAAGCACATCTCCTAACAAAATATTTGTATAACTTTACCTCGTTAATTTTTTTTTTTCATTTATTAATGAAAATTGATACAATGAAGCTAACAGGTATCTTCTTGATCATTCCATATTTTTTTAATCTTTTCTAATCAGTTATTTTCAAAATTTTAAGGTTAAGATAAATATATTTAATACCATTAAGAAACCACTTGCTATAGGTTTCTTCTCAGGGATCATAAGGAATCTTGACTGAATTCGATTCCCATTTAGACTTATGTTTTGTGTCAGCTTCAAATTGACTATTCTGCTAAAATTTCAATTAAAATCACAGTAGTTCAAATAATTAATTTAGGAATTAATATTTGAAAACAGGAGTTAAATATAAAACAATACTTCTATTTAATCTTAATCTTTCTTCTCAGACAGTAAATGCTCATCCTTCCTCATTTTCAAGATAATCTTAAATATTTTAAAGTTGTAATAACATAACTTTCTTGTTGTGCCTGTCCAGTTATTTTTAGACACATTGTCTACACATAATTTTAGGTAGTCTAGGTTCTGATGGAGTCTTAAATAAATATTAGAGCAATAGTTAGTCATAACTAGTTTTTATTTATTGATCTTACCTCAATCCTCAGAAGAAGTTTATGAATCAAAACCAATAATTGGTAACAAATTTAATTCTTTAAAGATGAACAAATCATAAATGGTGTATCTAAAAATCACATAGCATTCCTCATGTGAGCTGATAAAATTATTACTTACCCTGCATAATTAATTCAAGATATACCTACACATCATACACAAAACATTCAATTTTTTTTTTGTAAAACCATAACATAACCCCCTAACTAACAGGTTCAATGGAGGACAATAGTTGTTTGTTTCAATTTTCCCGGCTACTGCCTGAGTGGATTAGTTCTTTTGAGGTGAACTTACTGAACAAATCTTACCTTCCTACCCCGGTAATAACTCAAAATGTCTGAATTCAGAACCTTTCTGAATCTCTAAAGTACACTCATATGATACGCATAACTCCGCTCAAGTCTTTAATTCTAATTAAAGAGTTATTTGTGATTTCGAATCCGGTTTCTCAAGGGAGTTCTGGCAAATTCCAACCACTTTTCTTCTAAATTTCCAGGTGGATATTATTATAAGTATTTTAAATTTTACTTTTTTGTAGTGATGTAAAACTATCGAAAACTTTTTGAAAAGGAAAAGTAATAGCCTCTACCTCTATGCCTCCTCTACCTAGAAACAAAATCAGTTTTTTTTTTACAAAATATTAGCAATCCATCTAGCTCAACTACCTGAGAACATTCTTTTTTAAGTAACCATTTTTCAAGGTACTCAATGTCCAGGCAAATGTCATTTTTTTTTAAACTATTTTATTAGAAGATAAAAGATTCGACCACGGCCGGGAATCGAACCCAGGTCCTCCACATCTACGTTGCGGCGCTCTTACCGTGGGGCCGTCCCAGGTGTGATCGAATCTTTTACTTCTGTGATCCCTCCCCACCAGGTCTTGCCACAATGTAGCGAAGTACCAGGGGGCTGAACAATTGTACAGAGCGGGATCTGATTGACATATGTCAAAGATATTCATTTAATGATGTTATTTATTTATGGTCTTTGGTTGAATAATTAAGTTATAATTTTTAAACTATTTTATTAGAAGATTTGATTCCCGGCCGTGGCGGTCGAATCTTTTATCTGCTAATAAAATAGTTTAAAAATTATAACTTAATTAAAGACCATAAATAAATAACGTCATTTTTTTTTATTCATAACAACGTCCTTTGACACATTCGAGGATCTAAATGTTGTATCACGTCTTGTATCATAAAATCAAATTCATCGACAAAAGGGAATCCTGGGCCCATGGGTACTTGTGATATCACTTTCCACTAAATCCTGATTCCTTGAAATTACCACAATCTGTAATGGAACCTATCCTTTATTTACGGAAATGTTTATCTAGTTCCCTTATAAAAAATGAAATAGGAGAGTGCAAATGAAAATGTTTATTACATCTCGTGTAGTACCTAATGAAAAAACTTTAACAATTCTACTATTAGTAATTGATATTTTATTATTCCAAAATGTTAGTTTTATGCAAATAACATTGGGACCATAGTGTCATATTTGTTTTTCTTTTTTAATTTTCCCCATTTTTGTCTTACATCCCTTGTGTTTAATTGTTCCTAGTTTTCAATGCGAAGCCTGAAAGTTTTGAAAAATAAATAAATAATATGACAAAGAATCTAAGCTGTCATAACAATGATTGTATGAATGTTATTACTAACCGAAAAACGTCGAGTAAAGTTACAATTATGTGTTTGCATTTACCAGAAGTACCAGCTTTACACGTACAATAACAAGAAAATTGCTAAATTTATTATTAATAAATTTGATTTCCATTTTTATTTGATGGGGCAGTCCTTTAAGATTGCTAGTTTGAAGGCACAAGTCTTGTAAAATAACTGTTTTCTTACTTTTAAATATGATTCGACATGTAATTATGTGGTTCGCATCAAGGATGGCCTGCCCTTCAATTAATAGTCTTTTAAAATTACCAATTATCTCTATCACATCAACTATATCCATCCCCGTTCTTTCCGACATTTTGCAAAACTACTGGCGCACCCTATAGTCGATTGCACCCGCCTATAGTTTTACATCACTACTTTCTTGCCTTCTACATTAATTTATGGTCAATTATGATTCTTATGGCTTGAATGCTAATAAATCTGTGATGTTTTTTTTTTTTTTTTTTTTTTTTATCATTCTATTATTAGAAATAAAAAAATGGATAGGCTCTCGAAATCGGGGGTGCTAAAGGTGTCTATGTTATGATCAAGATCAAGATTCAAGTAAACTAAAACACCCACAAAACATGCATACATTGAACCTGATAAATCGTACCCTGTAAAGTTAGGAAAGTGACAATAATGAAATAATAAAAAGATAAGAGATGGGATAAAACGACTTTAATAATATATATACCTATGCCGTAAAGGTACAAAACAATAACATGGGCAGTAAAAAAAATTAATAATAAAAGACATATTTGTTTAATAGGTATAAAAAGCAACAATATAATAATGACTACAATCCAGATGATAATGAAATAATATATAATATATATTTTTTTTATTATAATATATAAAGTCTATCATGTAACAAATGAAAATATATGAGTAAATCCATCGTATTCAATATGTATATTTTGATGCTTAAATAGGGATTTGAACAAGCAACTAAAATATACAAAAATTAAACTATGACTATATAAAACATTTCAAATCAATTTTTTTTTTTTTTTTTTATCACTTCAGAGAAGGGAATAACAGACATTTGAAGATTTTTTACATTTTAGGTTGTGCATAAGGGCTTTTAATCTTGATTTAATTAGTAATACTAAAGAAAAATTTAGAAATATTTCAATGTACGAAAATTGAAGTAAAAATTTAACTAAGATACTCTAAAATAAAATTCCAATTTATAATGGAATTTAGTTTAATATTTACACTTTTTTTTTTAGCTTTTTTTTCCATCTTTTTTGTTTGGTTTAAATGAGTACTTGAGCAATAAATGTGTTGAATAATAAAAAAACTATTAATAATATTCGAATTATTTCACAACAGATACAAGTAAATCTTAGCTTTTAAATCACTAACTAAACTGAAGATTATTAAATTTTCATTTATTCACAAAAAGAAACATACTTGGCTAAAATTAACCAAATAAATTATTCAAATAGCACCATAACATTCAATGAAATTATTTAGTTGGTAATAGACATAATTAAAGTGCCAAAAAATATATCTACGCATAGATAAAACACTTTGTTAGTTGAAAAATAATACATGAAAAATTGAAACTTCCACCATAGTCGACTGATCTGAAAGATCCAACATCACATTATCCTTATTATAATAATTTATTAATAAAATTTTCTTATAAAAATCAAAGCACATTTCTGTCTACAAAAAATTACAAAAATTGTTAAAAGATTACTGTTATTGTAATATAAATGAAAAGGTTTATTGGATCAGCAGAATGATGCAAAATGTATAAATATTTATAGACTAAAAAGTTACTAACTGTTATGATATTATTAAAATTATAATCTATTAATATAATTTAATTTTGATCGATAAAAATAAAATTTAATTCCACGTAGTCTTTGTGTTTCATGAAATGAGAAATCGTACATAAAAAGAAAAATATATATAATGGAATGGATCTTTCAGATCGTTGCAAACACTGGTAATTACATCTCACATCGCTTGAAATGTAGTAGTGCAGGGTTAAAAAATAAGATAAATGCAACACAATTGGAATCAAACAGAACAAACATATTAACTAAGTTGTCAATAACATTTATACAAATTTAGGAGAACGCTATCCGTTCTTAAGTCTTATTCACAACTTTAATTTGACTATATAAAAGATAATTGTTGTATTTTTAATATTAGTAAACAGTTCACCTATCAATTTATGGAACCATAAGAATCAATTAGGAAAACCTAGACAATATTTACTAAGTGAAAGGAATGCACTAAGCACAAACCTAAGAGAAAAAAAAGAAAAGAAAAATATTCCCTCTCGAAAGACGTATGAAATGGGATTAATGAAACATCTAATCGAATAAATAAGGGCACGATGTACAAAATTACAAACTCTTTTCATTCCATTCCACATTATCATTCCGCATGCAAATTAAAAAAGAAAATCTTTTCATAGAAGGCACAGTCATTCAATCCTATATAAACAGTATCCCAATATATAAAGAGAGCTATACTTAATAAAACCAATAGCACACTATGCTTCATTTTTGTTTTTTTTTACTTTTCTTATCAAAATTGTATAATGCTGTACAAATCGAATATGAAAACACTGCAGTCAGTACGAGGAATGTGGGTTTTATGTGCCCTTATTTTATAATTAATCTTTTTAATATTTTTTCGTTTACTTTTTTTACACAACTTTGATTGCCTATCTAAATCCTTAATGTTTACATTCTGTACAATACTCATCATTAAAAATTTCTACAACGAATTTTAAGGAAATTGCACCTAATGAAAAAACAGAAGTCAGGCACAAAAAAAACGTTTTTTTCGCTATTAATTTATACCATGCCAGAGGATATGTTTGGTTCTATCATAATTATTTTAAAACAGATGTGTTGGTTAAGTATATTTTCTAAATATATTTAACCAATCGGCACAAAATAAATTAATAAATCAAAATGAAGATGGGAGCTAAAACTTTATTAACAATTATGAAACGTGTATTTACAATTGTCATGACACAATTGTGAGGAACTGAGGACGCTCACTCAATCTATACAAAAAAAAAAAAAAAATTTAAATTTTAGGAATATTATAACAAATATTAGAAATCTGAACCTGTGCCTGACCGTAAAGCCTTAAAGAAATAAATATCACATCCACACAATTATAGTGTGCATTACTAATAACACTCTAATTATTGTTATCATATATTATTTTCAAAATGAAACTAATTAAACATAAATAAATCTATAAAACGTAGAAAAAAAAAAAAAAAAATGAAATTATTCAATATGTTTACCTTTTTGGAAGAAAAATATGAGAGAATGATTAAATAATAATAATAATAATAATAATAAAATAAAAAATAATGGTCTACGATTAACTTGCTAACATTGAATATAAATTAAATATCTTTTCCCTTTCATAACAGACTTACTCCTTGGTTGAGTTTCATCAGACAGGGGAGGATAAGAAAAATTTGGCACTTGGTTAGTAGTCAAACCCCTATTGATGACGATGACTTAACAAGATAAAATATATAAATACAAAGATGAATAATGAGAGGAACAGTGATGAGATAGCCTCGGGAGACACTAAGAGATACGCAGCGTGGCGGAGATGATTCCGTCAAAGTCTTCTTACAGTTTTCAACTGCTCCTCCTGTAAAAACAAACAATTTACTTAATAATCATTAAAATATTTCAGTTTATACAATTACTAATATTTTTTTTTGTATACCTAAGAATACAGATCACCAATTTGCCATTCCTGGTTTATTGAGGGTCATAAAATAAATTTGGCAAGAAGAACCACCTTTAGCCGATGAGAAGAACACCTGAAAGAAGTAATTTCAAAAATATAATAACAAGAATTATAGTATCAAAACAATTGAAATGCATAAGGGTATAAGTTTGTTTGTTTTAACGTCACTTTATGCCACTAAAGCTAATCGGACAATGCTACAAGGGAGTCGTAAATTTTGCCTATTCAGGTATAATTAGGATAGGGATCTTTAAAGTGTACCTGACATCGTACAGGCTTTTTACGTCCTATCCGAGGGACGGCATAGCCAAGGATTCTTTACTCCCATTAAAAAATCCTAGGGACGCGAACCCGTGACCTTTAGTACAGTAGGTTGCCATGCTAACCACTACACCACAGGTGACCCCTGAGGGTATAAGTGCCTTAGGAAATTTTTACAGAAATGATGTGACTTATACCCTCTAGGGTGAACTACGTTCAGTGCTTACACCCATGCCATCTTTCATACTTTCAATGAACTCTTTTCTAACAACAAAACATTACTTATACCCATTTCTGAAGAAAGGCTTTGGCACATATAACAATTTGGCAAAAAAAAGAAAACTTTGTTTTATTTTTTTGGCACTTAGACCCTTATGCATTTCCACGCTTCAAGTTTTTTTTTTATTCATTTTTATTTATTATAGTTGTTTAAATCTGGTATTTTGAGGATACTAATCTCAGAAGCTACCGCTTCAATAAATAGTAATTGTATCCTCACTTAGGTTTCATAAAATGAAGCTATGACCATTAGGAATGCAACAATAAAATGAATGCCAAACAATGTGATCCCACTTCAATACCCACCATGACATCAAGCTTGATTGAAGGTACAATAGTTATACAACCTCAAAATTAAAATATTAATAAGTAATTATTAGCTGGAGGTATAATTATCATGTTTGGGCAAAAGGGGTTGTCATAAATTTTTTTTTTTGTCTTGTCTTCTTAAAATTCATAATTTACTATAATTTATTCATTATTAATAATTTATTAAAGTCTGTTGAAAGAATATAGTTTCATTTATAATCTGGAACAAAGGAATACAGTCGGAAAGAATTCATTATGATTTTCAATAGCTTGGTAAATTGTTGTTTAAGCTTCACATTTTGACGACTTAACCCCTATTGCCTAAACACCAGTGAAATATAATTATCACTCGGGTGGTTGTACCTCCTTAAGCCACATATGTATTCCGTCGAGTTACCTATAAGCTGTATTTGCAACACTAATATCAACTAGTATAAATAGTAAAACCCTTTAGAAAAAAAATCTATATACATAAAAAAGCTAAGCAAGTCTTAGGAACTAGAGCCAAAATTATTAACTCCAAAATTTTTATGTATAGTGAAAAATTGTTACCTTATCATTCCTTTCACATAGGAACTTGAGGCGTTGAGCTTTTTTATGCATGAAGACGCCATCAAGATGTCCAGTCTCAACGCTACGTATTTCAATGGCCTTATTGCCCCATCCCATAATCTGACCCGTTCCTATATAGGCCACGGAAGTAGGCATCTCTCCCCACTGAAGCACTATATTTTTGGAAACCTGTAATACAGATTAAATAATAAAAAATATAATGCAAAATGAAATAATAATAATTACAATTCCAAAATTACACAAGATTAAAATAAAACAATGTTTATCAGAATTGGTTTCAGTCATGAAGACATCATATGAATGGGGTCGGGACAGAATAGTTCTAAGCAACCTTTTTAACAAAAATAAACTGTAGCTGCAGTCTGCTGTATATTACGTAGGGCTATATGTCTATGATGGAAAAGCCACCTAAATATGACTATATAGAGCACTCAGTAGTCATATTTAGGTGGCATTTCCATCATAGATATATAGCCCTACGTAATATACAGCAGACTGCAGCTACAGTTTATTTTTGTTAAAAATGTTGCTGGGCACTATTTTGCCCCGACCCCTTCATATATCATACTTGTTAATTTTAACAGAAATCTAAAGTTATTCCTTTTTTTTTTTTTATTTCTGTTTTAACAATAATGGGATTGATGAACATGAAATTTATCTGAACCGGAATTCTCTGATTCATCCGGAAACAAGGGTTGGTTCTAAATGTAATAATTCTCATAAAAAAAAATTAATCTTCAATACAACTGAATTAGACATAATTAAATCTTAATTTGGGTACTTTTATATTGTATGGACTCTATTTCTCCAGTAATGATTAAACTAAACTTTATAAACAACATGAATTGATAGAGAAATTCGAAAACATAAATGTTGCATTTATGTATAAATGTATTTTGTTAACAAACTATGAGGCAGTACAGCCCTGTTGTGAAGAGCTGGCCTCCACAAAAATCTCCCTCCACTCCTCTCTATCTATTGCCATTTGCCTCCACGCTCATACACCTATCTTTCAGAGGGTGCTAATTCCGATGGTGCTCTGCATCCGATGTGGAGGGTGCTCTATATCATCAAAACAACCCAGAGGTGGTCTTCCTTCGATCTTCGTCCTCCTGGATTTCCTCCAAGCATACGTTTTGGAATTCAGGTCTCTTCCAAGTGTACCAGATGTCCGATCAATCTTAATCTCCCTTTCTTAATGCAGGTTAGAAGATCGGGCTCTCTGACTAGATTTTGGAGTTCAATGTTTGTTTGGGAAATTATCTACACTTGTTACTTCTGATCTACTTATATATTTTTCAGAACATTCTATGCTAGTTAATTCATTGGACCAACATTTTACATATGAAATGCAGGGCAGTTTCGAAATTTAGCCAAGAATTTTTCAACCCTGTATCTCTCCTGGCTCCTATTTAATTCAGCAACTTTTCTCCTGACACATCTCCATCTTTGTCTCCACAGTAATTCTTTTTATATTCTTTTTCACAGTATTTTTCTGCCAAAATTAGGTTTTTTGTTTAAAATTTCCTCTTCTACACTTTCCTCTTTATAAAAATTTCTCTGATTATATTTTTATTTGTGTCCACTTTTAAACCATAATATAAAACATTTAAAAACGTTGACCAAAGGAAATGTTTCATTTTCATTAGTTGGTAAATAAAATACGCTAAGATTACTGGAATTGAAAGCGAAGCGCCTATAACATATAAAAGCACCTAAATTTGCCTGTAGCTGTATCACAATTGATGTCACGGATGCAGGGTTTTGTTTTGAATGCTACCATACTCTATGGGTAAAAAAAAAAAAAAAAAAAAACTTTCCGGCAAATATCATGGCTTGAAAGAAGAATGTTATTACAGGAATCTCAAAACATATTTATGTAAAAAGAAGAAGGATTAAGTAAAAAATAAATAAAAATAATAACTAATAAAAATAAAGATAATTAAATAAAATAGAAATAAAAATTACCTTTCCATAAGTATTTACATAGACTCCTTCATTGTCATAACAAAGGAGAAGTTGCATGCCATTAGAATTAGGAAGGGGTACAATACAATGTGGGCTAATGGCTGCCTGAGTCTGGAAATAAAATAACAATACATTATGCCAGTAAAAGATGCCATGAGCAATAATATGTTGTGTATATACAAGAACAGTTCAGAGAGGGGGGATGGGAATTTATCCTCCCCCTAAAATTTTAAAAAACAATATCTAAATGGAATAAACTTAAACAGAGAGTTTTAAGAAAGTAATCTCATTAATATGAATTTAATAAAGTTCCTATTGTTTATGTAAATAATTAAAAGTGCTTTTTTTTTAAAGTTTATTTTATTTAATTTTTTTGGTAGTTTTGGAAGTACAGCTCCTGAGTGTGGTCTGTTCAGTAGGACGCAATGGGAGTTCTATATCATGGTGATATATCACACAACTAGTCAGAATGGACCAGGAGGCCCAGAAGTCTCTGCTGTTCCTAAGTTGTACCATTTTTTTTTTTTTTTGTTTTTTGCTAACCAATATTTCTCAAAATATTTATCTAGGATCTCGGCTGAGTATGAACACATTCAATCGAAAATAATATATAAAGAAATTATTAAAAATTTAGCACTCGAAGGTAGATTAGTTAAATTAACACTCTTTATTTTAAAAAACAAACTCAAAAATATTATGCTTAACGGACTACTTACATGTTTTGGTAGATATATATCGTAAACAGAAGCAGAATCCAAATCGACTGCATGGAAACCATCCGCTGAACCATAGATCACCTTCAGACGTGTTCCTTCTTCTACAGTTAAATCAACCAGTAGTGGTCTATGTGCTAGTTCACCAAAAGACTAAAAAAAAAAAAAAAAAAAATCAAATAAATTGTAGATAGTAAACTAGTAACAATAATTAAAGGGGTCGGGGCAAAATAGTGCCAAGCAACATTTTTTATAAAAATAAACTGTAGCTGTAGTCCGCTGTATATTACGTAGGACTATATGTCTATGATGGAAATGCCACCTAAATATGAATATTTAGAGCCTCTATAGACATATTTAGGTGTCATTTCCTTCACAGACATATAGTCCTACGTAATATACAGCAGTCTGCAGCTACAGTTCATTTTTGTTAAAAATGTTGCTTGGCACTATTTTGCCACGACCCCTTCAATTATTATGATAACTATTATTAAGAAAAATAAAATAAAATAAGAAACCTTTTATATATAATTTAGTTAATAATCAATAAGTGAATTGAATAAAAAAAAAAAAGTTGAAAGAGCAAGAAGGCCTCAAATAAACATTGCGGTTAAACCTACTTATCCATCATTCATGTGAGGCTACTGCTCAATTACAAGGTGTCCTCTTATTTGACTTAAGACCTGGGTTAATTTTTTTTTTCTTTTTTTATAAGATAAAAAAGATTTAAAATATACAAAAATAAGTTTTAATTCATGAAAAACATCTAAACATTATGTTGGGATAATACAAATTTTATATTGATAAGTTTCTGAATAGAATTTTCTTTTCTACTGTAACTGAAATTAATTGCAATATGCATTATAATCAGAACACGCAATGAACCAAAAAAAATAAAATAAATAAATTTCAAAAAAATATTATTTACCTTGAAAGCCATAAATTTATGATATGGCTTAGGTGCCCAAGCATATATTTCAATTGAATCTTTTAAAGCTATAACGAGGAATTTAATACGTTCGTATTTGACTATTTTGAAGTGAACAGCGCCTTGAAGATCACCAACATTTATCCATCCATTTCGCCTTTCGACTTGCTAGAATCATATAATAATAAAAAAAAAAAATTAATGAGATATTAGAAGGCATAATAAAGAGAGAAAGTTAACCAGTTTTAACCTCTGAGACGCCGTCGGTCCGTAGAATTTTTCCTTTAAGCCAAGATAGATAATAAACCCTGACTCTGTTCTTCTTGCCTGAGACGGTGACTAGGATGTTCTGGCCTTCTAATACTTCCATTTGTTGAAACCTCCTTCGAGAGATTAGCTGATATACCTTCCCCTGACCAGACCTGTCGAGAAGCATCAATCCGGTCTCGGTGCCAATCAGAAGATTAACACCTGAAAATCATAAAAACATTTGATAAATTAAACTTTATCCTAGAGAGAATATTTTGTTATAACAACTTCAAAATACTATCAACTTATTTGAAAAATACAAAACTGAACATAGTAAAGGTTAAAATAATTAATATTAACGTAACATGATCAATATTAATTTAAAAACTCTTTCTCTAATCACTTGAAGAAAAATCTGGTGCGTGCGCGCAATATACAACTTTCACTTACCAACTTAGATTAAAAATTAATGCCACTTCTCACTCAGTTACACATTTTTCCACATTCATTTCTTATTTTTGTTTTCATTTGCTCTATAACAAACACCAAATAAAAGTTTTTATTTGAGATAATTCGGCAATGCAAGCATAATACTGCAAGTCGACTGATATTTATAATTTTCTATGTACTTGTTGAAAATTTCATTTAGTTGCCATGAAACCAATAATTTCCATTATATGAACAGAACGGCTTTAATTATGAACAATGATCTGCCATTAAAGGCGTACTACGCATGCGTGGGCTCAACGTGTTTTATGAGTTGACTTAATATTTTTCTACTCTATATGTTTACTTGGTTTTTATCGTATCACATATTTAGCCATTTTTTATTTTTAGGCGTAATGAGAGACAGTTAATTTCTACTTATAAACAAAAACAAACAAACAAAAAATGTCCATACCCCATTTAAGCCCACTCGGAACATTTTAATAATGATAAAGCATACCGGATAATAAAGAACACCTAATTTTCATTAAACATGACGAATTTGATGAAAATCGTTAAAGCCGTTTTTGAGATAATCGAAAAAAGGTTAAAAATTGCAAAAAACGTTATGAAATAAAGTGCCTCCTCCGTTTGACCAATTTTGATGAAATGCTGGCTATCACATCTTTGGCATATACATACATCAAATACCCATTTTGATCAAAATCGTTAAAGCCGTTTTTGAGTAAATAAAAAAAACACGTGAAAGTGATACAAAATTTATTAAGTAAAGTCCCCCCTCCGGTACATCAATTTTGATAAAAATTTTAGTCATATCTCAGGCATATAAATAGATCAAATACTCGGTTTAATCAAAATTGTTAGAGCCGTTTTTGAGAAAATCGAAAGAAACCTAAAAAGTTACTAAATAAAGTACCCCCTCCATTTGAGCAATTTTGATGAAATTTTTGCTGTCACATCGCGGGAATATACATACACTAAATACCCAATTTCAGGTTCGCACGGTTTATAGTTTTTGATCTAGTCTGTACACACGCACACGCACACGCACACGCACACACACACACACACACACACACACACAGACCATTTCGCGGGACTTGGTTAATTGAACTCAGGGGACCCCAAAACGTGTATTCCCGTTGAAAACCGGAAGTCGAAATTTTTCACGATCGCAATACTTCCACTTACTATATATTTCTAAATTATTTTATTAGAAGATAAAAGATTCGACCACGGCCAGAAATCGAACCCAGGTCCTCCGCATCTACTATATATTTCATATATAGGTAAGTGAAAGTAAAAACTCAATTTGTTATCTTTAAGCATCCGTAACAATATCAAATCTTTAGCATCCCATTTTCTCAAAATGGTTCAGATCCTCCGTAACTATAGTGCGTCTTCCAATTAATAAAATTTTGAAATCTCACATTTTCTTTTTTTTTTTTAGCAAATTTTCAAAGCCATTTATAATATATATTTTTTTTAAAGGCTTTGATTATATCCATAATTTTATTTCCTTATGTTTCTATTAGGATGAATATGTTTAAAGAAAAATAACTTACCCCACAATGCAGCACAGAGGATTTCAGAATTAAACCTCTTCTTGTATTTCCTGATCTCCGGAGTGTCCGAAGCTAGATCATGTGAAGTCGGCGTCACATTGACGTTGACATGAGACTCCCGCCTGTTAGCCCCGTTGTTACCAGCCCCGAATCCAAAGGTAAGGAACGATCTCTGCTTCTGTTGACCAACAACACCACCCAACTTAGCTACTGCTTGTCGGTACTGAAAACAAATTTATTAAATGCCATTTTCTACTATTTTATTTCATCGATAGATTTCTTTCCACTGATCTGATTTAGAAATTAAAAGAAAGAGATGTTTCGAATATGGTATTTAATAATCATGCACGATTGCTTAGATTCACCTTTAACTGTTAAAAGAAAATTAATTTTTAATAAAAAAGATTTAAAAAAAAAAAAAAAGTGACAGAAGTGAAGATATCCAAATAGGTGCTTATAGGAAATAAAGTTGGTTTTGATTTTTTATTGACGGTTTTGCTAAATATTAAGTCCCAAAAATAATATCGGAGTAGGATAAAATGACACAGATGTCAACATATTTCACTGTTAGTCCAGGAAACTAATGTTTCATACATATAGTGTAACACTATAGTGGTTTTAAACAATTTTTATTAGACAAAAATAATAAATCACAATGTCAGACAAGCAATTAAACTCAAATCATTGACAAGGTTACAAAAAGTATCAACTTGTAACGTTACAGTAACACAAAAATAACCACATGATTCGAGCTTCTAAGCAAGTCTAACTCTCTAGTCCATCGCTCCTTATATTTAGTCTGAATTAGAACATTCCAGATGGTTCCTAACAAGTGTAGAAGATTCTCGAACAGTCACAAGCATGTACTAGACAGTTGGTAACTGTTCCAACAAAAAGATTGTTTTTGGTTGTTTTGGTTTTAACAGTTATAAACTGAACTCTTTTCAATCACATGTTTCTTTTTTTGTTTTTTGTTTCACGCTGCAATACTTCAATGATATACGTTTAGTATAACAACATTATTTAAATAATTTGAGGAAAATGGAATATCAACACAAAAAAAAAAAAAAAAAATGTCTAACAACACAACGGTCGAACGGTCCCAATAATCAGAAACCCCCAGTAATCCGAACATGAATGAAAATGAAAAGTTTGAGTTGACTGACAGAGAAGAAAGATTCAGGAGGATACTAGGTCCTGAAGAAAAGGTCGCAGATGACAAAACATTGAAACATGGCTGATCGAGATCCATTAAAAAATACCATAAGTCTCCATGGAAGAAATTGTTGATGGGACGAGAATCTAGATGCAGTAATAACCTGAGAGATCTTGGATGACGAACAAATTGTTCGAAAATTAACTACACTAATGAGTATGATTAATGCATAGATCCTTCTATTATTCAAGTTAAGACTAATATTTAGCACTTTCTGGTATTTCATAAAAACGCCATAGAACAATTGCAATATTTAAGTAGGGTGAGATGAATAATATCGACTACCAAAGTCTGGTACATTTAATTTACGAAATAAAACATTTTGTCCAGCAGCAAATTAAGGAACTTAACATTCACTATATGGTTTGCAATGCATACATATTTAACTAATCATTTTTTTTTTTCGCTACCTTTTTTTTCAATATTCCCATCACTTAAGATGTAACCTGTGATATCAGGACATGTTGATAGTTCGAACAGGTAATACAGTCTATGTGTTCGGATTATCAACACCATCCTGTAGAATGTGAGCATTATCAGTCTTTTTATTTAGACCTTCCCAAATATTTATTTATCCAGTTTTTATTTTTTTAATGTTCCCCAAATAATAAAATACAATATGTATTGCCTTATTTTACACTGATGTATTATTTGAGTCAAAATATGTATTCTTAATATTGATCAATTGAAATAATAGATATAATACCCTGACACATAATGCTAAAGATCCAGTATTTCTAGATTATCCTTGGCAATGGATGAATTATCCTTGGCATTTATATTATGCTCCCTACTAATTTCAATATGTGCGACGGTGTTAGAAAATGGTTGATGGCCTACAAGATAGCTAGAAATGCATTTAAAAAAAAAAAAAAAAAAGGTTTCAGTTGCAGGAATTTGATTTAAAAAGAAGTACAGATGATATCAAAGAATTAACAACCCAAAATCAAAAATACAGATTAAATGCAAGAATCTGCAAGTCAGCCAAACTGTTGAAGGATGAAACTTTTGTTTTTTTTAAGTGAAATTAGAAATAGGAAGTGAAAAATAGTTTGATTATTTAATGATAAACTTAAGCAACTGGATATCATGTGAAAAGAAAGTTTTTGGGATATCATAACAAAAATAGCTAAGAGTTCAAGAATCAGGAGTGTTGACGCAAGATTCAATATTTAATCTCTTAATTTAAGTCCTTTTTAATTTAAGTAAAACATGTCCTTTATTATTTATAATTAAATTAAAATGCATCATTTGTATTTATAAAAAACCGCTCAACATTGTTTGTTGATTACGGGCATATACAATACGTACTTAATACCTAAAATGCCCTTATCGGCCTGCGCCGAGTCAGTGTTGCCAGGCAACTGCAGATGAAAGCATCTCCACGCTCCAGGAGCGCACATTTTCGTCGACGAAGTCCATGACTTTGAAAAGCAGTCCTTTTTTGCATCACCATCGTGACATCGGACATCATTTTCGCCCCAAGGGCCATTAGAGGACATTTCACAGATAAGAAATTTTTTGTGTTTAAATATTTTCTTTAATTAATCTAATCTTAATTTGTGGCTGACCACCATTTTTAAATTATTTTTATTATTAAATTATTATTTTCTTTATTTTGTTAATCATAATTACCGTCATTACGGAAAATATCTTTTAATTTAAACAGTCTCTTTATTTTTAATGTTTATTTCTTGGTTTCACTTAAGAAGGTTCCTTTTATTTTGTTTTCATTAATAATTATTTTTAGTTTGTTTCTCCTCAACATATTAAGCCATTAGAAAAGGTTCCTTTTATTTTGTTTTCATTAATAATTATTTTTAGTTTGTTTCTCTTCAACATATTAAACCATTAGAAAATTATTTTATTCATTTATTTTTTGTCTATTACCTTAATTGTATCAGTTCAATTGTTTGTATTTTATTTTGCTTATTCCAAGAATAACCTTTAATTTCAATTATAGTCATATTCATACCAGAACCTTTTGTTTTTTATTTTATTTTTTTTTTTATACCTTGACCAGAGGAATGGTTTAAGTGAACCACTCGGATTTTATAGTAGCATGCTTTTATTAATTAATTATCACTAATGTCATCCTACGCTTTGGATGTTATAACCATAAATACAAGAACTCTGAGAAACTAATATGGATTGGTGAAAGTGATGATCTTAAAATTAAGATTATTCAAAAGTAAAAAAAAAAATTTGAGAAAAAATTTATTTATGAATTAAATTTAAAATTATATACAATACTGATTAAAATGCATGAATTCGCTAAAACAGGCTAGAATAAAAGCTTATATACCAACAAATATTTATGCATACAAAAAATATATATATAAAAAGAAATTGCACATCCTTGGTATACTCCAATGAGCTACTAAATTATAAATAATGAAAATACTTTTGATGAACAGAATTTAACAACAGAGAAGCGAAAACGCACAATTATACGTCAAAAGTTCGAGCTGCTTTTAAGTGAACAAACTTAAAAAAATAGGGAATTTGGTTTGTTTAGCTCTTATATTAAATAATTTGAATTTAAATTAGATCTGAATTTATCTATAAGCTAATTTAATTTAAAAGTAAATAAAAATAGATTTTGTTTTTTTTTTTAGGTATTAATTAAGAATGAAAAAAAAAAGACTAATGATAAGAACCTTTACAATTTAATTATCATGCTACATGCACTATTATTTTTAATTAACGAGATTATGATAATAAAAATTAAATATTATGATTTACTACAAGAAAAATAAGAGAAAAAATGGTACTTACATGTGAAATTAATTGATGTTAGTCCATGTTGTTTCCAGGTTTAACTCCCACAGCAAACACACAATTATTAGTATGGCTTATATACAAGCAAACTAAATGATATAAGAAAACAAAAACATCCATGGACTCACCAAAAATAAAAAATTAATAAATGAGTTAAAATTTATTTGTTCAATTAAAGAGGAAAAAAAAAAAAAAAGAAATGAAGAGATAGTGGAGATGTACCGTTGGGAGTTATGCTCAGTCTGTGCAAAGAAATTTTGCACCTAACAATGACAACGTAATAGTCACAGAATATAACTTTTAAAACATTTAAGAACATCTACTAATCTAGGACAAGAAAAATGGCTACCTATATGGATACCAACCTATTTTAGCAACTGTGCGAAGATGAAGGTTTAATCCAATGATCAAAAATAAAATAAGGTCCACTTCTGAGACTAGAATGGTTCCATGGTGTATGGTTCCAATACAAATATTACCCCCCCCCCCACCATTTCTTACACCTTGCTACCTAAAAAATAATCATTTCTATTTCATACAAGAAGCTTGTTTTTAAAAATTATGTACCTACATAATTAAGCAGTTAATCAATTAAAAAAATTATGGTAGCATATAAGCTTTGTAAAACTAATTGATTTTCCAGTCACTTAAAATATCCATTCTCAGGATTTTTATTTCATTATCTACACCTAACTGGAATTTAAATTATGATTTCATATCAGAAAGATAGCTAAACGGCCTGCTAACTTCCACAGCAAAAAAGCTCCAACAGTTTCAGAACTGCATAATTGAGACATATTTGGAAATACACAACATAAAAAAGAATGAAAACTGACATACTGCATACCACTCTTTACGTTACGACAAGATTCACTAGACAGAGGCATATCAATCTCTATGTATCAATAGCGACAATTTCAAACACCTATTTTGCCGAAGTTAGTCATTATTATGATTAAAATGAATAGAAGCTATTGTAAATAAAAATCTTGTAATAAGTGAAAAATTAGGAAAAGGAAGGAAAATTTTAGAATGTAGTTAACTAAATATAATTAAATATTGATGTTTATTTACTGGGAATTTAATTCAGGTCAGCTGTCGCATCGACTATATTGAAACATTTATTTCTTTCAGAAATTTGAACACTCTTAAAATCCACCCTGAGCAGTAAAAGAATTATTCCATAGGAATGGAATAATTCAATTTTTCTGGAATTGGTAAAATGATCACCCCAAAATTAAATCCGATTTTGTTGATTAAACTAAAAATCTGGTGCGTGCGCGCAACACACAACTTTCACTTACCAATTTACCTAGATAAGAAATTGACGTGTTTTGTTAAATATCATTTCCCAAAGTCACACATTTTTCTACATTCATATCTTATTTTTGTTAATCGTTAAAACCGTTTTTGAGTAAATAAAAAAAACACGTGAAAATGTTACAAAATTTATTAAGTAAAGTCCCCCCCCCCCGGTTAATCAATTTTAATGAAATTTTAACAGTCATATCTCGGGCATATACATACATCAAATACCCAGTTTGATCAAAATCGTTAAAGCCGATTTAGAGTAAATAAAAAAAACACGTGAAAATGTTACAAAATTTATTAAGTAAAGTCCCCCCTCCGGTTAATCAATTTTGATGAAATTTTTACAGTCATATCTCAGGCATATTAATACCTCAAATACTCAGTTTAATCAAAATGGTTAGAGCCGTTTTTGAGAAAATCGAAAAAAAACCTAAAAAGTTATTAAGTAAAGTACCCCCTCCCTTTAAGTAATTTTGATGAAATTTATGCTGTCACATCGCGGGCATATACCTAAACTAAATACCCAATTTCATGATCGCACGGTTTATAGTTTTTGAGCTAGTCTGTTCACACACAGACACACACACACACACAGACCATTTCGCGGGACTTGGTCATTTCGACTCAGGGGACCCCAAAACGTGTATTTCTGTTGAAAACCGGAAGTCGATTTTTTTCACGATCGCAATACTTCCACTTACTATATATTTCATATATAGGTAAGTGAAAGTAAAAAAAATTAGTATAAATATTCGAAAAATAATATAATAATAGGGGGAGGGGGGGGGGGAGGGTGGAAAAGTTTTTTGAATTGTCAACTGACCAGATAATTTACAACCGGATAATCGATACTCTACTGTAATCCAAAGCTGATATATATATTCTTCTAAGCACGTAGAAAGAATGGCTGGGACACGAAGAAAAAATGGAGAATGAGAAGATCATGTACGGTAATCCTGGAGGAAAAATATTGGGAGGAAGGCCATGTCTAAGATGGTTTGGTAGTATAGAGGAAGATCTTCGTCAGATGGATGTTAAGAGATGGAGAACAGTGGCGAAGAATAGAGACGAATGGAGAAGACTTATTGAGGAGGCCCAGATTCTGCTAGAGAGGTCCCAAGCTTGTACGATGTCAGGAACTCGTTACAGATCCCTATCCTAATTATACCTGGATAGGCAAAATTTAGGACTCCCACTGTAGCATCATAGGATTAGCCTTAGTGGCTTTAAGTGACGTTAAAACAAACAAACAAACAAAACCAACACCCATTTAAAACAATTCAAAACAAAAACAAATATTCTAGCAAAATAACTAACTGAAGCAACACCACATAATGAGCATGAATCCATCTAGACTACTGATATAACAATCAAAACTATTAAATTTTTAAGCACTCACTACATTGTCTTGCACTCAATACATCAAATCTTGGAACTGTTAGACAATCTAATAAAGATATTAACTGTTCTCAATTATCAGTGTAACACCAGATTTTTTTTTTAATTCTATGATATTCCACAGTGCAGTTTCAGTTGGTACAATTATAATGATATAAATAAATAAAATATTTAAAAAATCTAATTTCTAAACATTGGAAAAAAAAAGATCTTTATTATTTTCAAAAGCAATTTGAAGCAACATGGAATAAGAAAATTCAGCATGTATTTTTTTCGGATACACCAATATAAGTATATCTATATTTATAAAAGGCTGCATTTTTATCACCCAATGTTTATTCTTAATTAGAATATTTTACCGAATCTGATCATTTAAAATCGGAGCTGAAAAATTAATATCGACCCTTCTCATTTTAGACACCAAAATTTTAATTTCATGTGGATTAAAAGGAAACAGGAAACAAATTAATGAGAATAGAGTAAACAGCGTATTCATTAGAAAAAAGAAAATGCAAGTCTGCGAAGGATAGCAACATAAATGGGAAGAGAAGAGAGCAAATATTATTATTATATAAAAGAAGATTTGGAAAAAAACAGTTATAATGGCAGCAGCAGTCAATACAGCATCATCTAATAAAATAATTAAGAGATTTTTGGAGAGATTAATAGAAGCAGAACTTTAAAAAGAGGTGTTAAAATTAAGTACCTACAAATGGGTAATTCCAGTCCTTTCAATTACAAAGGATTTATTTCCCTAATTTTTCTAATTTTATCTGACGCTATTTCATATAATCTTTAAGTGATAGGTTGTAGAATGCATAATAAATATATTTAATCAGCAAAACTAGGTCTTGCTGTAAGAGGACTTTTGTTTGGTAACCTAAACACTAATTTTTTTTTTTTTTTTTTTTTTGAATAGGCATACAAAAACAAGGGGCGAATCGGAGTATCATTATAAAATTAATCCACTAAACAAATCAATGACTATTTGCATGACCTAAACAGCAATAACTAATAGAACATGGATATAATAATTAAAAAACAGTTGCCACTGAATCGTTATTGAGGGTTAAATGTCTTGCGTTATTGCTAAAATACTGCATGCAATTAATTAATCAATTATTGTATTTTAAATATACCATATAGATGTTTTTAAGAATATATTACCATTCAATATTAATATATTATACCAGCTGTATATACCGGTCTCACCTGGAGAATTTCATTTTTTAAATCTATAAAATCTATAAAGTGAGACTTTTTTATCGACTCAAACGGTCGATTTCATAAAAACGAATATAAAGCGAGATCAAAACAATTTTTATAACAATAAAGAATATACTCAGAGATTGGCTGAAGTTATGCAATTTTAGTATGGACAGGTGTTCCCACCTGGTATCAAAGAACCACTGAGCGAAATTAGGAGATTTTAGGACAAACGGTATTGATTTCTATAAAGTAAAAACAAACAAACAAACAGAATTTCATCTTTATTTATATAGATTATTCTAAAAATAACATCATTTATTTTTTAATAGTTTAGTTAAAAAACACTATTATAAAATAATTTTTAACTAAAGAGAAAATTATTAAAACATAATTAAACATCTATATATCATACTATTATTATAATTAATTATTTTTATAACTTCTTGAATTTGATATTAATTGGTTCTCCAATGATTGAACTTACAACCCCAATATCAAGTATTTACTAACAGGAGATACTCTTAGAAATCTTTTTAAATGATGCAATTCCTCAAAAAAAGTTAAATAATTATTTTTGTGTAAGTTTTAAACCCTCCACCTGATGCATAGAACATCTTATGTCCATACACTTCCATAGAAATCTCAATGAAATGGTAAATGAAAATTACTATTAGCTTCAAGAACGATCTAATGTGACCCCAAAGAATAATAAGATTAAAATTTCACTATTGAGCAAGCAGCCACTAACAAGTTAAGGGTATCAGCGAGTGAGAGAGAGAAATCTTTCCCTAACTAAAATAGTCCCAGCCCCAACATATAAACACGATCTCTAAAGAGTTGATATTGCGGAAGGATAAAATAGCTCTGATTAAAATAATAATTTATATTTCTCAGTTATTATAACTACCTATACATATTAATGTACCACAAATCTTTCTTTAAATCTGTTTATTTTAAACTTGCTGTATCCCGTGGTGGGATTTCAACCAGAGTGAACCTAGCGGGAGTGTCTGGCAAGTAGTGGAACCCATCACACCGCCTGTCCCGGTGATGGAGGAAGCGAAGAAATCCTACATGTCCTTGGTACTTCCTCGCAGTACAGGGTGGGAAATGCTTCTTCGACTGGCAAGGAGTTGATGAAGTATAAACCCAGGACGAGGGCTGCTCGGAGCCTTTGGTGGCAGCCCCACCACCGAGCTGGGATACGTAGAGGCAAGCCAACCCTGGACCAAAACTTTAGCCTTCGAACGATTTTGGAATGAGGTCGGGAGCATAAGATTAAAACGCACCAACTGTTCATAGACTTCAAAGCCGCTTACGACACGACAGCATACACAGAGAGGAGCTGTATATTTTGTTGAAAGAGCTGGGAATTCCTAAGAAACTGGTAAACCTAGTTAGGATCACCATGCTGAACACCCAGGGTTGCTCTGTCTAAGTTAATGGTGAGAGGCCGGAGGAGTTTCCATCAACAAAAGGTGTCAGGCAGGGGGATGCACTGGCCTGCCTTCTCTTTAACCTTTCCCTAGAAAAAGCAATTAGAGAATCGGGAATACAAACTAGAGGCACATTATTTAATCGGACGGTGCAGTTACTTGCCTACGCTGATGATATAGACGTAGTAGGTAGGTCACCTCGTGCGGTAGAAGACGCATTCCTGGTGCTATTGGAACCTGCAAGGAGGCTTGGGCTTGAGGTCAATGTCTCGAAGACCAAATACATGGTGGCAGAAGAGACCCCAAACCCTGGTGAAACTGTAACCTTTGGCCAATTGGAGTTTGAAAAAGTATCACAGTTCAAGTGCCAAGGCTCTCTGGTCACTCAGGACAATGATAACAACGTCGAGATTCGTCAGAGAATTCCTCCGCTAACAAACTATACTTTGGACTCCTCCGACACCTGAAGAGTTGTGCCCTTACGAGAAAAACAAAAATCCACCTGTACAAGACACTGATTAGACCAGTTTTACTGTACGGGTCGGAATCATGGAGCATTACAAAGGAATATGAGCAAGAGCTGCTCATATTTGAAAGAAGGATACTGCGAATGATATTTGGAGGAGTCTGGGAAAATGGAAGATGGCGGCGACGAATCAATCTCGAAATCTACACACTATACAAAGATCCCAATGTGGTGAGGGTTTGGAAGCTTGGTCGACTCCGGTGGGCGGGACACGTGGCTAGAATGAGCAGCGAGAAGCTCCCAAAGAAGCTGCTAACAGAACAGCTGTACAGCACAAGACGCCAAGGAAGACCCAAAATGAGATGGGCTGACTGTGTCTCGGAAGATGCCCGTGAGCTCCTAGATGTCAGAAATTGGATGGGGGCCGCACTTGACCGTGAGGATTGGCGTAGGATGGTGGAGGAGGTCAGGACTCATAACTGAGTTGTAGAGCTACGTTAAGTAAGTAAGTATATACCGGTTTCACCCGGGGAATTTGATTTTTAAAATCTATAAAATGAGACTTTATTCGACTCAAACGGTCGATTTCATAAAAACCAATGTAAAGTGAGATCAAAACAATTTTTATAACAATAAACAATATTGTACCCAGAGATTGGTTGAAGTTATGCAGTTTTAATATGGACAGGTGTTCGCACCTGGTATGAAAGAACCACTGAGCGAAATTCGGAGAATTTAGGACAAACTTTATGGATTTCTATAAGGAACAAACATACAAACAGAATTTCATCTTTATTTATATAGATAATATGAAATAAAGCATTTGGAATTTGAACAGGAAAAAAGCTAAAGCATATTCCACCACCAATTATCATTCACCTGACTGACTAAAAATCGTAACAGACATAATTTTCTTTATTAGAAAAACTACCATAATTTAAAAACAGAACCAGTGTATAACTTTTTTAAATAAAAGAAAGATATAATTTATTTAAAAAAAAAATAATTTAATGAAATAAAAACGAGCTTGAATGCAGTGATTCGTCCTAAGCAATAATTCATTTAAAATATTTCTATAACTGACCATTTACCGAGGTTACAAATGTAATAAACTAAAATATTTTAGCTATTTACAAAAAAAAAAAAAATTAAATGCACCAAAGACTGCATCTGAAACTAATATTGAAAATAAAGGAAATAACACGTACCTCTTCGCTCGTGGTCTTATCTTGCCTCTGGTTAGGGGTTCCTGGCGAAGAAGATGGCTGGAAAAAAAAAAAAAACGATTTGAAAATCGGCTATTTACTATTGAAAAAACACGCATCTGTATTTAACACTAATTATTTATATTATAAAGGGTGTTCAAAAAAACTATGCAGCTAATTCTTACACATTATCCACTATAATAGTATTATGTATACGAATTTAACCCTTTAACTGCTTATGGCTCGTATATGAGCCGGTCGGGCGCTGGTCCCTTGGTGCTGATGGCTCATTTACCCGGTCATATACCCTGTTTTTCCGCTTCGCTGTTCTAGATTTATATATGATCCAGGTAAATAGCGCTTTCTTTTGGAATTTTTGGGAATCTATAATATTTCCTCATACCGCAGGAGCATTTGATAGTTATTTTCCTTACTATGTTGCCTTGATACACGCTTGCTTTTCAGCTTTCTGTAAATAACATAACATTTTGCCTCATATCAAACCTTTCTGTACCTGCCTATTTACCCTTTGTCTAATTTTAGTTTAGTTTAGTCTAGTTTTATTTGCAACTACTGTGGCATAAACTTTGTTTTTGAAATAGTTGTGATAGAAAAAAAAAATATAGTGAGGAAGAGTTTTTGGAGCTCGTAACGGGTGCTAGTGATGGGGAAGCTTTTTAATTCTTTAAAAGTTTTTAACTCCACCAGTGCTACTCTACAGTCCGGATCGAAAAGTGAGGATGAAGAACTTTGAGTAGCATTAATAAAGCTAGCAAAACATATAAGATGTGAGAGCTTGAATGCCGTAAAGGTACTCCGCACACACACCTTACTCGGCGTGCCTAATAACCCGCAACGGCGGACCACTTCATGCCCCGCTACCTCCGCAGCTGAAGAGCCAACTAACCCCACAGGAGAGATCATATGAAAGATGGCTGCCAGGACAGGGGAGAACAATCAAACAAGACACTGATTAGTCGAAAGGTTAGGTTTTTCAAAGGAGTTTGGGGCTATGTGAACAGAATCGGAGTCAAATGTTTTACCATGCCTTTAAACCAAATTTACTGAAAATATAAAAATTTACTTACATGTTGTAAAATCAATCAATGAAGCACACTCTTCTCTACAATGTTAGCATCGGATTGAAAACTCAGGACGACTCCTGAGGTCGAGCGGGTCACATGGTACAGTGGTGGGGCCTTCGCAACAGGTGTGACGGAAACGATAAGTCGATGGCCAACCTACCCCCTATGCCAACCAACCCCGCTCTCCCCTAAGGTTCTTATTAATTTTTTTAATCAGTAAGTGTGATGTTTTTTTGACTGTATGAATGTTGTTTTTTAAAGCAATCCTCCCCAAAAGTTTTTCTGAACCACCACTGATTGCGATGGATCTAAGCTCTAATATAATAAAATAATTGTATTGCTATTTATTAAACAAATTATTAATTACCTGCGGCAAAAGATCCGGAAGAACAGAACTAGTTCTTGATCCCGGCGTGCCGAGCTGTCCTTGGGAGGAATCCATTCTATGGAGTTCTCTTCTGTCCTCTCGGCCACCCTACACCAATAAAAATGATATTTTGTGATGCGGAACGGCACCTAATGCAATATTTTCTTATAAGGTAGAAAAGAAAAACTTTTAATAATAAATAAATCAGATCAGGGATTCCCTGTCCAAAGCTAAAATATTTATACAAAAAAACTTAGAAATTATTATGGTATCATTTTTAATTTTTTTTTTTTTTTTAAATAGACATTGGTTGAAAACACAATTTTGCAGTAAACTTCAAGGGTAACTAATATGAGAAAAGAAAGAAAATAATTTAATGTTTTTGGGTGGGCAAAAATATGGTAATAGGTAAACTTTAGGTAAGGTACGTAATGATAACAATTGATTATTTTATAATAAAATGATATATAGGTCATATATGTGGGGTCTAGGATTAGCATGACAATCTACTAAACTCAAGGTGGTGAGTTTTTTGTTATCACACAGGTGGCCATACGATTTTTTTGAAGGAAGTAAAAAATCCTTGGTTATGCCAACCTTCAGAAGGGACATAATGGGGCCTGTGCAATGTCGGGTACTTTCAAAAAATTCTAATCCAACTTGTACCTAGATAGCCAAAATTTAGGACTCCCACTGAAGCATAGTAGCATTTATTGACATTAAATAAACTAAGAAATATTAATTTGCTCTACTTCAGCAGAAATCTATATATATATATGAAAACTCCATGCTAAGAACATGTTCAGTCCATTTTTTGTGAATATTGTTTTATAGCGCATTATAGTAAGTCATTTTGAGAACTAAAAATCTGCGTAGTTTACACGAAAACAACGGGTTCAGTCCTCGAGATATTTACAATTCTTTTTGGGAGGCACACGCGATTACAATTCTTTTTTGGTCATTGATTCTTTTTGGGCTAACAAATAATGGATTGTACGAGGGGTGATCAAAAAGTTCTAGGACTGTTGAGATTGCGCGGCAATGGAGTGTCATAGAGCAGTGCGGTTGGCAGCATTGTTTAGCGTGACTCTTCCTGAGCTCAGCTGTTTATTCAGTTTGTTGATAACCTTCTTCATTGCTGTTTTCGTAAAAAAAAGTTTTTTGTGTTCGGCGATTTTGTGAAATGAATGTAAAGGAAGAGCAACGCGTTTGCGTAAAGTTTTGTGTGAAGTTGGGTAAAATGTTTACTGAAACTTTTCAAATGTTGCAAGTGGCTTTCGGTGATGAATGTCTGAGTCGGTCAAGGTGTCATGAGTGGTACAAAAGGTTCAAGGAAGGCCGGACATCGTGTGAAGATGATTCTCGTTCAGGGCGCCCATCAACTTCGACAGACTTTCCACGAGGTGAGACCATTAACCGCTTTCGTTATTTTCAAACCCTGAGAAATTTGCGCGAGGCAATAAGGAGGAAGAGACCAGAGTTGTGGCGGAGCGGTGAGTGGGTGCTGCATCATGACAATGCGCCTGTTCATTCCGCACTGCTCATTCGCGACTACTGCACCAAAAATGGAATGACGGTCATTCCCCAGCCTCCATATTCACCTGACCTTGCCCCTGCAGACTTTTTCTTGTTTCCAAAACTTAAGAGACCCATGAAGGGAAAGAGATTTGAGTCCGTAGATGACATTAAAAAAAAATCGCTGGAGCAGCTACACACCATTTCACAAGATGATTTCTCATCAAGTCCTTCACACAGTGGAAACATCGTTGGGAAAAATGTATAGCTTCCCAAGGAGAGTACTTTGAAGGGGACGACGTCCAATAGCCTGTAGATTTTTTAAATAAATTAATAAAAAATCAGTCCTGGAACTTTTTGATCACCCCTCGTATTTTTATTAACATTACCATATTTTGAAAATATATTGGGCATTGACTATTTTTCCCCATCGACTTAGAGTTAGTAGGTTGTGTTCTGTACAAGATTTAACCTCTCTTTTTGCTCTCCTGTAAAATTTGCAAAATGTGACTGAACACGTTCTTATGTTATATATAGAAAATGCATAAGTGCACAAATTAAGTTCGCAATTAACATGGGATGTAAATACCACCTCAATTAATATAAATTCATAATTTACTAATAAGAAATGTTATAAAAATTTAATATTGATAGGCCACAAAAAAAAAATCCTCTCCTGAGGGGCACAGGCAGCCCCTCCCCCTTCGTTCCATCTAGGTATGTTACTATACTGCAGTAAGTACTATCAACTATCATCTATTTATTTTATCACTACGCTAGAATAAACCACTTATACTCAAATTAGACCGAATTCTGATATAAGTTAGGGAATCCCTGGACTTTTTTATTCCAGATAAATCAAATTAAAAAAAATTTATAAGTTGTAATATTATCTGGTTATATCTCATGAATTGTCGGTATAGAGAATTTAATTATTAAGTTAATTAGTCGTAAAAATTACTAATAAGACCAGAGCTGTAATTACTAAGGTTTAGCATAGACCAATAAACCTATAATTATTGGCTCTTTCACACGAATTAACTACCCTCAAAAGCTCTGATCAAAGAGTAATGAAAAAGCTGAAAAATGTTATGTCTAATTAATAAAATTAAACTAATTCCAATGATGATATATTAATTGACACATCATGTGATACAACCAGATATTTACATTAATTTATTAACCCATAGATATGGGCAATTTAAGTGAAAGAAGAATTATTAAAAAACTTATTTTTTCAAGTTAAAAAAAGTAGTGTTTGACATATTATTAATTAGTTATAATATAAATAAATCATCAATGTGAGGTGACACATTAGAACAAGCTTTAAGTGCAGCCAAAAATGAAAAACACATAAGATGCAATAATTAACAAATTAAAAAAAAAAAAAAAAAATCATGCTGATATTGAACGTTACGTGCAGTGTAGTTAAAAATACATATTACCGATGGTGAGAACACAAAACAAAAAAACAATGAATACTGCCATGCTGATACAAAAAGCAGTGCCACACATCATCGACTGAACACAGGATCGTCTTCCAGTTCATGCCAATCTTAATCATCGACTTTTAGGAAGTTCACATTTCAGAGCACTCTTTACATTTAACTTTTATGATTTATACAATAGTTATCATGTACTTATGTAACCATGTATATTCATTATTTGTCAATAAAAAAGAGAGAGTGGCTAACTGGTATCATTAATTAATTTACTCCATAGATAATTTTATAAATATATAATGTTACTGAAGTAGCTGAGCTGAGGCGGGGGTCTCGTGGGACGCTGGACATGACACACAGAGAATACAACTAAAATATAGCCAAAATAATAATTATAGCTTAAATTATAATTATAAATATATATAAATTTATAAAAACAACAAAACATGAATTCTACAACTAACAATAGGTAAAAAAAAAAAAAAAAAAAAAAAAAAAAAAAAAAAAATCAATAAAACATTAAATCCCCTATGGCTTCCCATTTCTAAAATATTTATGTGCACGGTGAAGATTAATTTTTATAAATTACTTTGTTAGTATCATAAACATACAAATTCTATCACAATGATATTAAATTATTATTGTTAATTGAAATAAAAAGTGCATATTAATCATAACAAATTACAAAAGGGAAGGACAATGCAACAGAAGAAATCAACCAATAAAATAATTTTTAAATCGTATAAACACTTTAGGTTAACAAATATTATAATTTTCATAGCATATAATACCGATGTACATACATATAAAAATTAATGGTTGATTCCTCCAAGAATATGTTAGTAAATGCAATTAGCAGAACATATAAACATTTTACACTCTCAGTTTCTAACACAAAATAAGTTTTTTTTATTTTAATTTTTTTAATAAAAAAAAAGACTATTAAAAAAAAGCAAAAAATTAACACTAAGCTATTTTTTCTTCTTTTAAAATTGTAAAAACTCCAAATAGAATATTTTTTGCACCTAGAAGGAAATAGTCAACAGAATTGATGCTGAGTAAATTATTGAATAATTTTACTTTTAAAAAACTTTGATACATTTTATTATTTTAACATAGGCTATCACAGTTCGACACAAATCACATAAGCCAGGAACAAACACAAACGATACTCGAGTTTGAGTAAAAGACATGTCATGTATTTAACCAATTGTTTAAATATTTACAGTTGCCGATATTTATTCCAAGATGTCTGAACTGTGTATAAATAATCAAAACTTTAACACGACCAAACATTTTCTAATGCAGTGTACCATTAAGTATTTATTCATTCTTTAAATTTACTTAGTAAGCATTCGGTAAACCTATAAGCCTAAAAACAGGTGAAATACCACAAATTTAGATGAATACAGAGTTCTTTTATACTTTTTTTACAACCAAAACTTGTGAATTTTAGATTTAATAGATTGAGGAATGATTCTACTGCTTGCAGTACCGTACATGGCTAGAATCGCTTCTAAACAAATTGACTATTTCCTTTAATATATTACCAAATATTGCTCTAAATAGCTAAAATTGACTAAAGAAAATTTGGCTAAAAATGAAACAAATTCACTGCTGACTCATTTTCAAAACAATATGTGATTTGAGATAAATAAATGTCACAAATAAAAACTATGAATTAAAAGCTTTTTTAACATTTAAGTTGTGTGGATAACATTTAAAGAATAAAAGTGTGAAACTATAAGACAAAAAGAGATGTAGTAATTATTAAAGACAAAATTTTCCGTTTACTAAAGGGAAAAAGGTCATTTTAACCAGTTATTATGCTAATTTGAAATGCCACATACCTTTAGGTGAATACAGACATGAGATTAATTAAGCATTATTAATTATTTAATATTAAAAAAAAAAAAACCTGTACCACTACAACCCATGAAGGGTCTTGGGTTCAGTACTATATAAGGAAGAGTACTTCTTGGTCATTGGTCGTGCAAGGAGGTGATTTGACCGAGATCACGCTCAACCACCAGGTTTTTCCCCCTTAATTTTTCAAATAAGGGTACCCACTTTATAGAGGCTGGGTTTGCCCCAGGAATTATTAAATATAAGTATATTAAATAATTAATAATGCTACTATGATTAGTACAAGTAATTCCAGCAAAAAGTGAATTAATATGATATAATTGGTACGTTTGTTATCACAAGAATACAACAGTTTAAACTATTTTAATATCATTATTTAAAATAACCTTTTTATCATTTATTTATAAGAGGCACTAACCTAATCAAAACAATTCTGACATTTGGTCTTATTCTTATTAAATAAAAAAAATAAGGCTTACTTCAGATTTTCAAGAATTTAAGAGGAGGGGGAAGGGAATGATGAATAGTAGAAATTGATAATTTGAATATACTCAATCGATAAAACAATATTAATTTCTAAAATTTCTTCTACAGCCATATCTCAAAGAAAAAAAAAGAAAATGTAATATTCAATAATTGCCCCCTAAAATCCCCTTATAATTAAATCTCTAAGGCTGCATTATAATTAAATGGCACTGAGGTAATGCACTTAACAATAGAATTTCTCTAAACATCGGCATTGATAAAAAATGAATGCTGAATTTGTTTGGCAACATAACTAAAATATTTCTCAAAACACACTCCATGCAAAAAACTATCTCTAACGTTTATCAATGTTCTTTAGTAGTAACTGATTTTTTTAAGTTTGACATAATCAAATAATACACACTAATTATATTATATTACTAATTCTATCTGATCTATAGAACAAAGCTACCCTCCAAAAAACAAAACAAACAATTCCCGAGCTTAAAAGAATTGCCTTTAAATTTAAAGCAAATACAAACAATAAATTAATTTGTTCAAAACAAATTCACATAAAAACACAACAGTATATAATTATATATAGAACACCAACTGAAGCTTAATGAAAAATTATTAACCAAAATTTCATTCCAAATAAAACTTTTTTTTCAGATCACAAAAATCAATTTTAAATTAAGCAAATTAATGACAGCAGCAAATCTTCGGTTTCACACCTTACAATAAATGTTATCCATACAACCACATAATAATCCCATACATGAGCAGAAAAAAAAAATTAACAAAATATATATCATATAAGAAAAATTAGCATAAGAATAAAGAGGAGAATAGATGCAATTAACTGCAGTTCGCGGGTCGAAGACTCACCTTGAAAGTGTTACTCTTGTCATGAGAGATTCTCCTCTTTCCTTCTTGACGGAGGACAATATCGCCCTCAGTTCTCTGCCTCCGGGGGCGGACGGGACCAGTCAGTACGGGTTCTCCGTTTCCCGATTTCAAGCCAGCTACTTCTGAACCCCGCCTCATGCTCTCTTCAATACTTTTTTCTTCAAGAAACACGGCTGAATGCCTAGCCGGAAAGAAATCTGAATTTTCTCTTCTTAATCTGAATATCCTCGAAAGTTCGGAACCATTCCTTCTATGAGCCACCCTCTCAGAGACGGAATCTTCTTTCTTTTTATCATCTTTACTTTTAGAGGCATCCGGTGATGTGTCGGAAGTATTATTGCCTCTTAAACGCTCAATTTTCTCATTAAAATTGGATAACAGCTTTGATAAATCCCAGTCATTAAGTAAAGACGTTTCTTCAGAGTCTGACACGCGTTTAGACTTTTCTTGAGTCCTCTGTTCCCCATATAATGGTATTAGATGCAAGAGTGTTCGTCACAAGAACAGAAATATCCATCCAAAAAAAGAACAAAAATAAATCAGTCAAGAAAGTTAAACTACATAATCATAAAAGGTTAAGTTTTCTAAATGTATATATGATATTTGATTTAAATTAATACCTGTCATAGAATATTTGTAAAAAGGTAAAAATATATATCAATACACAATCAACAAACACAAAAGTTTTATAGAGGCACTATTAAACATTGATGTTTACGTACAATGCATATGAACGATTAAAACACTGACAGCATTCTTAAAACCATAAAGCTCATCATTCCAAATGATTTTAATAGGTTTAATGTGCAGCATGATTTATCATTTACTGTGCTACACATTTAAGGTAACTATAAGATAAAGAAAACAATACACATTCTGCTCTTGATAAATTTCATTATTTACTAAGTGCATTGCCTGACTTGTGCTCTTAATATGAGGTCTGACAGAATATAGGCAAATATGTATTTGAAAACGTATGGGCTCACCCGTCGCATTACTAACGTCCTGTCACCGCTCTCCTCTTCGTCGGGCGTCGGTGGCAGCGGTCTATTAGGAGCTCCTCCAGAAGAAGAGGGGCCTAATTAAAAACAAATTGATTATAGAATTGGGATGTTCTAGCAATTGATCAAAACAACAAAACAAGCTTAATTGGAGTTATTCTTATTTTTTTATAAAGTTAAAAGTTAAATTAATGCATTTAAGATCAATATTACTATAAATAAAATTCTAATCAATATAAATATTTATTTTAAGCCCAATTAAGCAAATATAGAAACGTAGATATGAATTGGTAATTAAATGTTTTTAGTTTAAGGGAAGTCTTCTGTAAACTTATTTATTGAAAAGACACAAAACCAATTTCATATTTTAAGCTGGATATGAAAAAAAATAAAACATTAATGTGGGCATATATAAATAAATTATATAAATGCTGAAGCATAAAAATGAAAATGTATATTAATTACAATAAGTTAATAAGTTGCTGACCAAGGTGAAAGTCATCCTGAATACATAAAATATATTTTGTATGAATATATAAAATATATATATACAGGGTGTCCCGAATTTAAATGGCAAAACTTCAGGAACTTATAGGGGATCGAAAAACTAAGACAAAAAGTCCTTTAGAGATTTGCTCGTTTTTGCTTAGTTTTGGAAAAAATCGCAAAAAAAAGAAATAAAACAAAAATGTTATAGATAGCGATTATCACCTTTCAAAGTTCATCAGGCTAGGCAGTGAGATATGTAAACACTTAATGTTATCCTTTACATTCTTTTATTTGTTTACATTTTGGCTTCCTTCTAGGATTATAATTCCTTAATCAGTCTTCAGTCAGTTACTCAGATATTTTTGTGTGAATAGCAACAGCCACAATGTCGCGTAGATATTCTAATGTTGAATACGCTGATATGATTTTTGTGTATGGTTTCTGTAACGGTAATGCTTTAGAAGTGGTGCGGGAGATTTCCAAATAGAAGAGTGCCTCATCGACGAGTCTTTTCGTAAACTTTTAATAGACTACGAGAGACTGGGTCATTTTTAATAGGTAATGAAGGCGACCAATTCCAGGCAGCAATAAGAGCAGATTATCGGAGAAGAAATTGTGTCCAATGCCACTTCGATAACAATCCTGAGACTAGCATCCGAAGAGCATCTGCTACATTAGGGAATATCGCGGCAAGCAATATGGCGAACTTTGAAAGGTGATAATCGTTACCCATACCATCTTCAAAAAGTTCAGAATTTATTACCTCAAGATTATGTCAAGAGATTGAATTTTAGTAACTGGTTTCTTGAAAAAATTCGCGATGATAATTTATTTCCATTAAAAAATTATATGGACCGATGAAGCTACCTTTACAAGAGGAGGAATTGTTAATCAAAGAAATTATCATGTATGGGTTATTAGAGAGAATAGGTTTCAGCATGAATTTGCTATTAGCTTTTGGCTTGAAATTTGGAACGGATTACTGGTGGGACCATATTTTTTACCTGAAAGTTTGAATGGAATCACATTTACACATTTTTTGGAGACTTTTATAATTATTTAGATGACATTCCCTTACAGGAGCGGATTGAAATGTGGTTCCAACTCGATGGATGTCCAGCTCATTATAGCAGAGCTGCTCGAGCTTGGAAGAATAGTACCTTGGCCACCAAGATCACCTGATATGACACCCATGGATTTCTTCGTATGGGGAACCTTGAAGCAGGAAGTTTATTCGGTGTCAATCAACTCAAGAGAGCAATTAAGTGACCGAATCATAGATGCAGTGCACCAAATATCATCAGAACAATGTTTAGCTGCAATTTATCAAGTGAGTGCTAGATGTAATGCTTGCATTGGTGCAAGCGGATAACATTTTGAGCGATATTTACATTAAAAAGAACATAACATAATTATAAATGTAAATAAATAAGTATAAAAATGAAAACTTGTTCTGTTTCTTTTTTTTCGATTTTCTTTAAAACTAAGCAAAAACGAGCAAATCTCTAAAGGACGTTTTGTCTTAGTTTTTCAGTCCCCTATAAGTTCCTGAAGTTTTGCCATTTAAATTCGGGACACCCTGTATATAAAATATATTTTTGAATTTTGTGTCTCACGTGCTTTTATAAGCCAATGCCTCTCTTTGGTACAAAAATGATTCAATTAAACACTCATAAAAAGAAAAACTTAAACCAATAAGTATAAATAAACAACAGATAATGAAAATAATAAGTTATTCCACATACCCTTGACTTCATGAAGTATTGACTGGGAATCAGCTGGTCTGTAAGGAGAGAATTCAGGCCTAGTGAGTGTGCATGAAGAAATATAATTTATATAATTAGTTAACTTATTAAGTTTTTACATGTAAAGCATAATTACTTGGTTTAATGGCTTGAAGAGTAAATAAAATATACATAAATTATAGCCTATGGTAGCATTTAATCTGATTTAAATAAAAAAATTTACTGCAACTAAAACAAAATGAGCATGGGAATGACAAACTAACGTCTTTCAACGATACTTTAAAGCAAACAGCAAAGTGGGATGCTTACGTATAGCCTGATAATTTAGAAGTCAGATCGGCCACCAATTTATTGTAAAAGGGTTATTACCTCCCACTAAGTCAGAAATATCAGATCTTACATTTCTTGAAGTCTCAAGTTCCCTCAAAAAAACAGCCTAATAGCATGGAAGGGAAAGCAATCGTAATTTGAGGTTCATTACAAATTTATCATAATACTCCTATTATCATAAAAGAAGAGAAACACCACCTGACGGAGATTATTGGAGAACAGTCTATTAAACTAAATATTAAACAGAAGGAGCAGAAATCAGAGTAATAACCAATGGAGGAAAACAAACAATCAAGGACTGCTAACAGAAATTGGTATGTCTGTGACAGATAAAGATGTTAAGTAATGTTGTTATTAATATTAGTATATTGGTATATTCAGATACTTAACAAAATTTGCGTGTTCAATAAAAAATATATACATATATTCTCCCAAATAAATAAAACAGATAATAAATAACTTGTAACAAAAATAACTAAACAAAATCAAGCAGCACTCTTGAAAATAAATAAAGAAGTCAATTTGTTAAGAAAGTAAATGAAACATACTAGTTAGCTCCGACCTCTAGGGAACTTATCGTGAGATGTAGCGGTGAACAGCTGATAAGGTAGTGGCCGGTTAGTCTATTGAAATATGTATGAAGTGTGACTTCGTACAGTGTTACAGAGTGTTGTCTTGATGAAATGAAGCGATTGCAACTGAGTGAAGAACTATTGATTAATTGAACTGTTAAGTGGCATTAATCAATTTGTACTATTACAAACTGTACGATGTGGTTCAAACGATACTGATGAAAGAAATGTGAAAAATATGGAGACTGTATGCACGACACCAGTGATTTTCCCGGGAATACTGATGCAAATCGATAATTGGATTGAGCGCACCGAAACAGTGTGCAATTCGATTATCGATTTGCAAACTATAGGCGGTAAATTAAAATTTTGCAATAGTGTATTGTAACCTACCCTGCAGGTAAACAATTGTGTAGCTGTAGCTACAAAGACAAATAATATGGGTACTGAAGCTCGAAGCGATCTATCATAAAGCCTCTAAGCAACAATGAATGCCTCATTAGGAGGCAAGAGGATGGAAACCAAGTCGACAAATAGGATAAGGGATCAGGGTGGGCCAGCGGGCTGATGTGTTTATTATAAGAATTGCAAATCAAACTGATGAGTTTGAGTTATGCTACCGGGGACCTATAACTCAGACATTTACCCTAACCAGGAAAACCCACATACCTAGCCACAGGAGCTAGGTAGAGAGAAAAAAAAAGATCTATAAAATTAACTAATTTGCTGCAGTACTGGAATGTAAAAGCCCAACAGCGACCAGGTGGAGAAGGTTGGTTAAAGTGGCTAGATATCCAAAAGGTCTTTAAACAAAAAACTGGGCAGAAACCACGGTCTAGAATTTAGGAGTCCAGCAAGTTCTTATATCAAATAAATAAAAAAATATGTAAACCCTAACCAGATAGTAAAACTACTCAATAGAATTAAATTGCTTACAGAGGTTTTGGTGGATCTGAGGCCAGCAATGTACCATCATTGCCTTGGCGTCCGCCACTGCCTCCTACAACCTCGTCTTCTTCCTCTTCGGTATCGGAGTCAGACTCTATCACTCCCGTAGTCGGAGGTTTGGGTGCACCATTCTGTCTTCTACGCTCACCAAAATCGGACAATTGAGCGGCGAGCATATCCAAATCCTAAGAAAAAACATACAATAACTCAGTCATATTCCTGCAATACATATCACAGCATTGAGATGAGTAAATATTATCTCAAAATAACATCAAATCATGATAACCTCGTTTCTTACCTCCGGTCTTTTACTAGATGGCAGCTATGCAGTGAACAATGAAGTGTGAGAACATGAAAAAAAAATAAAAAGAAAAAATACTGATAAATAAAGATTTTAAAACAAAAAAAGTGAAATGAAATAAAATAACAAAAACAATACAACTAAAGTCCTTCGAAAAACTTATAAAATTTGAAATAAATAAGAGGCGCATAATAGACCAAAAGCGGTTGCGGTGCACAATGCCTTCTTAAAAAAAAAAAATAAATAAAATAATGATGAAAAAAATTTATGCTTGTAAAAATAGAAAATTAATGATAACTAATTAAGACGTAAATAAATATATTTGTTTTAAGCTTATAGAATTAAAGAAAGCTATGAATGCAAATGGAGGTAGGAAGATTTGATGGGCTGAACATAAAACTTGTACCGAATGAAAGGTAACATTAATAAACTAATAAGAAACAGTTCTATTCTACAGATCCTTAACCATAAAAGAAATAGAAAACAGCAAAAAAATTAAATTAATATAAAAAAAAATGGCCACATAGGTTAAATATACCTAGTCAGATGATTTTACTTGTGACTTAACCAATATTAACTTATTTTCAAAATAAAGTAAAAAACAAACAAAGTTTTGACCTTTCTTACCATAGGTTTGAAGACATGAGAATTCCTCTGCTGGTTCGGCTGAGGTTGGTGCTGGGAAGATGGTTTTTGCTGTCTATCTTCACGTGGAGGAAGTGGAAGAGGTCTCGAAGGAGGATGAGGTTCAGGAACAACTGGATCAGCAAAAAAGTAACAGTTAGATACAAGTTATTATTAAAATTATATCAATTTAAATATATTATTCGGAATGATAGCATGACGTCGAACAGAACAGACAATATATATTATCATTTAAGATAAAGCATTACTTTTAGACGATGCTATACTTTGATAATTTTATTTTATTTGTTCTATTGTATTAATATTTAACCAAAATCTAGCATGCTTAGTCATTAAGGGTTTGGAGTCTATTTAACTTTTAGAATAACAGGTTACTTTTTAATAACGTCTAAAGTCAATTTGGTTATTTTTCACTAACTTATTAAATCCTATGACTATTATTAAGAATATGTTTGATAATTGTTTAGTGATACTAATAATTGAGATAAAGTTTAATAGAAATTTGCAGATTATGGAAAGTAGAAAATGCCATAAAGAAGAAAATGCCAGAATGGAAGAAAATGCCACAATTTTTCTTCAGGAAAGAGGAGCTATAATCTCCAAGGTGTGCAAAGAAGGACATGCAATCAAGTACATTGATTGCTAAAGTAATTGGTTATGTAACAACCAAAATAGTTTTGGAATGAGATATCAAAGGAAACTGAAACAGATGTCATATTTTTCCTGTTTCTAAGCCCTTTCTTTCTTCTTATATGCTACATGACCATATTCTAAAAATAAAATATATTTAAAAAACTAAAAACTTCTTTTTTTATTTTGAAAAAGTACCATTTTAAAAAAAATATATATGTTATTCTAGTACGTGATTGCTAAAGGTGTGCTAAATTTCAAAAAAAGAGAAATACTGTACAGAATTCTGAAATAATTTATATGGCCCAAAAACTTCGAAAATTTATATCTCAAAAACCGTAAGTCAAAACAATCTATAATTTCATATTTTACCTAAGATTGATGCATGTTAAAAAAAAATTCAAATTTTAAGACTCAAGGTTTGTTATTGTTTTTAAACTGGTTGATTTGATAATAACAAATGTTAGACTTCTCAGAAAATAAAACAGCAATTATCTAACCAATAAGACGTTGTGGTATGGCAGCTCGAGAGGGCGGCCCAGGTTCCGGTATTTCTTCTTTTTCTTTGCCACCTTTTCCTTCTTTCGTTGGTGGGGGTTCACCCTGACCCAGCGTCCGCCCTTCTTGAATTTGTTGGAAATTTCTCCGTAAGGTATTGTCACCCGGTGCTTGGACGATAGAAGAGGGTTCACCAGCAGTTGCCACTTCCTCTTCTTCATTTTCACTACCGCTGTACCTATACTCTTCCCTTTCTGAAATCGAAAAAAATAAAATATTAAATAAAAACTCCAATAACTAAAAAACTATAAATATATATTCACGAAGACAAAATGAATATTTAAATCAAAATTATTTTCGTTACCTTTCTCCTGCTTCCTCTTCTTACACCTGTCGATGTGGTCCTTGAGCTGTATGCGGACCTGCCTCTCGGTAGGTTGGTCCCTAATGAACGGATGTTTTAGAAGCTGTTCAGTGTAAGGCCTTTGATGGTAGTCTTTGACCAGTACAGTCTCTATGAAACCTGGAACAGATCAAATGGAAACATCTTGTAATCATTTTTTAAAAATAGATTCACGTTTGTAATATTTTTAGTATAGGGAGGCTATTCAGAATTGAACAGGGAAAAAAAGTAATAACAGATACTTTACATACCATGAAATTTTTTAGACCATTTTTTCGACTTAAGGCGAGGTGGGGGGTTCCTTGGTATTAAAAACAGCGCTCTCATAGGATGAAGGTCACACAATGGAGGTTGTGACTCCGCCATCTCAAGAGCAGTGATTCCTGGAAAAATAATAAAACAAATATAATAAAACAAAAAATAATTAAAAAAAGAAATAAAACAAAAGAAATCATAATGGATTTTTCTTTTGTTATATAAATAAAATGTTGATGTAGTCAAAGAGAAAATATTAACGGAATGGTAAAAAAAATTATTTTGTGTATACCTCAAAATTTCGGCTCAAGTTGTGGGCCCGGCCTTCATGGAGATCAACGGTATGATCTTGGTTTTTTATTAAGCCAAACTTGATATTAAAATTTTTTGCTTTTAAAAAATTGGGAATCTTAATTTACGGATACACAAATTATGCCTAGTGCATAATACACTGATCAACAAATCGAACCAACACCCCTCGTATAGGGTTAATGAATAAGAAAGGGAAAATAAAAAAGAAGCCAAACTTGATGAAAGGCAGTAATGTAAGTCATAACATTGATACACATTAAATCAGTTACTTTACCACAATAGCAAATGCCTTTTATAGTTTTAAAGTACATAATTAGTAATAAAAATTTTCATTAATCAAAGCTTGATAACATAAAATAACACAGGCCTACAGTGGTCTTGGTGCCGAGAGTTTTATAGCTGATTCTGATTATTATTGGTGCTCTGAATCCAAATTAGCCATTACTTTTCCTCTATCAGCTCTAGTTGTTGAGTTAACCTCTTAAAACATAATAACTCGAATACATATGCAAGTTAATAGTACTGATTATGAAAATTAGTTGAGCATTTTAAAAGTATACCATAACAAAAAGTAATTAAAATGATTCGCCGGTTGGTAAAATCATACTAAAACGGGTTCCTACTAGATGTTATTATTTTTTAATTCTTACAAACAATTATATACAGCTAGCTAATAGTTTAATATTCTAAAATAAGGAGAAAAGCTTGCTAAAAAAATTCATTTATACATCTATTCAGATTGAGTTATCAATAACATAGGTATTTAAATTTAAATAAAACTACTGCTAAGGTATGCTGAAGTTAAAAAAGTAGAGCTGATAGAAAAGTTTTTATTGCATTATTGAAATCAGCACCCCAAATTTTTTTTTTTAGTGCTATGTCATTTATCATTTTTTCGAGTGAAGATATACATATATTTTGATCACTTTAATTTAGGGTGTCAATCATCTTAAATACATTAAAAAAAAATTATAAATTTCATAAGGGGTTACTATTTCAAGAATCAGTTCTAATAATAGTAATCTAATTCTATTACAATTCAGTTCTAATATATCTACAGTAAAATAATAATAAAACTGTTAAATCACCTAAACTCCATAAGTCACTTCTGTTGTCATAGGTGGCATCAGGATTTTCATCACAAGCGATAACTTCTGGAGCCATCCAATATGGTGTACCAATAAAAGTATTCCTTCTACCGATAGTGCGATCGAGTTGGGCACTCACACCAAAATCAACTAAATTCAAAAAATTTCAATTTGTAAGTTGTATAAAACTTGAAATGGTTTTTATAAATAAAATGCTTCAAAAATTAATTAAAAATAAAATAAATTAACCCTTTGCACTCGAGGTCTCTGGAACGGAGCCATTTAAAATTTGTGTTCAAACTCGAGGGCTCCGCTACGGAGAAAATGCAAATAATTTTCAGTTTTCAACATATCAGGACATAAACAAATCGTAAAAACTATTTATAGGATATTTCGCTTTTGGTGATAAATGACGGTCGCGGCTCGCGGTGTTTTTCATTATTTTTATAGTACGCTAATCTTTTAACATTAGCTATATTTTGTGGTTTAATTCATCTTTTATTTCCTCAATCGTACAATAATTTAGTTCGGGGCACCAAATAATCCCTTTACTTTGATTTAGTTTCCCATGTGCTTCTACTTTAACTGGAAAGTTATTAAGTAGATTTTCACATTTTAGGAGCTTTTCTGATTGGATATCTAAGAAAACTTCAACTAAAAGGGTCCCATCTCATAATTTTTTAACTGTTTTTACTTCTCCAATTAGATTTTTTATGCTTTAAGGAACGGCGTAACCTTTGTGAAATCTAAGGGATTTCCAACGTTATCCGCTCTGGTTCTCTTAATTATCAAAAATTCTACACAATTTTTAACTCTATTTTCGGTATTCCCAAAAAAAGTCTCTTTAAAATTGAATTTAAAAAAAATATATAACATTTTAAAAAATTAATTTCTTTTTTGTAAACTATTTGTTTATGAGGCTTCAAAAGTACAAATAACCTAAATTTCATTAAAATTCCTTACTTTGTTCCAAAATTATGCTGTATAATATTACGTTTTCAGGGTGTACGTTTTCGTGAATAAGTTGCGTCGAGTTGCCGGTAGGTAACGTCCGAAACGGTGCCGAGTGCAAAGGGTTAATAAATAGCAAAAACTTCAATGTCAAATGGTAAAGCAGGATAAAAAAAATTAATTACCTAATTTGACTTCAGCATTATCAGTTAACAGCACGTTCTGCCCTTTGATATCCCTGTGAATAACCTTATTCGAGTGAAGATATGAAAGACCTCGGAGGATTTCACGACAAATGTACGCTATCCATTCTTCCTTAAGAGATTGACCTTTAGTCGACTTCACCAGGTCGGTAACAGATCCTGCCCCACAATATTCCATAACAAGCCATAACTGATCATCTTTTCCCGGTGCACTTTTTTTAATAAATGCACCATAATAAGTTGCAATATTTCTGTGATTAGAATACTGAAATTAAAATAACATATCAGTAAAAATATATTCGATAAGGAGAAAAATAAAGGAATATAATATAATAATAAAAAGAAATGTTCGCGAGCAGTTCTAGATCTAGATAGAATTACCTTTTTTAGAACATTTATTTCAAGCTTAATCTCCTCCTCTTCATCCTAAAAACACAAAAAAATATTGTAGTTGGTTCATAGTGGTGAAAACAAACGATACCAAAATAGAAATCAATATAACAAAAAACAACTCAACATATTAAAACTTACTTCTGTAACGTCCATAACTTTAATAGCAGCAAGCTGCCCAGTTTTGGTGTGGCGACCCTAAAAAAATTATAAAATTGTATAAATTAATCTAATAAATGAATGATAAATCAATTAAGGATTAATCTACTAAATAAATTACATAAATATAGTAAATGAATTGAAGATACTAAGCAAATTAATAAAATTAAATCAGAATGAACTAAAGCTATCAAGACTAAATAAAACCCACTACCTCCTTCATATCATATAACTTATAAAAAAAAGTACGGAATACTGAGCCAATAAAAGTTATGTTAATTTTAAAAATTAAGATGTCTATAACAATAAAAAAGACCTGAACTCTGAATTAATCTGAACTAAATAGAAATTAGACATTTTTTATAGGTTCACTGCCACTGCACAAAGTTTAGCTCCAAACAGAAACATTAAAATCATTTTGAATAAAAGGACAGCTGCTTAACACATTCAGCATAGGGTGTACCACAAGTGGCTTACACTTGACTGCCTTATCAGGCGGCATGTACACTGGCAGCTCACACTAGAAAGCCTCCTCGGCCAAATAATTAGATCTTTAACACTTTGACTACCAAAAAAGAATACCTGAGAGTCACAATTTTAATATTTAATTTCTGACAAGAGAACAGTTACTCGATTACAGGTGACATGGCAGCCAAAGTGTTAAGAAAGTAGAAATAATTTCCATATAGCTGAAAATTAAAATAATGAAAATTTAACATAAATTCATTTTTTTTTTAATACTTATTTCTATTTATATTCATATACTTATCAACATATAAAAATTTATTTTTTAATAAATGTTAATTATAAAATAACAATTTTAATTAATATCGTATTATAACCATAACTATTAGGATAGTTTTTTTTATTGTTTATTCTATTATTATTGTATTGCCGATACTGCATAATGCTTCCAGAATAGCTTCCGTTCGATGGAGCGAAAAGCATTAAACTCAGTCTCCAATGGGCGAGGAGCGTGAATTACAGTTCTGGCGTGAACGTGTTAAGTACATTGATAATGTGGCCATATTAGAACATCTATTATGGCTTGAATTAGAACATCTATACTATGAATCTTTAATAATAAAAAAAAAGAATAAAAATATGATAATAGTCCTAACGAAGAAAATATGTTAAAGCTTCCCCTATTTTACTTCTGGTGGTCCCATTTTGGGAGGTTATGTAACCGTAATATAAGTCCTTTTAAGTTAAAAATGCCTTGTTTAGCTTTGTTAGATCCCAGCTTTTCGACTCCTGCTCGCATTTCAGGGATAAATAAACCTACAAACGAGTCCTTTTAAATTGCGATAGGTGCCAATACAAACAGTAGCATATTGACCATGCCCGGAAGTAACATAGCGAAACTATGACCGAAAATACAAAAGAAACTCAAAACAATCCTAAGTTCAACGTTTCAGTTAGTCTTTTTAGTTTCAAATAATTAGATGAAATCAATTATTCAATGGATAAAGAGGAAGCTATAAAAAAACTTTATCATTGGTGCTTATTAAATATAATGAGCCATTTAGCAGGTTCTATTGTATAATTTATCCAACCAATTCAAACAAGAGCCTAAGTACTCGGAACAGATTTGAAAGGATTATGATGAGATGCAATATGGACCTAATAAGAATATGACTTAAAAAGAGAAATCTACAAAATAATAATTATGCAATCGGCTCTCAATAACTTTTAATAATGGACAACACATATCCTTTTCCTATTAATTTGTTTCCATCAACCACAACCCTCTTCTGCTATTTATAACTCTCTGTATACCTCGTAGAGATTCGTTATTCCCTTGTTTCAACAGCTATCAACAATTGGCTGTAATAAGTAGAATGATTGAATAATGGAAAATTAAGTGACAGATGAAAGCACTAAATAACTTTATAGCTGCCTAAAAATTTAGATTCTGATAATGTATATTTAATTTATATAACTAATGTGCAAATAAACGAAACTTGGATAATATTTAGTAAACAACAACAAGCATTCATTTTTAAAATTTACAAACAATAGTTCTCTTTAATAGTGGGGAGGGGGTTGCAAGAATAATATTAATAAAGTAGAAAATTTTATTTCATGCGAACTTCAAAACCATAAAGTCAGGCTTGCTCAAATAAAAAATGATGACGGTCCATAAAATAAATTAAGAATGCAATTGCAGGTCAGAAATCAATGCAACTGTTTGAATCAATATCAATTAGGATTTTAGATTAATTATGTAGAGAAGAATTGTGTAACTAATTCAAATATACTTAAAAAACCTCACATAAATTTTAAATTGATATAAAAATCAAGGCCACATTAATTCATAAGACAACTTCTTATGAGCAGTCAATCAAATAAAAGAACTAAATTTTATGGATACATTCAATTAAGTCAATCAGAAGTAATTCCAACAACAATAATTCATGACAAATTAAAAAAATGAAAACAGTGATAGCATTGCTAATTACTGAATCGTTCAAGTTAAATTAAAAAAAAAAAAACATGGTTTTAAATAAGTCTAGGATTGCTAAAACTGTCTTAATTGATAATAAATAAAAAAATTAAACAATGCTTTATTCAAAAGAGCAATGACATAGGGTGTGTACCCAATGATCAGGTTATGTATGATCAGCTTCAAATGAATATTAATTAATACTAATCATTTTCTATGTGAAATCTTTAATAAATAACATAACATAACTTAAGACAAATAAAACAAATATTTAAATACTTTAATATTTAAATATTAGATATATTAATCAGTATCAAGACATTAACTGCCGTAATCCTAAAATATAGAAATATCACAGCTATGATTTGGTATAAATATTAGAAGTTAATCAAAATTGCCAAAGCACTAAGGAATATTACATTAGGAAAATAATAGTTGTACAAGAAAACAATACATAGATGTTGTTTGATTAATGAGATATAAAAGTGAAAAATATCAAAAAATTAAAAAAAAAAACAATTTCTTAAAATGGTGAAATTACAATGACTAAGATTATTTTTAAATGGTGTATTGCACTAATATTTAAATTGATTAATGAGAATTAAAGTAAAAAAATAAATGTAGTAACATGTTAAGAATAATATTATCAATTATTAGGTTTATTTGAAGACATGAAGCATTAACTCATTGATGCAACAATTAATAACGACAAAATGAAAATCAGTGGGAATGACCTCAGAACCATGACAATGGATTGCTTCCTAAATGTAAACACCCAGTTAAGTTGCTATACATAACATTTCTATTCCAAACATAATTAAGGCAGTATTAAAATAATTTATCTATAATTACAATGAGTCTGTATTAGTTAAATATTTTTTAATCAAATTATTGTCAACTTTTATCATCCAATTAATGAACTTATGAGAAGAAAAATAACATTACACAAAAGAATAAAAACTTCTTGTGTTAAAAAAAAAAAATAATAATAATAATAAATGATCATAAAAATAAGTTTCAACAAATCATTTATACATAAGCCATTAAGACAGCTGATAATAAAATCTCAAAATTTTAAGATGCTAACATTAAAAAGATTATGAACACATTTGAACATAAGTCTTTCTTATATTCTTTTTCAAACTAAACAGGAAATTACAAAAGATCCACTATCATTCTGAGAAGAGTGAGTAGTAGAAGGAAAAGACTATACTACTATTGATATATATAAAAATGATAACTACCTTGTAAACTTGACCGTAAGTTCCATTTCCTACGACTTCAATTAACTCGAATATTCCAGCTGGTTCCTATAATAGAAAATAAGGAAATTCAGAACTTGAAACAAGAACAAATAAAGCTAAGCAGTAATGAAGAAAAGATTGTATTAAGAATAAGAATTTTTAATGGAATTAACTACTGAAGTGTGCGTCAAATGCACACTATAAGCAATAAGAATATAAAATGATGAGTTACAAAATAACAACAACGAAATTAATTAGTTTACAGAAACTGTTGAATGTCTAATCACTTAATAAAACTGAACTTTCATAATTTCTACTGATAAAATCACTGAAAATGCCTATTGAACTTAAACTATAATAGTTCGAAAATCTATCAACAACTATATATTAAAGATTAAATATAAAAAATCAAACAGCTAACACAACAAATAAATACTTAAAACATAAACAACACATTGAGTGAAGTCGAAACAAAGGATCAATTGCGGGACAGGATCTAAAACCAAACTTATCCTATTTGACGGAAATCACTACCGATCATTAAATTATGTTAAAAAGGCACTCACTTTCAATGCATTTAAATCTATATCGTCTAATGAACAATTTACAGTCGGAGCTAAATTGTGCGCCATCTTGAAATTCTTTCGAACAATACTCAAGTTATAACTATATAATCCATTTAATAACGACACAAAACGAAGAAAACATTGATAGAGATGTTAGGGGTAACTACACAACCCTTTAGACTTGTGCTATCTGCTTATCAAGCACATATTACGCTACAGTTTCAGCACATGACACTGTTTCGCTAAAGCCGTCCACACCTACTTATCAACTACTTTGAATGACGTCATGTGAAATTCACTGCTCGTTAAATTCTTCCATTTAAAAAACTTTTTTTTTCATGTTAATAAAAAATTTGAACTGCTCTACTCTGAGGAATTTAGACAAACATACAATTAGGGAATATATCTATTTCTAGGACTAAATATGTAGTTGAGGTTAGTTGTATATCATGGAAAAGAGTGATAAGTTCCGGGCAGTGCTATTATAGGGGAATAATTAATTTCAAATACAACTAACTTATTAGCCACCAAGGAACGACTTCAGAATATCATTAGGGCACCTTAAGCTATGCACTTTTAAAATTAATTTCCTCCCCTTAACTCTAACAATCCTAAATTAATATCATGTAGAAGGTGGTTTTAAAATATACGGGGAAATATAATTGTTCATATTCTATTATAGTCTAGAGCCACCCCAAGGGGGAAGTGTGGCGAAGAACGCCCCCCCTCCACTAAGTAAAAAAAAAAAATTAAAAACCAGTACAGAAACATGCCTGTATCTTATTTTACTAACCATTGCACTGATAAAATTAAAATTATTTTTCCAAAATATTTGGGAATATTATACAAATATGAATGTATTGTTCCCTATAATAAAATAAGGATTTACAAAATTTATTATTTGGGATATCGATCGGGTGAAAATCATACAACAAGAAAACTAGGAATATGACAAGAATAATTCTCGTATTTACTTTATATAAGTTATTCTTATATCACAATGATTTATAAATATATCTATTTTTTAATGCATTTTTCTACAACTTTCTGTTAGTAGCAATCTTTATTTATTAATGCATTTAGAAAAGTAGATACATGTTCACTAATGGAATAAATATATTTTTAACATTATATTAAAAATTTTAAAATACACCAATCATTTTTAAATAAGTCTCAAGCCTCATTTGTAATTCTTTTGTGAAGAGAAAAAATAAATAAAGATTTTAAAATTTCAAATATTTTTCGACACTCTTTTTGTAAATGAATGAATAAATTCATTATTTTTTTCTACAATGTTTTAATTATTTTAAGAATCTACTCATTTTTATGATCATATCATATCGTTATTTAAAAATGACATATTGACTTTAAAAAGTCTTTAAAAAGACTTTAAAAACAATTTTTTCGAAACATGTTAGGGTCAAAATATGTTCTACAATATAATTTGATCTTATACCCAGTGTTATTTGTATTTGTGAAAATTTTAATATTTAAAAATTGTTTGAAAAATTGAAAATTATATTACATAATTACCGCGGCGGTAAATCATATCTAACGTAACGTAGTAATTCATATCACAGAGAGATCAAAAAATGTGTAAGATTTTTCCATTTAAAATCAGATTTAATAAAATTATTTGATTTCGGAAGGAAATATTTCTGCTTTCTAATAATTTCTGAGAATACTAGGCAACAAAATGGTTCAGTTGACTGCCTCAAGATTTTTTTTCTCCAACCACCCCTTAAAGTTCCATCGATAACGGCTCACTAGTTCAGAAAAAAGGGGCTACAGCAGGGATAGAAGATAATATTCTATTTAGTGTATATTTTTAAAATCACAAATATAAATTCAAAAGATCTTGGGTATATATATTTGTGTGTTTGTATTTTTTTACTATTTAAATCGTAAATAATTATAATATACGGAAATTTTTTGATTGACTGATAATATACCTATGTACTTATCATTATATAAACCTATTTGTTTCTTATTGTAATTTCTCTCTTTCACTTACTTATACAAGAGATACCAAGTAGAGGAACATACTGCGAAAAAAAATTGACTTTTACACAAAAATATTCCTTTTAAATTCTCCAGAATCTTCATAATCATATATTATATAACTATCGCGTGTGATTTGTGAATAGTTAAGCTCAATAACGAAAAGAGGTTTGGAAATGAAACACTACTTAATTAAATTAAGTTAATACATAACTATTTGAGATGTAACAGTAACTTTTCAATATAAAATAAAAACCGATATAATCAGAAGAACTTCATGAAATTAATTTAAAACATTTTCTCAAATACTTTTGGTTAAACTCGCTATATAAATGTTCGAAAAACTTATTTTTAATATGTATAGGGTAGTTAGTTTCAATCACATATAGCTGTAGTAGGTATTATCCTAATTAAAATAGTCTGATAAGTAAAATATTCTAAATATCTTCCTATTGGAAAAAATAAAACACTTCATATTACTAGTAGCAATAATTTTTTACAAAAAATTATAAATTTAAATTATGAAAGAATTTGGTAGGAAGCGGGGACAATAATTTCCGGAAACAAAGTTGCACTAAAAAAAGCCATTAGAAAGTTAACGCTTTTAGAAACAAAACAGCTTCTAACATTTAAAAGAGAAGAGACAGAAAAACAAAATGGCAAGTAATTTTGTTGTTCATTAATATAGATAAGGCGTCTCAAATTTTAAGTTTACAAGTATTTTTATACAACATTATATTAAAGTACTACCAATGCGCAGTTTCTTCTCAAGCCTACGGGTCATTTTCATTGATTAATACAGTTGTTAATATCAATAAATGCAATTTAAAATAATGTGCTGAATTGCATTCAACATCATTCATCAACTAAGATGGAATAATATAGTAAATGAAATCTAAAATAAAATAGTAAATAAAATCGTTTAAAGTTGCCTTATCAGCAATTTTCGCAATCAAATAATATTTGATATTTTATAATATTATTATAAAATCGATAAAAAAAAGATATGATTCATTAGAATAGTTTCTTAAAAACATGAACAAACATAAATTGTATTTTGTTTTTTTACATAGCCATGAAACACTAGTATAATGCATTCATTGATAATCTTTCTACAGTAATCAAACGTTATCTTCCAACCACTACCGCACTTAATATCTCGCTATATCTAACAATATTTCTCAACAAAACAAACATAAAAAATTCTTAGAAACCAACTAAAACCAATATTATTTAAGGGATAATAAAGAAAATATGTTAACAAATTTTAAGATGCGTTTGATGATTCATTGCAGGTGAGGTCCCAGAAAAAAAAATTCGGGGATATGTCGGTAAAAACATAAAATAATCCAAACATACAGTACGCTTGTTTCTTCATAAAAAGAATAGGAACTTTATTAAGTTTATGTACATAATGCTACCAGAGAAATTGCTACTACACAAGGGCGTTTACATGATTTTTTCAAGGTGGGGGGGGGGGGGGGGCTGTAGGGTAAAATTCTTATGACCGGGGTGGATCGAGTTATTCTGACTATGTAAGGCTTAATTAATTGTTCAAACAAAACATCTTGATATTTGAAAATCAAAATATGCTTTTTTATACAGGGTGTTTCGGAATTGCACGGCACTATTTTAGGTACGTGTTCTCTAAAGGTGCCTTTACACCTTACGAACATCACCTTCGAACAAGTTCTCCTTCGAACCTTGCCGTACCGACGTGAAGCGAACAGCCATTTATACTTCACGTGACGTTAAGCGAACCAATATGGCTGACGCACCCCAAGCTAGCTTATGATAAAGAAAAAATCTCCTTTATCAATATATTGTATATTATCTGTAAAATAAAAAAATAGGAGACGAATTACAACGTATCACAAACCACACTAGTATCACAAACAATTTCTTTCACTTACAAAAACACAAATCAAAAGTGACACTAGCGCTACCCCCGAACCCAGGCAAACAGATGAAGTAACCAGAACAGCCGAACAGTCGACGTGAAGGCTGTTCGAAGGTTGTTCGAAGGTGCTGTTCGAAGGTAAAGTTCGTAAGGTGTAAAGGCACCTTAACACAAAATAAACAAAAAAGTTCATATTAACATATATCTCAAACTCATTTTTAAACAGATATCAAAGGTTAAAGATTTATTATTTATTTACTGCATTAAGACTGACTGTACAACGTTTAACGTGTTTAATACTAAATAAAAGGTTTTAATCACCTGATAAACAAATGAACGATAAGCAATGACAGTAGTTGCTCATCTGATTGTCTAGTTCTGTGTGTTTTAGTGTGAGTGAATCTTGTGACACAGTTCAATTTATGATTATCATGGGAGATACCACAAATTTATTCACTTTTGATGAACAAACAGACATGCTTTTAACTTTTGGCGAGGTACATACAAACGGTGCTGCTGCTGTTCGAAGATATCGTGAAAAATTTCCTAACCGAAGAATACCAAATCGTAAAACGTTTGAGGCCATTGAAAGACGTCTTAGGGATAATGGTACGCTAAAACCTATATGAGTGAACGCCGGTCGACAACGATTTCGACGAACTGCAAACGTAGAAGAAGAAATACTCGATGCTGTTCAGTTATCTCCTACTACTAGTACCAGAAGATTGTCACGTCGTTTCGATGTTTCCTCTACCAGCGTATGGCGAACTTTACGCGAACAACAATTATATCCATTTCATGTATCAAGTAGGCAAGATTTGTTACCACAAGATTATAACAAGCGCAGAAATTTCTCCCAGTGGTTAATTCGACAATGCACACGAGATCCTAACTTCCTGAACTGCATTTTGGTTACTGATGAATCTTGCTTTACAAGAAACGGGATTCTTAATTTTCGAAATACCCATACTTGGGCCGAAGAAAACCCTCATACGACTGCTGTTGGACATTACCAACATACATTCTCTTTAAATGTCTGGTGTGGTCTTCTAAGCGACAAAATTATCGGCCCCTTCTTTTTGCCACCTAGGCTGTCAGGTATATCTTACTTGCATTTTTTGCAAAATAATGTGCATGATATTCTAGAAGATATTCCGCTAGGCATTAGGCAAAGGCTGCGGTTTATGCATGACGGTGCTCCAGCTCACTTTTCTCATAGTGTCACTGATTATTTAAATGCAACTTATGGAGACCGATGGGTTGGTCGAAACGGACCTGTTAAATGGCCACCACGATCTCCGGATTTAACGCCATTAGATTATTTTGTGTGGGGCTGGATGAAGTCTATGGTTTATTCTGCGGCAGTTGACACGCAAGAAGAGCTAAGAAATCGGATCGTGGAAGCCGCAGTAACTATCAACCACCATCCTGATGCAATACGAAGAGCCAGAGAAGCATGGATTCGTTGTGCTGAATGTTGCATTCAACAAAACGGAGGCGCCTTTGAACATTTACTCTAAATGTTGTAATAATAATAAATAAATAGTAATAATAAATCTTTAACCTTTGATATCTGTTTAATAAATGAGTTTGAGATACATGTTAATATGAACTTTTTTGTTTATTTTGTGTTAGAGAACACGTACCTAAAATAGTGCCGTGCAATTCCGAAACACCCTATATAATACTGTATATAATAACATAATTAATAGACGTTTGTAAGAATTAGTATCTAAGTATACATTATTATTCATTTACCATATTCATTAAGTATTATATAAAAAAGCATATTTTGATTTTCAAATATCAAGATGTTTTGTTTGAACAATTAATTAAGCCTTACATAGTCAGAATAACTCGATCCACCCCGGTCATCAGAATTTTACCCTACAGCCCCCCCCACCTTGAAAAAATCATGTAAACGCCCTTGTGTACTAGCAATTTCTCTGGTAGCATTATGTACATAAACTTAATAAAGTTCCTATTCTTTTTTGAAGAAATAAGCGTACTGTATGTTTGGTTTATTTTATGTTTTTATCGACATATCCCCGAATTTTTTAGTGATAAAATATTGTATAATTAATACATTAATAAGAATAGTGGGCTATAAAAGTTAAGATACCTGTGTTAAAAACAGTAGCATACCAGAAAAAATTTGGGGGATGGGTGACTGGTAGGTTTAAAAATTACATATACTCAAAGAGAAAAACAGAGAACTTTAATAAATTCCAGTCACACAGGGTTATGTTAAAACAAAAATATTCTTCCCCTACTATACTTCCAGGCTGTTGTTGGACACCCACATAATTCAGTCTCCCTCTGGATTTACTAACATCAATTACATTGCTCTTAATAAACAAACATCTTATAATCAGTGACATCAGGATCAAAAGTTTGATCCGATCAAATTCTTACTTCATAAACATTCACTCTTACTAAGTGCGGTCCAATAAACTTTTTTTGAGCATAATTTCTTTTTAATTTCATACTTGGCCTCCTGGAAACATTAAAATAGTTGGCCCTTCCCTCAATATATTAATTATCAGAAACATTCCAAGAGCTCCTCCCGATTTGATCATATATTTTTAATAGCATTTAGATTGCTCAGTATCATACCAATCATCATAAATCCCTTAGGATGTACAGGTTATTTATTGACATAGGCCTGTATTATAAGTATCTGTGAAGAGATGTCATACCTCTTGCAAAATACTTGATTGTAATAATTAAAATTAGTAAAATTTATGGATATTTTCTAACTTCTGCTTTCTAGCTAAAATTCAGCATTATGATTCTTGCATAAATCTATTCTTTTAGTCTTATCCTTTCAGAGCAGTCCAAGGATGACTCATAAGGATATAAGGTTATTGTAAGCTGCAGTAAGTATGGTGATAATTATGTACTTATCAAATTCCAGAATGTACATTGTTTCAGAACATTAATATATATATATATAAATATATATATATATATAAAATCTGGTAATTACACTGATCACTTGCAATGCAACTTCTGAGTAATGATAAATTTACCCTGGCCATAATGACATTTAAAATATAATTAACCCTTTAACTGCGGGAGGTGATATGAGATCAGATCGGGGGTAGGTGGCTGCGCCGCCTGTCTCAAGGTTACTAACCGCTGGTGCGCGCAATTTTCAACACCCACTGACACTCGTGCTATTATTTCTCTAGCTGTTTATTTAGGTTCCTATTTGTTTTAAAGAAAAAAAATACTTGTTAATCTCCAGTTATTATATTATTTTAGCCTGTTTTTAAACAAATCTGAATTTAATTATGAAATAACAAATTTTTCCCACAAAAGATATTATTTGTTTGTTGATATATTTTTTGATCCGGGATTATGGACCGGCCAAACCAGAATGTATATTGGCAGGCCTAGTCTCCGGTCCTATTTTTGAAGGCTCATGCTATCAAGCGTTAAAAGCTGGAAAGCACAACTTATGAGTCAGAAATTATTTCTGAAGTCTCAAGCGATCTAGCGATCAGCGCTAGACTTACAAGTTCGAGTAACATCCATTAGATCACCACACGATCCAGTATACTGGCATTGCGCAGTTATATGATAAAACAGCGATGTCAGTATACTGGCATAGCGCGCTCAGGGCACGGCCGGCTGGTGCCAGTATACTGGCACTGCGCACTCCGGGCATGGCCGGCCTCTGCCAGTATACTGGCATTGCGCAGTCAAAGGGTTAAGAATATATTTCATATTCAATAGGTGCATATGCAGTATTGTTACATTTTTTTTCTCCAGTGCTTTTGTTTCTTTAAACAAATTTCATGGTTATTAAACTCAATCCATTGGATCGCTTAATATATTAGGGTCTAAGCAGAATAGTCCCTCCTATTCATTTGTAATTCAATTGTTAATACAAAGCTATATGATCTAATTTTGTAAAGAGCCTTAACAACAAAAATAAGTTTAGTCTAATCTGTTTTCTGAAGATTTTCTTGTTCTAATGACAAGAATACTAGGGTCAAAAATTTCGATATAAATGTATTTGTTTCTTAAATATAATTTGTGCTGATAACTAAATAATGCCTCCAAAAAAATTACTATAAACAAATTAATTTTAATAGTTAGTATGTTCTAGAAACAAAAACTAACATTTCGTACAGATTCCATTACTTTCCAGTAATGCCAGTCTATTTTATACTTTTAGTACTACTTTCCATTCTTAGTACCATACCTAAGTCCTACTCCAGCTTCCTCTTTGCGACAGCATTCATTCTTTTAACACTGTTATTTAATGATATTAAATTTAAATATTTTTAAATGAAGTTCTTATAGAACCAATTAAAAGATTAATCAGAAATCAGAGAGAAAATTGTATGATAAAAACTAACAATCAGATAGGAAATTGAAGGGTTAAAATGACTAAAACATGGTTAAAAAAGTCATAAAAGCTTTATTTATGACATTAACAATTTTTTTTTACATCTACTTTCCTTTCTTAGCTTTTATTTTCCTCAAATAGAACTCAAGCTCTTTCCCCTCGAGGATGTAACCATCAGCTCGCCCACACTGCCCTGGTCGGCTGGCAAGACAAGCTGAAACCATACATATTTTTATATTAGTAAAGCAACTGTAGTAATATAAAATAATGATGCAAAGAAAATAGGTTGTAGAGATAAGAATGAATTTATAATTTAAGAAAAAAATTCTTGTGACGAAATTTTGAATGGAAAGATCAAATGGAAATTTAAAAACAAAAGTTAAAACCTATTATCAATTTAAATTGATCAAATAAGCACACCAAACCTTTCATAAAGGTAATATGGTGATTTTATCTTTTATTTTATTATTAACTTAGAGAACTTGCTATTACATTTATATACAATGATAACATTCTGCTTATATAATTGTTAAAAAAAACATTTTTAAAAATTAAATAAATAAAGGGACAGGGTTATGGTAAGGGGGGTGTAAGAGTAAAACATCTCAACTAAGTCTCCAGAGAAAAAGAAATAAGTTGGATGAGCAGATTATTTAGTAGCAGGCCCATGAAATAAAGTAACATTTGCATCAGAGTTTGAAAAGGGTCAAAAACTTCAAGGTAGATGGCTAAGGAGGTAGGTACCAGGGGCATGAATCCAAAACAATAATTAAGAAGCCATGTAAATAATTCAAACTAATGTGACTTTTTAATCGAAATGGTAGGGATGAGGTCAAATCACCATATTCGACCCGAAAAATATTATTTAACGTAACTTTAAATAATAGCCAAGCATGTTAGAGTGCGACCCATCCGCTTCATGAATCTCGAGCTGAATGTCGACAGTTTGATTTCACCCTTGACGGGTTTACTTTCATTTTGTGGCAGAACGATGGAATAAATCTTGACTTCCCCCTTAAGATTAGAATAGGTTGAATACACTTGGAGTAACCCCCAAATGCCACACGTGGCTAAGAAGATACTGAACAAAAAAATAAATTAATAAAAAGCTTTTTTTCTAATGCAGAAAATTTTCACCTTAAAGCAATGGATAATCAATCCTCCATTTTTCAAAAATACTTTATTAGTGGTATTATTTGTAATTACTATGAAATCAAAAAGTAATCATTACAAAAATGTTATTGAAGACAAAACAATTAATTATTGGTTGGGAACAGTATCAGAGCGCTGTGGGTAAAAGACTCAACAGATTACTTCAGACAGGTAATATCATCATTAAAACTGTTCACCTCAAGAAAATATTTTAGTCAAAGTTCATAAGTAAAAAAGGATTAAAATTAAAAAAAAAAAAAATATTCATACCCAGCAAACGACCAGTCTGGAATTGTTCTTCTAATGCAGGTTCGACTTTGGCAAGTTTCTGCCTCGCCTTATACTTGTTTTCTGTTTTCCTAGACCTTTTCTTGTAAAGTACTGCTTCCTCGGCTTCAGACTGAATAGACAATAGATAAAAAATAGATTATTTCTTTGTCTCAAATAAAAAAGTTTGAAAATAAAAAATAAAAAAATGTCGAAGCATCTCAGAGCGCTGTGGAATATAAAATATCATCATTAGGATTCGGAACAGCTTTATCATCATTTGTGCTTCAATAAACATTTATGTAAAATTTGGTAAAATTGAATTCTGAGGGAGGGGAGGGGTATAAATAACATATCACCTTGAGCTTCCAAATTTCAGTAAACAAACCTTTGACAAAGAATATTTTAATAAATTATTATACCACAATCCCCAAAAACAAAAATACAGTGTATATCGTTTATAACGACGTACCACTTATAACGACAGAAATCTTTAGTCCCTGGTCCCTAAGCTCATAGGTTTAATTAATTTTTATCCGGCTATTACGACCAAGGCTATTGCGACCGATCGGCTTTACCGACCCATTTTGAGTCCCCCAGGGAACAAAAAGATCGGTTATAACGTCCGTCTTTCGGAAAGAACCCTTCAATCCCGGCTTGCAGGATATTTCTTTGGGAACAGGAAGACACATCTATCACCTTTTCTTCGAAACTCCCTCCTCTGATTGTTTGTGTTTTTATTCCTTCAAACAAATTTGAATCAGTTGCGGCCTAGTTCTCAAATAAGACACTTTTTCGTGGTGATATCTGGTTGTCTGTTTGGATGTTAGTTGCGGTTTTGTTCTCCATACATTTGTGCGTGGTGATAGCATGTCAAGGAGAAGGGCATTTTCGTTAAAAGACAATTTTGCTGCACATTTACTGTCGGCAGGAAAATGGGGAGTCAAACAAAAGTCTTGCGGAGGAACTGAATGTAAAACATTAAACTATTTCAACAATATGGAAAAATAGGGACACCATTCGGGGACTGGTTGAACGCGGTGAATCGTTCAAGACAAAAAAATAAGGAGAGCTACGGGCAACAAAGTCAACTGTGCTCTAATAACATTGTTTCGAACCCAACGCAGACGAAATGTTCCAATATCAGGGACAATTTTACTCAAAAAAGCCAATAAATTTCTAAAATCGATTAATGAATCCACTTCAGAACCGTCTAGCGACTCGACAAGTAGTATTTCGCGAGGATGGATTCAAAGATTTTGTACTCGCCATATTATTTTTAAAGCGGTGACTGCTAGCGTCCCCTAGGGATAACCAGCACTTTGGCTCCCGTCAATACGGCCATCAATTCCGAAAATTACGATGATTCAGATATTTTGAATGCAGATGAAACTGAACTTTTTTACAAGGTACTGACTGATCGGACACATTTTAAGGGGGAGAAATGTTCTAATGGAAAACTGTCCAAGGATAGATTAACCGTTTTGGTGTCAGCCAATATGACTGGAATTGAAACATATACTTTTTATAATGCGAAATTTGTAGTTGTAAGAAGGCTATCATAACTATCAGCTCTTAAAAATGGCCTAGACCTGATATAACGACCGACGTTGTTATAAGCGATATGTCGGATGTAACGACGATCGCCTATAACGACGAAGTTTTTAGGGTCCCTTCAATGTCGTTATAAACGATATCCACTGTATAAGCTTATTTGCAGATGAGAAACTCTTAGAGTATCAGGAATTTGTGACAGAACAAATAAAGAACTGTAATAAATAAAAAGAGATTACTTCTTAGTCTAAAATAAATAATTGGAAAAAAAAAAAAAATTTGAAGCATTTCAGAGCGCTGTGGAATATAACATATCATCATTAGTATTCGGAGCAGCTTTATCATCATTTATGCTTCAATAAACATTTATGTAAACTTTGGTAAAATTTAATTCCTGGGGGGGGGGGGTGATTATAAATAACATATCACCTTGAGCTTCCAATTTTCAGTAAAGAAACCTTATGTTTTAATAAATTATTATACCACAATCCCAAATAACAAAAATATAAGCTCCTTGGCAGATGAGAAACTCTTTTAAGTATCAGGAATTTGTGACAGAAGAAAAATTCTAAAATTTGGTGATAACACCAATAATAATCTTTTAAAATAAATATGCTAAGAAGAAAAAAAGCAGGAATGCTTAATTTGAAATTGCCTCGTGTGAGAGAATCAACTAACAAGCAATTCTATACACACCAAGAACCACGAGACATTTTTTTTTTTCTAATTTATATAATATAAATACCTAAAAGTGTCGATAGATAGACTATACCATCACCTTTTTTACCTGACTCGCATAGCAAGAACATTATTTGGTTTTTTCTTCCCTAAATTAAATTAACTTAGTTTAAATATTAAACTATAAAAATATGAAGAAACCATAGTGATTATATTGTTTAACCAATTGAAATTTAAAAACCAAGTGCTTTTAAATCTATAGGAAGCTATACAGCAAAAGCATCTCAGAGCGCTGTGGAAAATTAATATATCTTCATTTAGATTCAGAACAGCTTTATCATCATTAATGCCTTTAAAATAATTATATATGCAGATAATGGAAATAATATCATGATAGAGGTAATAGATCATGGCTGCAAAGGAGCACTGATTTATGGCATTCAAACTACTCCGTCCACTTACTGTGAAACTTTTACTATAAGACAGATGGAGAAAGAAACAAGCAACCAACCTTAAATTGGCCATCAGTTTATATTTTTTATCATTTTGAGTTTACCAAAAATAACTTTTGGTAACCATCAAATGACACGCATGAAACAATATATCATCATGTGGCCATACTACTGCATCCTTTTTCTTTGGGCTAACAAGCACAACTGAAAATCAACATTGAAACTGAAAAAACCTAATGAGTGGGAATTCTGTGTAGAGCCAGGCGTAGAGGAAATTACTCTATCATTAAAGAAATTAAAACAACGTAGATACAGCATGAAGAGTTAATACAAACATAAATAAATCTAAACTTTCAATATCAATAACAAGGTGGAGTTTCCTTATACGAAAAAAGGCATTATCTTGACATAAACCCTTGATTCTTTAGAATACACGTAAAAATATGCTAAAATCAGGACGTAAACCTCACGGGCTATTTATCTTAATGACATTCTTCAGTTGTTGTCTCATCATCCTATACCTTTAACAAGCAACTAATATAGTACTGAGGTCAGGCAATAGATTCTTTAAATTCGGAAATAAAAAAGTAAATGCTATGAGTGCATTGTGATTTAAAAAATTTTAAGAAGTAATAAAATTATTTCAAATCGTCACGGAGCTCTCAGTGTAACTATGACAAAAATCACAGAAATAAAAAGCAGTGTTAAAACAACACTAACTTAATGTTTTCAATAATCATAAGAATCATCACAGAGCTCACATTTTGTTGATATTTAGAAATAATAAGATTAGCAAAATTCAAAGAGGTTGGTGATTAAGACTGGTCGAACGATATTCAAGCTTAAACTCAAAATATAAGTTCTAAGAAGAGAACACAACAAAAACACTCTGTATGAGATAAAAACATTAAGATTCTCGACTAATCGTTACAGATTAGATTACAGGAATCTAATCTAATCAGGCAAGGAATAAACCATAAGGTGTTACTAAACCTGAAGGTGTTAATTTTTAGAGGCTGGATGAGCAATAGGTCTACTAACCACAAGGGCTGGGAAAGTTGAGTACGCTAGAGCCTTACAATGTGGTTCAAATACAAACTGTTAATTCTTAAGGGTTGACTTATATTTCTTGGCAGAGTTTAAGTTTAAATATAAATGAAATTTGTAACTCAAAACACTTTTGGTCATAAAAAAACTCTAAGAATAAATAATGAACTCTCAGAGTAACTATGACAAAACTCAGAGAACCAGAATAAGCCAATGCTAAAACAGCATTAGCTAGTTAACAGTTCTCGAAAATATGAAATTTCATCATGGAGCTCATACAGATAAAAATCATGAAGACCAAAACAAACATTTTAAGCAACATATAAACAAAATTAACTATGATAATTCCTTATAGCTTATTCACTATCAAATACTAAACAAAAATAATGACATTATTATGTCAATACGCACCAGTTTGGCATTCTTCTTTCTTCCTAATGGGAGAGCGTAATGGGCTTCGTACCACTGCCTGAATGGAGTAGCATCAATCACAACTATGGCGTTCTTCACAAGAGTTTTAGTACGTACAAGCTCATTGTTAGATGCGTTATAAACAACATCAATGAGACGAGTTTTCCTTGTACAACCTGTATAAAAAAGGATAAATTGTTTAGGATATTAGTAAACCTACTATTTACTAACATTAACTAGACTACAAACCCTTTAGGTATAAACTTACATTCGGAACCCCATGAAAAATTTCCATAGTCCAACCTCAAAGCCCTAAACTTTGTATTCCCACCTCTAGTTCTTACCAAATGAACTCTTTTGGCACCCAACTGCAAAACAAAAGAAAAGGGATATATTAAACAGGTTAGGAGATCAATTAGATATTATAAATTTAGAACTCAAAACACTTTTGGTCATAAAAAAGAAAAAAAGAAAAAAAAACACTAAGAATAAATAATGAACTCTCAGAGTAACTATGACAAAACTCAGAGAACCAGAATAAGCAATGCTAAAACAGCATTAGCTAGTTAACAGTTCTCGAAAATATAAAATTTCATCATGGAGCTTTCAATATTTCAAGTACTTAAGAAGCAATTAATTTATATTAATAGAATTATCTTCATTGCTAAAAAATAAATTCTATCAAAGTTTGGATGAATATAAACAGGAGAAAAATTTCACGAAATGAAACAAATTAATCCACAACTGAGTAAAGTTACTGCCATGTTACTATTGGGCAAGGCCGTTTTTGACAGGTAAGGTGAACAGAACATAAGTTCACTTCCGTTGCACCCTTTTCATTTAAAAAGGGCTTCATTAGGTTTATTAGATCCCAGCTTTTGACTCCCGCTCGCTCTTCAGAAATTAAAACTCAAAAACCCAAGGGGTCTTTTCCAGTTGAGATTGGGGCCACACTTAACGGCACCATATTGAGAAGTGACTTCGTAGTACAATCCACAACAGTATTATCCTTCACAGGAACTGGGGTAACTGAAGTGCAACCTAAATAGTTTATAACTGATTGTAAATTAATGCTAAGGTCACAAAGTAGAATATTTAAGGGGTTTAATTTAGGTACTTGTTAAGGAATTTAGATTAAAAATATTAATGTGTAAAATCATCAAGCGCACATAAATAAGAAAATCATAAAAAATAATGATTGTTCTGTAACTTTAAGAAATAGTATATCCAATATGTTGCTCAGTGCTCTAGCTATCTGAAAAGCGAGCATAGTATGCAGGAGTCGAGAGCTGGGATCTAAAAAAGCCAATTAAGACCCTTTATAATTGAAATATATGCAATGGGAGTTAGCTAATTGTCACATTACCTTCTGAAACAGGCCATGCCCAGAAGAAACAAATGAGAAGCTTTACCCTCAGGGCAAAAAATTTATGGATTAACAATTAAATATATTAGTGCTGCAGTTTCTGCAAACACATTAGTATATGGCCAGTTTACATCAGAAATGAGTGATAAGAACAGCACAATTAAACAGAAAATCACATCATAACAATATTTATTCAAAAAATAAAATTATGAAAATGTCATATGAAAGGTTATAAATAGTACTACAAAATAGGGGAAGAATTAAGCAATGCTACAACCTAACTATGCTTGAGCTGTAACTAAAAATATTACAGGTGACATGTAAATCTGGAGAAATATTTTATAAATTGTCTTGAGCACTTTCAATAGAAATGAAGTTTAAATAGCTAACAAATATGAGTAAATATATGAAATTAAATATATAATAAAAAAACAAGGGATTTGGGCAGAACAACAAACTGGTTTTGCTAATGAATGCTCTATTTAATTTCAACATATATACCATAGTGAATACAGGACACAGCTTCACTAATATTAAAGCCAACTTTAAACATTGTTAAGATTCAAATTATAACTCAGTTGAGCCAATTCAACTGTGAATTCCATTAGGAAAACAACCACGAATTTAAATACAACCTATAATAGATGTGGCACCGCCTTAAAGATTAACTTTTAGGTTTGCTGCATAGAGAAGTAACCTTTAAATATTAACTTCTAAATTCAAATAAAAAAAGAATGAAAACATCAAATTACAAAATAATAGGTTGGAATAGCTTGTTTACTAAGATTAAGCACTGGAATGGTTTTTCCTAATGGGGTTATTTCTGCAACCTTCTTAAAAATCTGTAAAAGCTTGACAAAATATAGAGAGCATGGGCAGAAATGTTGAACAAAACTCAACAAATATTAAAGATGTTTAACTTTGGAAGAACGAAAAAGTATCAATAGAATGAGAACTTAGGTACTATTGAGAATAATGCAAACAAGAATAAAGCAATGACTAAATAACACAACTTTTGACACAGTCAAATCTATGAATATGAAGTTGATAAATGTACCTTAGTGTTGGCTGCTGGTCTTCCTAACTCATACTTCCTCTTCTTTCTGATGGGTTTTCTCTTACCTCCAGTCTTCCTTCTCTTATGATAATGATCTCTTGAAATACCTGGAAGAAGACAAAAGCATTGCTTAGCTCACATTCAATAAATTACTTTATGGAGTAATAACGAAATAAATGTAGCTGTAACAAAACTACGTTAAAACATTCTGGACTGGTTCTGAATAACAAGTTCGTTAAAATAGATTTGCATGTGTGGAATACAGACATACAGCCAAAAACACAACTTGAAGTTCAACGCATTGCCGAAGTTTTTTCGCAAAATAGGTGATATTAAAAAAATAAATAAAAAATATAAACACGGACTTGTAATTTTAACAATGGAAATAGATAAAACTTGGTAGATGAAAACGGATCAAATACAACGAATTAAAACTTACCCATGCTGCTCTACGAAGGCAGGGCAAAAGATGGCTACTGGACGGGTTTGATACATAGTGCCTTCTTTATAACAATGCCAATTTAAACATCGATCTCCCTGGTATACTATAACTTTATTTTCAAAAACACCATATTTGAAAAATAAAATATCAATTCGAAAAAATTAAAATGTGATGTAGTTTTATAAACAGCCAATTTTTAAAATAGTTAATAATATTTCACTCACGTTCTATCCATAGAGCAAATTACTGAATTCAAGTGAATACTTCAGTTAGTGGTGCATGCTAGTTTGTTCAAATCTCTAAAAATAAAATAAATAAAAACGTGATCCTTAAAAATTATAAGAAACTTATTTATATAAAGATTCCAACGTATTTTCAATTTAAATAAGCTATAATGAAAATTTTATCCTCCTCCAGGTAGAGGACAAGGGTGGGAAAATCATTTGTTGGAGTGGAAAATATTTTGTTGTCTCTTAAAAAAACAAGAAATCACAATTTCAATAAAAAATATTGCTTTTTCTTTTTTTAGCGATCCTGTAAATGTATCCCCCTACAAACATTTTAATGTCATAATGTCGCCGATTCCACTATTGCTATCACTTCTGGTCGTAGCCTATTGGGAGTTAAGCATGGCTCAGATCTCAACTGAAAAGGACCGGTTGGTGATTCGTTTATCATTTTTGAGTGAGAAGTTGAAAGCTGCGGTCTAATAAAACTAATCAAGGCCATTTTTAAATGAAAAGGACAGGGAGGAGTTCACTAAAATAATCACTAAAGACATAATATAAAAAAAAAGTCAGATTCATGGGGGAATCCGAACGGTTTGACAGAGGGGGGGGCTGCATCCCCGAAGGGGGTGGCTGTAACGCCACAACCCTTCCCCTGGATCTACCAATGGTCAGATGATCTTTCCAGAAAGGCCAGACACAGAAGCGACATAGTGATATCACCATGTCCCCTCCTCTGGGACAACCCGTACTAGGGATGTCACAAATGGCCGATTATATTAAAAAACTTTTTTTTTAAGCGCAACACACAACTTTCATTTACCAACCAACTTACATGAGAAATCAACGTGCTTTGATAAATGTGTAAACGCCATTTAGCAACTTCAGGGAAAATAGATTTTTCCACTTCTGTTTGCTATTCTCCTTAAGTTAAAAAGTATTATAATAATTGAAAAACTTTAAAGTACTCAATACTTGTTGATTTATTAGGTACATTTTTATTTTTTAGGGCCCTGAAAAAATCCTGATTTCACCAATAGTCGAGTTCATTTTACTGGGAGCTGCTTGTTGTAAATATACCTTGAAGGTGAATCAATAGGTGTATTTACTGCTCACAGTAAGTTAAATCTAAATGTTCCTATATTTGTCTCTTACGCCTTTTCGGAAATCGAGAAGGATTATTGTTCCTCTAAAACCAGGTTATATTTCAATCAGAAATCTATCATGTAACTGAAGTTTGTAAACTAAAACATAATTATTACAGATTATCGGGTACCATATGTATTTGACTCCATAAACTGCTTTAATTAATTTGAGCATCATGCATTTACTCTTTAAGTACACTAAAATTTTTATTTGTGATTTTACTGGAATGCAAGCGTAATACTCTGATTTGATAATCCTCTATTTAGTTGCTGATACCTTCATTTAGTTACCATGGAAACAAAGAGTTTAAGATGGAATTAGAAATCAAGCAGGGAGACACACTAAGCCCACTTCTCTTCTTCATATACATGGATGAAATTGCCACTTGCTGCAAACGATGCACTTCCCGAACACATATTGGGCAGTGGAATTTACTCCCTGTCGTAGTCTAGTTTCTCCTTTTTGCTGACGACATTGTGCTTATTGCAGGCACCCCTGAGAGACTCCAACAAGCAGTGACTGAGTGGTGTGAGGAGCTGAAACGGAAGGGTATGTCCATAAACTCTGCAAAAAGTGAGATCCTGCAAATTGGGAAATCCCAAGTGAATTTCAGGATCTTTTGTAAGGATTAAGAAATAGGAGTGGTGTCAGACTTCACATATCTGGGTACAGTGATGAACAGATCAGGGAAAGTGGACTCTGAAATAACAAACAGGATCTCTAAGACCAACTTTGTCTACTACCAGATCTGCAAGTCTATAATCAGAGACAGAGAAGTGAGTCAAGATACATAGCTACACCTTTATAAGTCCATGTACCTTCCCGTTCTTCTTTATGGAATGGAAAGTTGGGTCCTGACTGAGAGACTGCAAAGCTAAGTTACAGCAGCTGAAATGAGGTTTCCAAAAAGGAACAAGAAGAGATCGCATCTGAAACGAGAGAATTAGGGAGTAACTAGATATGCCCTCTCCAGAAAACAATCGAGAACAGACAGCTTAAGTGGTTCGGACATGTCTGCATGCAACAATATAGAGACCCAATTAAAACGATGGAGGTGAAACCATTGGGCAGGAGACCTAGAGGTAGACCCCGGAAGTCCTACTTAAGCCACACACAAGGACACTGGGAGATGGATACAGAGGAGGGCTACCGAAATGAAGATTACAGTACAGGACCGAGATGTCTGGCGCCATTGGCTAGGGACATCCTCTTGCTGAGAGGCAAATGGGTGGAAGAGAAAGAAGGAAACAAATAATTTCCATTAAATATGTATGTTCCTAAACAAGTTGACAACTCTTTCAAATGAACAGAACACCTTTACTTATATATAAACAGTGGTCTGTCATAAAAGGCATACTGCGTATGCATGAGTTCAACAGTTGTGGATTTTAACATTTTTATCCTGTATTTGTTTCTTGATTGTTTTCATAGGTATTCACTTCTGATTTTTAAGTGTAATGAAAGAAAATTAATTTAAACATATTAATAAAATCAATGGTACTTTGTAGAAAAAAACAATTTTTTTCCTTCCCCATATAAGCCCCCTCAGAACATTTGTAAATGTCTTTTTAGGGTGTAAAATTGATACCAATTAAAGGACTTCCCAAGGGCAGTAATTTTATTTTATATCTTCTCTTGGAAGGGTAATGTGAGGGGATATCACAGTTAAATGTTTTAAAGGGAACCCATTTAAAAAAGATTATTAATTTTTTTTGGCAATATCTGTTTATTTTTCCCGGTAAAAACAACATACATAAAATTAAAGAAATCAACAGGTTAAACCTAAAAGGTTAGTTTTCTTTTTAAATCTATATCCCTTCCATATAGTCTAGTTACTTTTTTTTTTTTTTTGTGATGCTATTGAAATTCATAAATATTAAATGAAATAAAAATAATCTTAAAGCTGAAATTTTTATTGAAAAACTAGATAACGAATCCTTAGTTGAGAAGGGAGATCTAGGATCAAAGGATATGAATTAATCACTGCAATGAATATTAAAATAAAAAGTTATTTTAAAAAAACATAATTTAATTTTCAAACAATCAATAAAATCAAGTTAACAAATTATAATTATATAAGACACTGTCAATAAATTCAATATGAAAATACTTGTGTATATTTAATTTTATTAAATAATGAATTTTTAAAGTTTGTAAAATAAAATAGATATATATTTATTTAATTTAAAACTAAACAATACTACTTAAAATATAATGTCATAAGACAGAAAATGCACAGCCATAGATAATTTTCTCTCTTTTCAAGCAAAGAACATTCAGCAAGTCTATACTTAACCAAATATTAGCATGAATTAATTACACATAGAATATGAATCAACTGTAACATTAACATGAGCAAATCTTCAAATATCATGGAACAAAAAATAAATACTATCAGGTTCTTAGCAAGACAAATTAAAACATATTTGGATTCTACAGAGTCAAAACTAACAAACTTATTTAATAAATATAAAAAACAAAAATATCACATCAATTAAGTCCTTTAATTACTTGAATCCATTAAATGTTAATCTAGCATTTAGAACATTCACCATTCAAGAAATATTGAAAAATCATTCAATTTACCCGATCTCACAAGATTAGAATTATGAAAATTTTGAATATTATACATAGAATAATACACTACACTATGAATAAGGAAATTAATTCTGACTATAACTATCCGCCGTCATAACAACTAACAATACCAAGTAATTTCAAACAAAGTAAAATTAAATGCAAAATAAATGTTTTTTAAAAAAGACTAATGATATTTCAACATTTTTATAGAACCACAATTTGACGAAAGATTCTTAAACTATTTACAATTCTTAAAATAATAAATCCATTTAAATAATAGAAGGGAATAAATAAAATAAATGCATAGGTTGTTCATTGATAATTAAAATCAAAAAGTGATAATTCAAATCACTCGTACAGCAATGAATTAAAGAAAATGAAGTAAATAAGAAAATTTTAACATAAGAGTAAAGAAATTTTAATATACAAAACACAACATGAGAGCATTTCTTAATAAATTATTATAATCCCTTCAATTATTTAAATCTTCAGTCTTAATAATTCAAGACCTTTTGTTTTTCTTGGCACTTCTTAATTGATAACCATGTTTTCTTTTGACTTGGGTTTTTTCTTTGTTCCATTTATTGTGAAGCTTAAGAGCAATTGCCAGATCTTCTTGTTCCTGTTTTATTCGTTTTTGAATCAATTCCTGTTCTTTGATGATTGAAAATGGAAGTTCATCTGTAATATTTGAATTTAAATCTGAAGACGTAGTATGATTATCATTTTGATTGCTGCTAGTTCCCTCTTCTTTCATTTCCACATCCTCAACTACAACTGGTTTGGTTCTTAAAAAATTGTTAGACATTACTTTCAATGAAGTCTTATTTCGAACGCTTCCGAAACCAGATTCTGGTGGATCGGTAAAGGATGAGGTTAAATTAATAGGCTTTATAATAGTGGTATCTCTTAGTTTACCATCTGAAAAAAAATATGATAAATAATATTAATAACCTTTAAATAATAATAATGTGAATCACAGAGCAAATACAGAATAAAAAGAAAACAAGATATTTTTATTAAAATCAAAACAACCTTTTAAAACAGGTACCTAAAGACAAAACTGTATATCAAGTAGGAAGCGGTGGACCCAATCCACAATTTCTTGGGTCTAAAAGAGGAAACTCCAGGGAGGCTGCCTGACCGTCGCCTCCTCTGCCAGGCAGCCTCCCTGGAGTTTCCTCTTTTAGACCCAAGAAATTGTGGATTGGGTCCACTGCTTCCTTCACCCATACACAACATTTTTGAAATGCGGGTAGTTTTCTTTGGTCATAAGCTGAGGGGGATCATTCTTGGAAAGAATGTATGGTCCAGTCTCCCTGAGCAGTTTGGCTCTTAGGGTTTCAAAGGCAAAAACAATTTTCTCAGCGGTTTCTGGTGCCTTACAGCTGTGGCATACGGGTCAAGGCGATGTTTTTTCCATATTTGAAAGGTTTTGCCCTATACCTCTATATTCCATGAGAATTTGAGACCCAATAGCCTTGGAGGACCAAGATCTTGTCTAGACACACTCCGGTGATGGGGGATACGAATACAGTAAACTGTTAAGTATTTAACATTTGGACCTTAGAAGACAAGGGGTGATTTTTCTTATTTTCAGTAAATCAAAGTTTAAATTTGAAAAAATAATTTTGTAAATGTATTTGAAAGATTAATATTTTTCTTTTTCATATAATCTAATATCTTAATCAGGTCTTAGACTTCGACTATCAGTTCTAAATGTTTCAGTGTTCTTAAATTGGCATGTGTGCATCAAAACAACTAATTGCCATGCAAATCAATAGTTTTCAAAAAGGTCAATTCCATAAAAATGTTAGCATGGATAGGTTTAGGGTGTGGAGGGAGGAATGATCATTGACTTTTTTTTTTTTTTTTTTTTTTTTTTTTTTTTTTTTTTTTTTTTTTTTTTTACTGCTTTATCTTTTTTCAATGAATTTCACCACACTGGTTTTTAACACATTTATTTATTTAATTTTATCTCTGCCATTAAATCAATTCCTATATCTTAACTAATCAAAACAACAACAATTTACTACCATATTCCGCATATATCTCCATTTTATAAAATACTAGCTAGGGTGCCCGGCTTCGCTCCGGTAGTTGTGTGGCAGTTTTAATAACAGAAAAACTTTAAAATTAAAGGAAATATAGAACAAAATTAGCACTTTCTTGAAAATTTTAACATTGTATCAATATTAAGATTCGAGATCTGCAGTGTCCGCCCAAATAAGGAACCCTATATACTTTACAGGGTGTTAAAAATGGTGGATGAACAATTCATTTTGCTGCAACTTTGTCGAGTCATGCATCGTTTTTGATGGTTTCTGTGATTATGAATCCTATAAGCCCATTCCAAGCAGTCAGCAGATAATAAGTTATTAGATTATGACTTAAAAAACTATATTTGGAGTACAACTTAAGCACCGAATACTGTGATGGTCCCATTAGATCCAGAAGTTTAGAAAATACCGAAGATTCATAGAAACTTTTTTTGTAAGACCTTTTTCCAGTTCAACCTCCCTTAATATATCCCCCCCCCCCCCCACGCCAATTTGGCCGAACTCTGCACTTCTCCAATCTTACTACTGTTACTAAGTGAAAACCAAATATCATGAGGGCACAATTTTTTCATCATATTTCTTTTTATCCTGAACTATGAGCGGTGATAAAATCTTATTGAAAAAATTGTATTATTGGAGTCAATTCATCATTTTGTCAACTGGAATGCTCATTATACATAGTAATAAAACCATTTTTTCATAACTACATACAATAAGAACACTTCAAACTTGTTATTTTCGGTTTATAATCAGTTTATTCAGCTCTTCTTTTTTGTTTTATGTCTGTTTTTATTCGCTCACTCATATTGCATTAAATTTACTTAAGTATATGTTAGATATTGATTAAATGTAATGTGTTTATCAATTAATCTTCTTATGAGAAAATTAATTTTGTAAAGTATCCAGTCGGTTTTCCAATTGATTGCAGATATATAAAATCATTAATTTATTTTAAAAGAAAAGGTGAAACTAATTATTTTCGCTTGATTTTTAAGTAATTTAAAAAGAACAGCTGACAAAATATATAACCTTTACAAATATAACGGAATGAATGAACAATAAACATTGAGTGAAACACACCCTAGCGCTTCCTGGTGGTCTGCAGCTCGAACTAAATTTTTCATTCATAAACTCGTATGTCATTTTCAGCTAGGCTAATTACATGTTGCGAGAGGCATAAAATTCCAGTCCTTTTCTCTTCAATTTCACGCCCTTAAGAGAAAAACGGAAACCTTCTTGTCCGTTAGGGGACATACAGTTGCACGCTGACATAAATCTCTTAATCGTATGTGGAGTCGTTTCTGAGCCTTTTCGGCACGCACATTGTACACTTTGCTTTATAATATATATTGATTTTACTTTAGACCCATTGTCTTATAAGGTCCACATAGGTGAAAAATTGTATTTTCAAGTTACATTGATCTCTAATTAATTGATTTAGTTTCTGGTAATATTTGAAAACTGTTTTAAAAAATTTATAACAGAAATTCATTCCAAAATGCTCCCTTCTTAATTTGATAAAATTTAGAACTTTTTTGATTTGAATTTAGAACTACCACTGGCGCAAGCAAGGGGAGGGGCTTGAAAACAGAAATATTTTTTCTTGGATAATATCACATACTGAATTAAATTTAAATTTTAAACAGAACTTTTCCATTTAGTTTATTGTCAAATATATAAATAGTGCATTTTGTACTTAACGGATATAGAGATACAGACATAGATTTTAGAATTGAATACAATTATTTAAGCCCCTCTTCTCCAGATAATAATCATGGTTGCTCTCACTGACATATGCTAAGATCTACTTAATGCTCTGGTAATATCCAAAGATCTAACTTCTTACTTGGCAAACGCTTTGGAGGTGTCTTAGGAGCTATACAGATAGGTGTGAAATGTCTAAGTTCATCTGATATTGAATCTCTTCCAGTAGATCCAGAAGAAGTAGACGGGGAAGAAGATTGACTATCATCTAATACAAAAAAAAAAAAAAAAAAAAAATTAAATAAATCATAAAAATATAAATATATAATAAATAAAAACAAGCATGTTACTTCCATAATTTGTCTCCAAAGAATTTGTGATGTTATTTAAGAAAAGGAACCAAACAATGTTTCAAAGGATTTCGTGTAATTAACAAGAAAATAAGACAATACTGAAGATCAAAATCATTAGTATATTATTCCAAAAACTAATTGTAAATTGCAATTTTACTTTCTTTTAAACTTGAACATTGGTGTATTAACAGCCATGTTAGATAGTTACTATTAAAATAGAGACTTGTGATCTTAAATACTTACTCCAATGGATTATACCATTTTCGGACAGATCATTTCTTTGGTTCTGTAATGGGGAAAAAACATTAAATATAAATTGAAAAAACAAAAATAATTTTGTATCATTTTTTAAAAATACATTAAGGCATTTACATTTTCAGTTAAGATCATGGATTTTATGTACAGGACATCAGCCTTTTCAATTTCTTCTGTTTTTCTCTTTCTTTGCTTTTCTTGTTCTAACTCTTCTTCCTATAAATGAAATAACTTTAAGAAATCCACAGTATTCAGTTCAATATCAATATGAATAGCAGAGTATTAGAGCATACCATAATTCTTTTGGCCAGTTCCTCACTGGCTTGCTGTTCGGCAAGTCGAGTTCTTTCTTCTTCGATTTTCAATTTGTGGAACATTTCATCGAATTCTTCCTTAATGGCACCTTTTTTAGCCAATACCGTAGGTACTGGTTGATCCAAAAGTACTCCTAAAACATTTTAAATAACTGGGTTTAGATAATGATTTTTATATATGTAAGTATAAGAAGTATTCATATATGTAAGATAAAAAAATATTGAAAATAACAATATATAAAGAAATACACTTGAATTCAAGTCAAAAGTTGCAGATTATTTGCACTAATCTGTTAAGTAACTTAATTTCGATTACCAAGCAAACTAATACTTAAAATTCAGAAAAAAAATCTAATACTATACAATAGATCTCTCTACTAGATGAAAAGGATTGCTTAAATACAGCTCATTATATATCAATACAATTTTTATGAAGATTTAAAAATTTAACAACTGCATAAAAGTTTATTTATATTTATTTTCCAAATCAGTGCAAAAAATAATTTTTAACTTCTAAAATTCACTGGATAGCGAATTTTGTTTAAACTATTTCCTTTTTAGCAAAATCATTTAAAAAGTAAACATTCCAATATTAGTTCTTTTTCTGTTGGCTTTACCGGCTCGGTAGGTCTTTGGCTGCCTCTTCTTTTCCCTCTGCTTATCTTATGCTATTGCTTTCTAATACAAGCCACCATGGAGGTCTACAGCATCTGTTGTTGATAAACTCTATCTATCTTTTTGGCCTCCTAAGTGGTCTTTAGCATTCATTTTTGTGTAAAGGCTTTTGATGACCGCTTTGACATGTATCGACCCCCCCCTGTTAAACATCCTTACACATATCATAAAATCGGCAGACAAATTTTTATTTGCTATCTCTTCCATTTAAAAGCATTACGATCCTCGATTGCACCAGTTACGATTCAGAGGACGTTTCTCTGAAATATTTCAACAGCAGCTGGCCAAACAATGAATGTGAAATCATTCGTATACCATATTGATCAATGACTTTATAGTCCTACTTGGAGACAAAGAAAATACTATAGTATAAAGAAGAAATATTTTTTTCACTACATAAACTGAGCAGGTTCTGAAAGGCTGTAACATGAACTTTCATATTTCTCTTTTCTTTAAATTTTGAAGTGCTAACGGAGAACTTTCATTTTCACATTTACACAACTGACGAAAAATTCGATTGTCTTTGAGTTACGTGCTAATCCAGGTTTTCCTTTTACTTTCACTTACCTATATATGAAATATATAGTAAGTGGAAGTATTGCGATCGTGAAAATTTTCGACTTCCAGTTTTCAACGGAAATACACGTTTTGGGGTCCCCTGAGTCCAAATGACCAAGTCCCGCGAAATGGTCTGTGTGTGTGTGTGTGTGTGAACAGACTAGCTCAAAAACTATAAACCGTGCGAACCTGAAATTGGGTATTTAGTGTAGGTATATGCCCGCGATGTGACAGCAAAAATTTCATCAAAATTGCTCAAAGGGAGGGGGTACTTTATTTAATAACTTTTTAAGTTTTTTTCGATTTTCTCAAAAACGGCTCTAACGATTTTGATTAAACTTGATATTTGATGTATTAATATGCCTGAGATATGACTGTAAAAATTTCATCAAAATTGATTAACCGGAGGGGGGACTTTACTTAATAAATTTTGTATCACTTTCACGTGTTTTTTTTTATTTACTCAAAAACGGCTTTAACGATTTTGATCAAACTGGGTATTTGATGTATGTATATGCCAAAGATGTGATAGCCAACATTTCGTCAAAATTGATGCAAGAGAGGGGGGACTTTACTTAATAAATTTTGTATCATTTTCACGTGTTTTTTTTATTTACTCAAAAAAGGCTTTAACCATTTTGATCAAACTGGGTATTTGATGTATGTATATGCCAAAGATGTGATAGGCAACATTTCATCAAAATTGGTCAAACGGAGGGGGCACTTTATTTCTTAATGTTTTTCCAATTTTTACCTTTTTTTCGATGATCTCAAACACAGCTTTAACGATTTTTATCAAATTCGTCATGTTTAATGAAAATTAGGTGTTCTTTAATATCAGGTAAGCTTTATCATTATTAAAATGTTCTGAGGGGGCTTAAATGGTGTAGGGGCCTTTTTTGTTTGTTTGGTTTTTTATTTTCTATAAAGTACCTTTGGTTTTGTTTATATGGAGAAATTAACTGTCTCTAGTTACGCCTAAATATAAGAAATGGCTAAATATGAGGTATGATAAAAATAAAGAATACATATAAAAGAGAAAAAAATAATGCGGAGTACGCTAATGACAGACGTTTGTTCATAATTAAAGCCGTTCTCGTCATCTGAGAAGTAACAATTAACAAAACCCATTAATTTCTAATCTAAGTTAGTTGGTGAGTGAAAGTTGTGTGTTGCGAGCACGCACCAGATTTTTTTCATTCCTCTTGTCCCAGGATTTAGGAAGGCATCGACTATTAATCCCGATGAAAAGTAAAGGATATGTTTAAATAGATTCCTCAATCATCAATTATGATCCAATATCAAGAGTAATGGCGCACCCACAAAAAACATGTTTTAGTAGTGTATGGAATATTCTTTCTCGGATGCTGCTTAGGATGAATCCTATGATAGGCCATGTATCAGAACTGATTTGATTATAGTAGTGTACACTCTCAACAAGCAAGAGTAACACTGAAAACTAACATTACAATAGTAGAGCTAAGATCATAAGGTTCTGAATAAGCCAATAACTTAATTTAATAACTAATAAAAAATAATTTAATTTCATGAGTTTAAATAAGAGTTAAGATATTTGAAAAAGTCAACTCTCAGGAACAATCTAACTTTTACTTCGACCTGTTGCCAGAAACTTTTGGGCTTACTTATTGAATAAATAGTTTCCTCTTTATTATTGACTGCTTAAATTAGTAGGTCTCTTCAGGGCCCCTCAGTACTTTCTAAGGATTTCCTATCAACTTAAGATGTCATAATCTTTTAAGATTATATGAGAACCGTGAAGAAGTTGTATATTAGAGTAATAATCTTACGTAATACGTAACCATTATTCCCTCTTTCATTCATGTTTTATGAAGGAACTATTCTTAATAGTTCATTGGCTTGGCGAAAGTTCTGATCAATACTCTCATAAAAATTGTTGATCACTTCAATAAATGGGAGGATCGTAGTGACATCATACAGATCGGTCACCAAGCAACAACAGTGGACCAGTATTAAGTTTCTGATAAACAAGAATTCTAATTTAAAGCAACTTAGATGAGTTTAAAAACATTTAATATATTCGTTAATCATGAAGGGTAATAATATAATACCCTTCATATCACTGTTTTGATTCACTAGTGACATAACTTTTAATGTTTTTGAAAATCCATGAAAACACTAGTATTAACTACTGTATGTGATATTTAGAATGCTGCATGGTATCGGAACAACTGAACTCCAATGTCAGGCCAGATCAAAAAGAGGATAACATCTTTATTATGGAACTCTGATGTTTAAAATACATCAACAAAGCATATCAAAACACTTCTTTTAATTTAGCATATTAAAACAAAGCAGAACGACTGAACTTTATGAAGACTTTTTAAAAAATGACAGTTTGTAATGAAATAGTATAAAGCAATACTTAACTGGATGGTTTAATTACATCTGATAGGCAAAAAATAAATGGCAAACAGTTGTCAGTTAACTTCTGAGCAATGAATTATAAGTGTAAGGGCCAATAAACCTAGTAGTAACGGAAACAAACAAAAAACTACCAATAGTTCTACCGTGATGGAAATAAACGTTAGGAAACAAAGAAATAAACTTACGACTTGCAAGGCCATCTTCCTCTCCATTCAATTTCCTTTTAATTTCAACAGGGAACTGTTTTTTAACCTTCTGCCAAAAGTTTTGATCAACGGTCTTTTTCAAATTTTTGGCTAATCGAAGGAATGTACCGATTCTTGTGCGGCATATCGGACAAACTAAACTGTTATTTTCAACTGTCTTTTCTAAACACTGTAAACAAACAACATGCTTGCACGGCAAGGACACCGGCTCAATATAAATTTCCTGGCAAATGGGACATAAGACATCTTCAAATTTAAGTTTACCATGGTTCGGTTTACAAACCACAGCCGACATCCTCATATCAGCTGAGAATGGCGGGTAATCGTGATTACATTGTGATCGCTGCAAACATGATCAGGAGTTCAAAACAATTCCGTTTAAAACTTGAAAAATGTAATCAACCGAGGGTTTTTATCAAAAAGTTTTGATTTATTTTTTAAAAAAATCCATTATATTAATTAAAATCTTTAATAAATTTTCCGTAGGTATTTATTCAGCTATTTTTCAAAAGCACCTTAGTAATATTGTTTTAGTTTTTATTTCACCATAAAACTGTTCTATTCTTGGTGAAAAGAGCTCATTTGTTTTCTTGCAGGTTTTAGTTTCAGCCCTTTCTCATCAGCAAGTAAATTTTGTATTGCATTATTGTCTATTTAGAAAAATCAATGTTTTGAAATATTTTACTTATTTAAAGGTATATATATATTTCATCTTATTTATTTCTTAATTCAGAATTACATATATATTTGTTAAAGTTTAATTTTGGTCGTCTTGCAATGCTATCTACAAGATCCAAAAAGGACGTTTTTCTTTTAAGATTCTGCTTAGAGACGTTTAAAAAGTAATGGGGATAAAAAAAGGAAAAATTAACTACAACAAAATTTATTATCTGTAGAAATTCACACAAGCATAATTAGGCATTAATTAAGGCACTTGGAATGCACACATTTCTTATTTATAATATATACAAATCATAATTATAAGATAGCTTAAATACAATATTAAAGCAAACATTAAAAATTAATAGAATTATTTTCATTCATTGCAATAGTGTCTTATATATTTATGTAAAAATCTCAAATTAAATATAGTACCAGTAGTCCTTTTCGTGGTATTTTTTCTCGTCATTGAAGAAATTTTTTTTATATGAATCACTGTAATTCTAAAATAGTAAACTATTGCAATTTATTTTTATTCAAAAAATGAAAGACTAGTGTAACAATTTTTTTTTTGGTAAATGATTGCATTTTCAACGATTACACATTCAAATTTAACTCATTCAATAATCAATATTCCTACAATATTTATATACGAAAATACAAAAGCATAATGGATATTTTATATACATTACATATTTACATAAATTCACCCTTAGTATAACAACTATGCAATAAAATATAATAAAATAACGAATCAATTTCGAAAAGTTTATCAAAACGTCGAATATATCGAAAAGACAAATTCAATGAGTAAACAACAAGCAAATTATATAAATTTGTTATAATCGATATTTCATGCATCGGTCAAACCAGAGTTTTAAAACTCTACCCATTTAAAGCTTTCCTACACATATAAATAAATATAGCCTTAAAAGAAAATTAATTTCACTATATGTTTTTCGAATCGATGTTTAATGCTTATGAATAGCAATCGAATTCATATTGACTTACATACTAATAACTAAGACACTTAATACTAATAGAAAATTCGGTATTTTTAATAATTCCTAGCTTTTCTATGATTACCTTTCTATGAATATAAATCATTTAAAATTTGTTTTACCGCTAAACGGTCTACATATAATTCTTCAGTTGAATCATATCAACAACCAAGGAATCAAACACAATTAACCTACATGACATTTTTTGAAAAGCTTTTAGGAGCCACTGCGGTGGTCGAGAAAAACCATTTAAACGATATCGTTTTGTAATAACTGAAAGTCTATTTATGTAGAATATCGCTGAAAAGTATAGGCTCGGCAATTGCTCACATGATCGCACTGTAGACAGTGATCCGAATTTAGCCGAGTCTTTCCGAAAATAATTGAACCTCGCTATCGCGGTCTATAACTGTCTTGTGCAAAGACAGTAGAGTAAATTTCTTGAAAACCCCTCAAACCATTTTTTAGTTTTAGACCAGTCTTGTATTGGACGAGCGATATTTTCTTCCTATTCAACCGATTTAACTATAACGTATTAACTACCTATGTATAACCATGAATAATTGAGGGTTTTTTAGATTATTTAAAAAAATCAATATATTTTTATGGTTCCGATCGGTTACAATAAGAATCCTTTAACGAAGGAAAAAATAACATTATTCAGCGCAATAATTATCATAACATTTACGAAGCTAAGAATAATAAATAATAAGAAAAAATATGGCTTTATTAATAGACGATGAATCATTTAAGATATTTGTTAAGATACGACCTTACGTGAAAGATATCTGTTTTGGGATTAATGATCTCTTAAGTGAGCGTACTTCGACATTTTTTTTTTAATATGTGCCTTAAATAAGTAATTTTAATTATTAATTGACACAAAATTCTGATTGAATTCCCATCCTCAATGTTATGTGCTCGCCAGCATACTTTACTGTATGGTTAAACGATAGTACCCTAGGAAGAATGTAAAGAAAATGAGTTCTTTGGAGAACATTATAGTATTAAAGTAGAAGAAGATATTGTTAAAGTAGTTTTTTATGACCATCGTATGTACCAAAATTGCCGTTCCACTCGCCAAATGGTTGACTTAAAAAAAAAAAAAAAATAGTGTTTAAATTACTTCAAGTCTATTAAGTCTTCTGGGATAATAAGCTATGATAATAACGAACTTGCAGCTAAAATTATTAGAAATTAACATAGCATTGGGTTTTAAATTAGGATCAATAAATTAATTATTGAAGTTGATGGGTGGTAGTGGTGCATAATCCCGGCTTTCGTCCCTCGACTCCTCCTTGACGGAAACGTAGTAGTAACTGTTGGTTTTGTCATCTTCCTGTTGAAGTTCAGGAACGTACTCCATGATGTGACCTTTGCTGGGGTCAGTGAGGTCTGGTATGGTAGAGTAGTCGTTCCTTTGCTCCTCTTCTATGTGCGGGAATTCTTGGTTTCTTAGGCAGCCATACATGAAGTCAGTCTGGGAGTAGACGGAGGAGTAGACTGGCGAAGATGGCGGAGGGTACGTTGTGGGTACTGAATACGGGTCGTGGTACTGTGGGTATGGTGGCCAGGGTTCTGCGGGACCTGGGTTCGTTCCCTGCATTCCAGGACCAGCTCCACCGAACGCCGACAATCCGCTGAAGCCACCGCTTCCCAAAGAAGTGCTAGTACCTCCTGGAAAAAAATAGATTTGATTATTTTTATACATTAATATAGTGGCTTACCATAACATCCAAGAAAGAACTGACAAGTTGGATGACAATTAAATTATTATATCAGAAGTGAACAAATAAGAAACATCTTTTAATTTTCTGCATTGAATTTTGTTTTATGTCTTCTTTAAGGCATCGTTCGTTTAGAAGAAGAGTTTCAAAATGCGAAAATTTTCTTTTCCTACTTTCTTCCATACTTTAATAGATTTGAGAAACAGCAATAATGATGACAGCAGATGCTTCAGTAAAATTTAAGTTTTTTGCATTGTGGCACTAATTTTCCTCACGAGCGATATTCTGATCTAAACTTAGGCAACGTTTCTGGCATTCGCTTTTCCAAAGATGGAATGGGTTCCAGAAACAGCAAATATTAATATGTTTATGAATCTATTCGTTATGTTTATTACATTATATAATTCCAAACGTTCAGTACGGGAACCAAGGGCGGATCATGACAGATCATAGGGTCATGAACCCTCCCCATATATTTTAGTTATTTTCATTTTTTTAATTATTTTTTCTCGCATTTTTAAAGGAGTAATGCAATTACCTTTCTGCTAAACCAAAAACTTAACACTTTAGATTGCAGTTATTACTGCTGAAAGAAAGTAATCCATTTAGTAAATTTGAAAACAAAATTGCTCTCAGGCGAAATGAATGAGTCACTGGGGAGTCATGACCCCCGCCTACCAAATTTTGAGCTAAATCTGTTCCGCGATCAACTTATTAAGCTCCATTTAATACCACAGACCTCTACGGTATAATAGATAGAGATATTGAATAAAAATTCACTTTGGTGACAGTTCCAAAGGTATTGTGTTGTGGATTCACTTATTTAATCAATTAATATCAAGTTATAAAACATCTATTTATTTACTTAAGGATTCCAACCATCAAAGGATCCAGGGAAGGGGCTAGGGGCCCATCAAGAGGTAAGCATAAAAATCAATATATATTATAAAGCAAAGTGTACAATGTGCGTGCCGATAAGGCTCAAAAACGACTCAACGTACGTTTAAGAAAGTTATGTCAGCGTGTTGCTTTAGAACCCCTAACGGAGAAGAAGATTTTCGTTTTTTTCTTAAGGGTGTAAAATTGAAGAGAAAAGGACTGGAATTTTAAGCCTCTCGCACCATTTAATTAGCCTCTCTGAGATTGAGATACGAGTTTATGAATGAAAAATTTAGTTCGAGCTCCAGGCTACCAGGAAGCGCTAGGGTGCGTTTCACTCAATGTTTATTGTTCATTCATTCCATTCAATTTGTGAAGGTTATATATTTTTTCAGCCGTTCTTTTTAAATTACTAAAAAATCAAGCGAAAATAATTACTTTCACCTTTTCTTTCAAAATAAAATAATGATTTTACATCTCTGCAATCAATTAGAAAACCAACTGGATTCCTTAAAAAATTAGCTTTCTCATAAGAAGACTAATATATGATCAGCATATTATATAATATATACTTAAGTAAATTTAATGCAATATGAGTGAACATTTCTTAGTAGTACAGTGAGCGAATTAAATCAGACATAAAAAAGAGCTGAATTGACTGAATATAAATCGAAAATAAAAAGTTTGAAGTGTTCTTATTGTATTTATGAATAAGATTTTGGTTTATTTACTACGTATGATGAGCATTCCAGTTGACGAAATGACTAACTCCAACTACACCATTTTTTCAATAAGATTTTATCATCGCTCATAGTTCAGGATAAAAAGAAATATGGTGAAAAAATTGTTCCTTCATGCAAATTTGGTTTTCACTTTGTAATAGCAGTAAGATTCGAGATCTGCAGAGTCCGCCTACATTACAGGGGGATATCTTAAGGGAGGTTGAAATGGAAGAAAGGTCTTTAAAAAAAGTTTCTATGAATCTTCGTTAGTTTCTATACTTCTGGATATAATAAGACCATCACAGTAGTCGGCGCTAAAGTTTTACTAGAAATATAATTTTTTGAACTAATAGATTTTTCAACAATTATCTAATAACTTATTATCTGCTGACTGCTTGGAATGGGCTTTTAGGATTCAGAATCATAGAAACCATCAAAAACGATGCATAACTCGACAAAGTCGCAGCAATATCAATTGTTCATTCCCTATAAAGTATATAGGGTTCCTTATTTGGGCGGACTCTGCAGATCTTGAATCTTAATATTGATACCAAGTTAAAACCGATGTTTCAAGAAAGTACTAATTTTGTTCTATATTACATTTAATTTTGAGTTATTTCTGTTATTAAAACTACCACACAAGCTCTAAAAGTGGAAAATGGATTTTATTTCAACATTGAATTGCGATTTAAAACTTTGCTATGTGTATATATTTTAAAGAAGGTCCTTAATAACTCATGGAATTATTAATTTCATAAATACAAATTAAGGTATAGAACTCTATGATCTTAGGAAAATGTTCACCGATTTCCATCATTCAATAATGCCAACATTCATAAAATTCTATAACGAACCTGCCGAAGGTAAATATCCGGTCTTCCTTGGGGGCTCCCTCTTCCTCCACTTGGCCCTCCTGTTCTGGAACCAGACTTGGACCCTGGACTCCGAAAGGTTCAGCTTAAGGGCTAGTTCTTCTCTTGCGAAGACGTCGGGATAAGGTGCCCTTTCGAAGGCTCCTTCAAGTTCTTCGAGTTGGTAGGATGTGAATGTTGTCCTGGAATAAAAAGATAAATAAAATACGTGAACTTTTTAGACTGCTTGGTAAATCTGTTTAAAATCTTAAATCCACCAGTATGGAGGATCGCGACGGTGACCCTAGGATTTTTTAAGGGAGTAAAAAATGCTTGGCTATGCCGTCCTTCGGATGGGACCTAAAATTGAGTTCCCTAGCGATGTCAGGTACTCGTTAAAGATCCCTATCCTAATTTATACCTAGATGGGTAACATTTAGGACTCCCACTGTAGCATCGTCCGATTAGCCTTAGCTTAAATAATTTGTAAAAATAAAAGAGTTTCTATTTCAATTTACTCTCCGCTACTCATTTTTTTTTTTTTCCCAAAGTAGCTATTTTCTATTCACAAAAATAATTTAATGCCCGATTTTCAAGCAACACATTTTATTGCATTTTTTGCACGTTTTGAAGTTTTTAATTCACGTTTTGCAGTTTTTATTGCACGGAATTCCGAGCTTTAGATATAAGTAAGAAACCTGAATTAAATTTAACTTAAAATAAAATTTTAATATAAATTTTCCGCGCTATAAATCTGTCTCCCGTGACAAGTCCTTTGCGTCCTATACTATACTACCCCACTGGTTCCAGTTCTGTGGACGGTACGTCCTGTTGCGTAACATGGAGGTGCTATCTTAATTTACATTAATGTAAAAAAAAAAAAAAAAAAATTGCCTCAATCATTTATCAGAGATGTGATGGCTCAACGCTTGGCAACCCTAAATGATTCCTGACAGTCGGAATAATGCCTAATGCATGAGAGTCGCCCGCATGTAGGCACATCTCCGACTCGGAGCTGACCCCTTCGTCCACCCTGGGACCCGTGGGGCATGGGGGATGCCACGTGGCATGGATGGGGGTCTCTGCCACCACCGTATGGTTAGCTTATGCATTTCCATCCAGTGGCACGCGACCCTCATCTTACTAAACCATGGGATAATTATATCAAATAGTTTTGGCGCTCAACTCACCTGGTTTTTTTCTTCTTCACTCCGTTATTGTCCGTCTTTTTGCTTTTTGATTCGGATTTCTTGCTCGTCGTGCTTGTAGTGACGGAATCCACTGCAACTAGAATCATACGAATTGATTCATTATCAAGCCATTCTGATAAAACTAAAAATAAAAAAAAATAAGTAAATGAAAAAATATATTTTATTTTAAAAAAGATGAATGGCAAGACAATTATATAAATTATTAAAGGGTCGATCCATATCAAATGGTCTAGAGGGGGTTGCTTCAACTTTTTTAATTTTTTTAGTATTTTTACCATAGACAATACAATACATTAGAAGTAACAAAAATGCAATTAGTTAAGTTTTTTTCATTTTTATTTTGTAAATGGCGGCCAGTTTATTGTCGACCAAACGGTTATTTTTTGCTATTTGGTAGTTCTCTGCGTCAAATCAGATATCTCATATTTTACTCATCCTAGAACATTCAAGTAAAGACCAATCTCTTTAGGAAGATCTGAACTTCAATAAAGGTTAGTACAAGTCGGTCCATATACACCTTCAAAGTTCTAAGCGGTAATATTACAAAAAATGGGTTTTCCGAAATTCTTTTTACTATAAGGCAGATGACCAAGTGCTTGTTATTTTTTTTATTTGATAGGTATAGGTGGGAAATCTAAATTCATAAAATTTTATTCCTTGGTTAGAGGATTGGACTGTCAAAATTTTATTTTGTGGACACGATTAGTTGCAAGGATATAAAAGACTGAAAAGTACCAAAATAATTATTATTTCCAAAGCGCTACGACAGCATATATATATTTTCTTTCGGTTTGTTTTGCCATATTCTGTTATTTGCTGCTACGCCAATAAGGATTCAATACTAATTTGGCATACTTTTCAATGCTATATATCCTTAAAATTAGAAGTCCGCAAATGAACATAGAAAAGTATTTATTATCCTTGGAATTAGTTGAGTCCACAAAATGAAATTTTGACAATTCAATGTTCTAGCCAAGGAGTTAATCTTAGCCAAATTTCGAATTTTTATTTACATGCCCAACAGAGATATTGAGCTTTAAACCTTTTTTAAGATTTAAATTTTTTTTTAATAATTTAAGCAGCTTGTTAGTAGTTGGAGCAACCAATTGATTTCTTTTTGGACCACTTGATATGGATTGACCCTAAAAATAAAATCGAGTTATAGGAATGGGATACTAGCAAGGATTTGCGTGCGAGATCTGTTCACGTGACCAGGACAGCTTCAGCTTAGTGGTAGATCAAAAGTGATCAACTGATTTAAGTCCCAGAATGAATGAAGAATATAAAAATATTGTATAACATAAAGCATAAAATTAATTCCTTTTAAGCGACTAATAAAACTCAGTTGATAAAACCCTATTTTGGCTTTTAATTGTTGGATTTACATTAAACATTAATTAATATAATATTAAATATATAATATTAAAATTGTTAATATAGGCCATTTTAATAAAATATAATAAAATTATTAACACATGATTTGTATTTGTATAATATCACTGGTGTTTGGTCAAACGGGGTTAAGTCATCGAATGTGAAGCTGAAACAACGATTTACCAGGCTATTGAAAATCATTATAAATTCTTTTTGATTGCATTTCTTTATTCCAGAATAATAAATGAAACCATATTCTTTTAAAAGAGACTGTAATAAATTATGAATAACGAATATATTATAGTCAATTATGAATTTTAAGAAGACGAGACAAAAACATTTTTTATGATTCAAACATATATTATATATAGATATATTAAGCTAGATGGATTATTTTACTTGTTAAATTTAGTAAAATATTTAATTTCAAATCGGTGGGCAAGTAGTGATTGGTGGGTGGGTAGTGATTGGGGGGTTCAACGATCATACGGACACTGGAGGAATATTTGAGTCATTTTAATCAGTTTTGCATGATTCATTAACATTATTTTTTTTTCTTTGTATTACTAATTTTGGAAGGGAAGAGCCTGTATAATATACTACGCCCCTCCTGTTTCATCTTAAGGAGTCTATCAACTGTATCATCTCTGTCGTCTTAATTGAATGAATCATTTCAAGAGCGAAAGGTCAAATTTATATCGTACATATCGATTGTAAGTGACGTCTTTCATGATTGACCACCGCAATATTTTTTTTTTTTTACTGTTGAGTTAATAGTCTAGACAAATTGTCTCTGTGCTGATAATATATCCATCATCGAATTCCACTATAAAAAATTTTACCTGTGCATTTTTTACATGTGCATTTAAATATTTCGTTAAGGTCTCATCTGTTCGTTGTTTTTTCTTATTTAACTTCTTGCCAGCACATTTACTCATTACTTCTGTCAATTTAAAATTTATAAAACGCCAGAATCTGAATAAATTGATAATTTCATGCTAAAGTAATATATAAAAAAACATCAATTATGCAATTGATTTTTTTTATTATTGCTTTAATATTACAGAAAAGATTGCTTTAATATTAATGATGGTATGATCACTGCCAAAGTTTTGATACTATTTTTATCAACAGTGTTGAAAGGAATTGGAGAAAGTGATTGAAGTGTCTTAGCACTTCAAGTAATGAATTTCAATTTAAGTTGAAATGTTGGAAGCTTCCTTATTTACTTCCTTCCTTCTTTTATTTTTTTTTTTCCTTTTCTTTTTTTTTCTAGCCGTATCCTTTTTATACGTATCTAAAAATAAGAAGACAATCTGCGAATCCCATGGCAGAACGTTTTACTCCCATTAAATTTTTTTTAACTTCCGGGATTTTTTTAAACGCGAGCTTTAGTATTCTGGACTCCTATTCTAGCCTCTACACCATAGGTGACCCCTGTTATGAGGAAGTTATTCTAACTTCCTTGATTATATTACATATTGAAGTTTATACTTATATATAATAAATAAATTATTTACTATTATATTATTATTATTACTATATAGGATAGTTACCTGGCTGTTCCTTCCTCTTGGGAGGGTCCGGGAGGGGTGCTAGTTCTTGGGTGTGGAACATCCCCTGCAACTGTTCCATGTCTGGGCACTGCTGTCCGCTCTGCCCTTGTTGCTGTTGCAGTCCTAACATAACCTGTGATAATAATAATAATATAATACTTATTACTTTATTTATAGTTATAATTATTATTAAATTATTTTGTATTTAATAATAAAACACCCTTTATCACGGGCGTCACCGCCGGAGGGGGACGCGTTCCTCCCAATATTTCGGCAGGAACGGATCCGATGTAAAAAAAAAAAAAAATAATAATGCGACTTTACGAATTTAACCAATAAAATATCAATATTAAATATTAGTTAATTACAGCACACTCTATTGTTAAAAGCATAGTCATAATATCAGGCTTATAGTAGGCTTATCCCAACCTATATTTGATGAATTATATTTTTTTTTTCATTTCAGCTTGAAATGTTTTGTTTTATGACTTGTAAAAAAGTTGTGTCCCCGGAATTGGTCTCCATTTCTTTTTTAACCAAGCATCTTGATCCTACTTTCCATCAATTCGATCAAGCTTAAAGAATTTGTTGAGAAGCAATGAAATTAGTGGGATCAGGATCAGAAAAAAAAAACTTATATAAAATTCAATCAAGAAATTTTGGCCCACATCCTTCAACATTAAGCCCTAACAACTCGCTACTTTATAACCGAGGCATAAATCGACAAGTTTTAAGAGACTATAGATACATTGAAAATACATCGTTGGAGGATGAATTTAATTTTCCCAACAGTTGTTTTTAGGACTTATTATTTCAACTTTTAGCCCCCTCGAATTTCTCCTACCCTATCTAGGAAAATATTTAGACGTCCTCCCCAATAATTTGGTGCTGGTGACGCCCATATCCATTATCGTCAGAGTTTGTTTTGGACATTATGGTCAGTGAATAAAGATGTGTATGCATCGAACATTCTTGTTCGTTCAGCCTGTATTATTTTTATTATTATTATAAGTAATCGTTAAGTTTTTGATTATCTGATTACATTTATTAAGTAGAAAATAAAACAATAAAGAAAAAAAACAAAAAAAAAAACAAAAACAGTTAGATGAAGAAACGACTATGATTAGTGTATTAAACGTATAAAGGTCTGGCCACACATGTCTGCACCGGATCCGCACCGTAGCAATAATATAGGTTATGTTCATAATATTTTTAATTTAACTTACATATTACCTTTAGTTATGCCTAAAGTGGCCTGTGTCTGACATGTATGGCCTGAACTTTAGGCATAACTAAAGGTAATATGTAAGTTAAATTAAAAATATTCTGGACATAACCTATATTATTGCTACGGGGCGGATCCGGTGCGGACATGTGTGGCCAGACCCTAAAACTAACAAACTTGAAGAGTTTATAAAGTTATCGGTAAAAAAGAAATTATTTTAGGTTTTTTTATTAAATTGCAAAATAACCACATTCTTGCCACTTTTTATCTTTCTAAAAACCTGAAATTAAGAATAATTGGACTATCCTTCGTTCTGTACTTATTTTTTAAATATATATTTCAACTAGTATTGTGTAAGAATTAATATGTAACTGTAAGATATGAACACAAATAGATTACTTCGGTACATTCAAATGTACAACTAAAATTCTTTTACTATAACTAGAAAGTAACTATTAAAAAAAAAATCATCACTAAATAAAAGGATGACAGATGAGTCAACCGTCCCCCACTCAATATCAGGAGATTCATTGTGAAAAATAATTCAATTTTTTTTTCTTTAATAAAAAATAAAATATTTTTATTTCCAGGTGTTCTAAAACTAAATCCCTCACGTTCCCCGGATGGTCTTGGTAATTTTTGTGTAAAAATTTAAAATGTACTCTAATGGAAATTATGTTTAACGATTGCTTTATGAAACGACGGCTATTATAGCTTTATTGTTTATCAGGTATTATCTAAATTTCTTTATTTTAATTGCCCTATATATTGCTCTTTGCAAATGCTATTTAATTTTTTTTTGGGCGACAATTTAGTAATCAATAATACAATAAAATTAAATAAATAAGTTAATTATAAATGTCTAAAATCTTATATTCAGTCTCCTTTCTTCGAATGTAAGTATATGTGAAGGTTGAGTAAAGTTCTATTTAATTTAGTTTTTTTTTGTGCAAACAAAACGTTCTTATATGGAGAAATGTAACTAATATAACATACCTGTATTGAATGAACGCCACTTGACTGAAGTTTACTCATGCTGCCATTTCCGGAAAAATCCGAAAATATCGCGTCGTCGAATGGAGTGCCATCCATTTCGGCGGGTTCTAGCTTGAACATTAGGTCTTCCACGGTGCTTCCTGGTTTCAAGTTGGATAATGTAAAAGAAAAAAACTTGGAATCGCGACCAAGTCTAACGATGATGGAAGTTGATGAATGATACTAATTACGAACGGCCTAGAAAGAGATAGCGTAGAGAAAGCTCATTGATCGCTATTAATTTCTAAATTGGCCTAATCAAATTGATAAGAGGCGCTAAGCAGGGGCGAGTTAAGACCAATTCAGCCAACTAGACCCAATCGAGCTTATTTGTTACAATTGTCGAAGGCCCGGACCTCGCCAGTGTGCGGTAAGACACAAAACAGTGAAGAGGTATCGGGCCGGCCAGGGCGAGGTGGGAGGGGCGCGTTCCAGGTGGGCGTGGCTCGGACCGGCCAATCACGGCTCTCCGCGCCCCCCACCACACGCCATCTGATTTGTCGAGCTGTCCCACTCCTCCATTTACGCAGCCTTTTGTATACCTCTTCAGCCATCATGGAAACGCAAGTCGGCATTTGGAAAAATTGTTTACAAAATAATTTTATAAATTTTTATTTGAAAATAATATCGCAGTGTATTATGCCGCATCGAGAGACTTTCTTCCATGATCATGAGAATCGTGCACATTCTTCCTTCCTAAAATCAAGGTAATTATAATTTTAATCTCATATAATACTATAATTTTATTTATTTATTTGAATTTATAAAGGACTATCATTTTAAAATTATATAATTAACTACCTACCATATTACTTTTTCCTTAATTGAAGTGTGGAAATGCATGAGGGTCTAAGTGCCAAAAAAAAATAATGCCAAATTAATGTTGTTTTTTTTTTTGCCATATTGTTATATGTGCCAAAGCAGTTCTTCAGAAATGGGTATAAGTAATGTTGTGTTGTTAGAAAAGAGTTCATTGAACGTATGAAAGATGGCATGGGTGTAAGCACTGAACGCAGTTCACTCTGGAGGGTATAAGTCACATCATTTCTGTAAAACTTTTCCTAAGGCACTTATACCCTTATGCATTTCCACGCTTCAATTTATATAGAAAGTATTCAAATTTATAAAATCGGTACTGTACACATTCTCGGTCTTACGTATGACAAACGACTCACATTTTTTTAACCTTTGAACTAGTAACTACACAGAAGCTATATTCTTACTTACTATAACCTATATTGACGCACTCTTCGCAGATATTCGGTATATCTGAAAAGACCCATTTATAAAGATTTCAAACCTTTTTAATATCGAATTTTACACCTGATAACTATGGTACTTTAGCACGTGATTAACAAAACCGTACATACCGACTTGCACTTGCCTGCTTTTACAAAATAATGTCTTTTACATACATGGACATTTCAACCGACTGATAAGAGAAATGGTAACAACTGACATAACATGTGAATAGGAGATGAAAAAGGAGTTGGATGAGAGATCTCCCTCATTATCAAACCAGACTGACAAAAGACAGGGAACTGACTCAAGCCATGTCAATAATAGATTAGCATACAGGCAATAAAATTTTTTTTTTATTTTCACCTAATATTTAAAACATCAAAATAATGTTTTTTGATGTGTTACTTAAAATAATCTTAATTATTTAATGATCCTTGCCTCCTTTTATACTCTATTAACAATAAGAGTCGTCATAATGTCGATGTATTCGTTCACATCTCCAAAACCGTTATTTTGCTTTAATTGACTCTCATTCTTTTTAGCATTTCTATAATTTATGTGTATTCATGTTTAAATTTAAACATCGAGTTTTTTTTTTTTTTTATTTCATAATAAGGAAACAATTTTTTATTTTCTTGTCAGTCTTATTATTTTTGTTGAAACATATGGTTTATCCTGATTTATTAGACATTTCAGTCTAAAGGTTATGCGACTATGAAAACAGCAAAATGTTTATAATTCTATATTCTCATTAGCAAATCGTTCAAAATAAAGAACAATGGTTACTTATAATAATTCACAAGTATAATTAATACTGTAATAATTAATAGGAAAAGCATATGATAGTAATAAAAATAATACTCCTATATGAGGTTCTTCTTAAGGGACATGTTATAATCTTTCCATCAGCACGATTGATAATATTTTGCTAATGTGTACTATTTCACTTATATAAATATAATAAAAATGAACCTTAGATGTTCAAGCTAGTCAACTTAATGCTTTAATTTACATTAAAAACAATGAAAACTATTGACAAGCTAGGAATAAAATATTAGTTTGTCTTATCATAAATATAATGTTATAATTTTATAATTAAAATACACTATCAGTAAACATGAAAAATAAAACTATCTTTTGAATTAAATTTATATTAATCAAGGTTCCTTGAAATTTATTAATCCTGTTTTTTTTTTCATATATTTTGTAAAAAATAATAAATTTTAAATATATTTAGTACGTCAATAGCCAATAGAAGCTTATTTGTAGATTTTGGCCATATTCCATTCTTTATCTGTATAATAATAATAATGAAAATTATTAGTTACTTATATTTATTAAAGACAATAACCAAATCCTTTTTTATTTATTTACAAAATTTATTCTAAATAGAATTGTTAAAGGGGCAAGGATACTAAGGTGAGAACACCAAGGCCTTACAGGTGTAGTAAGCGTCAGAAGGGGTTCTTATTTAAAATAAGTAGGTAATATATGTAATAATAAATAAATACAATTAATAAATAGTAATGAATAAATAAAAATTTATAAATAATAATAAAAAATAACGATTTTTCTACTAGCTACTGTGAAAGATTAAAATAAGTTATTGGTTAATCCAATTTTTTTGTTAAAAAATAAGATTTTTATTCCAATTTTACACCAATTATGCATATTTTTAATGATCTTCAATAACCGAATTCAATAATTAAAATGCTTTAGTTTAGCTGTCTAAATAATAATATTAAATGTTTTTAAATTTACGATATGAGTGTGACTGATATCCGAATGTAGGTATGTTCATAGGCGTACCCAGCGGGGAGCAGGGTGGGCAGCTGCCCCCCCCCCTGGAAGGCTGGAAGCAATAATAGAATACATTTTTTTCAAGCAAATAATTGTTATAACTTAGTTGATAAAGCACTGCTATAATTATACATAATTTTGGTTTCATTCACCTTTTCCGCGGTAAGTTGTTACAGTCTGAACGACCATAGCTTGCCCCCCCCCCCCCCTAGTTTTGATCCTGGGTACGCCCTTGGGTATGTTTCCTTGCAAACGCAGAAATATCAATAATTGTTTAAGGATTGTTTGATCCTAAGGATTTCAGGATGAAATAAGGATGCTCATTGTTTGATCAGCAATAGCAATGAGCATGATAACTATGAGATATATGTTTTAAACTGTTCTTTGTTTTTGTTTATTGTTTATTGTAGACTTTTGTTTTATTAGTTGATATTTGTTTTCGATGTCGTTAAAAGAAGCTAGTTTATAGTATTTCTTTGAAAGCTACTTTTTTGTCCTAATTAGTTTGTTGATTTATTTTAACTTATTAGGAATTGATTCTTTCGAAAATAACGTCAATGAGTTTGACAAAACAAAAATCTACAAAAATCACCTAGTGCTGGTAAGAATTAAATTTTTTTGTTACCTATTTGTTTTTCTCTTTTCAGTTTCATTCATACCATTCAGAAATAGTGAAAACTAACAACTTTCTTGAAAAAATAAACAGCCAATATGGCAGACATTTTAGGCTTCAAGAAGGAAAGTGTCCAGTAGCACCTCTTTACGGGCTTGAAACTAATCCGTTAATTCAGGAGAGGTCTCTCTTCCAGAAGCTTTTTAGTCGCATTCTAATTGGCATGTCAGCAGGGGCATATACTTGAATATAAACTATCGATATACAATAAACAAATATAATGATCACTAATTAACTTAATACCTATATAATTTAAAGTATACGGAGTATAGTCCTTAATTTTTTTTTTTTTTTTTTTTTTGGCTAGTTATTCAATAATTTTTAACTAACTTTTCAAAATACTATACGTAGATATTTTGTTTTTTTAAATCCGTATCACGCACATTTCTCGTTGAAACGAGTCCTTTCATTGACATGAAAAACCAACTGCGAAAATCTCTTTTCAGTTTTCCTTTAACATTCCATTGTTTCTAGTCATTTAATAGTTTGTAACAAATGAGCAAGTTTAAAATAATAATATAATAATTTTGAAAGTTTTTTTTTTGCTTTCAATGTTGATTTCAGCAGTCAACAGGATACTGGCAATCAGCAAATAGGAGGGAAATAATGACCTGTAAGGCAAGCGGAAGGAAAGTATTCATAGTACCTCTTGTCTGGTTTTGATTCAATTACAGTAGTTCGAATCTTTTAGTAGTTTATTATTATGAGTCACCAATCCTCAGAAAACATATCTCAAAATTATCCGGTGGCAGAATGGCGTATTTGTCCTGCGTCATGAACGGATACCCCCATTCTCCCATTGACATGACTAAGTATGATCAAGCTGCGTGCAGTATTCTGCAATAATTTTAAATACACTACTACATTCCTTTTTGGGTTTCAACTTTATTTCTTTGTTAAATGAGCTTAGAAATTCACACAAATCTTTCCTCTAACTTCCGATCTATCCCTTAAAAAAAGAAGGAAAAAAAATGCCTCCTAATCGTTGGCAACTTTTTTTTCGGTGGAAATGTAATTGCCTTCCTTGAATTAGGATTAACAAGTCTGATTAGTGAATCAAAGTTGATCATTAGTAGCCATGAGTCAGATACTCCTTCTTTTTTTTCTTTTTTTTTTCTTCCTAAAAACATAATGATCACTCTGCATATAGGTGAATGTTTTGTAGGTATGATTTTGATAAAATACTGTATTTTACATATTATTATGTAATTATTATTATTATTTTAATCATAAAATCTTTCCATCGTTCCACCATCATCCAAATCGTTCCACCCCATCATCAAACACCATAAGTTTAAAAATTTTTTTATTATCATTCTAATATTTATATTGTACCGTATATCGTTGAATTGTTTAAAATACTTTGTGCAAAATTTATCAAAAAACTATGCTGTTTTCTTATAATTTATCAAAAATATCGTATTAAAAAATATTATTTTTTTTTTCGATATGAATAGTTATTCTTTTCACTGCCAACATAGACCAACTTTTACCTTGAAAAATATATGGCCATTTTAAAAGAATTATCCATAAATAAAAGAATTCACTTTATATTGAATTTTATTTTCATATTACAATCTCGATTCTCTACTTTATCAGCAAACGATGTTTAGTTAAATAAAGTATATCAGGAAAGAATTTTTATTTATTTATTTTTTTATTTTATACCAATAGGTATTTCTTAATGTCAATTATGAGATACTTCAAACAATTGAAGGAGTCGGACGCAGGTAGTGCTAATCCATAGAAATAAATACTATTTATTTACATTAATTTTGATATCGCAGTTTCAATTTTGTTTTATTTATGCATACTCGTACAAACTATCACATATTACAGCTGTGCCAGAAACTTAGAAATAACAAGTAAATAAAGCTAAAAACAGCATACTTATTTATTTACAATAATAATAGGAACTTTATTAAAATCATTTACATAAATACTACAGTATTAGAAAAATTCTTAATTTTTTTTTTGTTTCCTCTACCCTCCACGGTCATGGGCAACATCTACATTTTAGATTCTCTTCGATTTTAAATATTTTACTATTTTTTGACATTCCGTTCGTCGCCTATATAATTTTTCCTTAAATTTTGGTCACAGATCCAATTTTTTTTTTCCAAGTTTTGAATAAATTTTGCATTCTTGTGTGATGTGTCTACTAGTCAAAAGGCTACTAGAAAATTAGGCGTATACATTTATTCCACTTTTATTTCATTTTTTTCTCGAGATTTCGCCTATATATTCATGTGGCCACATCTAATCAAATGTATTTTTCTGGGTTAGTACTATCTGCATCCTAATCCTGTAATATCCATAAATTACTTGGGATTTTTAGTTTGTAGCATAGATTGTATTTAACGTGATACGATTACATTTAATTTTATATATTTCAAACATAAAATAATGCTATTGAAAATCTTATAAACATTTTTATTTTAAAAATTTTATTTAGTAAAACAAGGATGCTGCAATTTTTAAAACCTATAAGAACATTTCATATCAATTTTATAATTTTTTTTTGTTCTCGAGACCTATCGTCAAGAAGTATTTTCACTATTTGCGATAAATCTATTTTATTTTAAACTCTTGAGTGTTTTCCAGTCTAAGGATGGAAGAAAGAAAAGAACCATAGAGCGTAAGATGATTGGCTGTTAAGTGATATCCATCAATATGGCAGTATAATAGAGATCTTGGAGCAGAGATAAGAGGGTTTAATGACTGGTTTCGAACCCGCGGGGGACTGATCCTATATGGGCCTCATTCACACCTAGCGCTTTGTGTTCGTTGTTGAGACGCATTGAGAAGCCAGAGGAGGCTCTCTATGGGTAGTGTTAGTATCTAGCATCTATCTCACACTCTTAGTTAATTGTAATTTATTTTCGCACGAACGGTTCTCTAAGAGTCCGTTTCAACGTCCTTTATAGAGTTTTAACGCTTGAGAACTGGAGCAAGAAGTTCGAACAACCTATTATGTATCTAACACGAAAGTACAAACATCATTCCTGCGTGATTTTTCACCTATAATTCTAAACTATTGGCTTTAGAGTAATATGAATGGTATCATTAGATTCAGAAGCGTATAATCTATTAAGAAAATCTATCTGCTCCAATTAATTTGCAAAAGGTGCTTAGGCGCCTCAAAGTGGTCCACGAGGCGAAAAAAATCAATTTTTCGACATTTTTAAAAAAACAAATGAAGTTGACATTTTGAAAGCTTAATAGTTGAATATTAAATCCCCATGATTAGGAAAGGTAGTGGTGCATTTTACATTAAGTAACAAATAAGTATTCGTCACATACGTACACATATTTTTTGAGTTTAATAATACGTATTCTATTTTAATTTTAAAAATATGTTGTAAAACAATTTTATAATTTTCTATTATTTTTTCCGGTTTTCACAAAATACCTAAAAAACAGAAAAGGCTATATCAATTTTCAGATTTTGAGCTATAATTAATTACAGATTTTTTAAGTAGATGGTCCAATAATCAACTTTTACGAATGTTTAGTAATCTATAACTATTGAGCTCCATCATGCTCCGTTTTCATACTTGTATGAAAACATCACTTATACTCTTGTCTAAAAGACCTAATAGGATTGACCTGCCCCAACTTGCCCCTGCGGATTTTGTCTCAATAATTCCAACTCGAGTAATAAAAGACTGAACTGTTCAGGAGTAAACAATGCCACTAATTCCTCCAGTCGATAATACTTATTTTTTTTTTTTAGTCTTTTGCTAATGTTTCAATAGAAAGGTTGTCATCCCAGATATTTTAGTCTCATGATGGAAAATTTCCATTGCACGTATCGCGAAATAGTTGATATAATATTAGCAAGTGACCGTGATGTGAAGTGTTTAGAAAAATTGAAATGTAATTACCCTTATCTACACACCGGAGGACCTGGACGAAGTTAGCCGGTATTTGAAAAAAGTATTTTTACCTCATCTTGGTCGTAGATGGGAAGAAGCAAATCTTAATTACGACCGCTTTTTTAAAAAAAATGAAATTTGGCTGAAAAATAATATTTTAATAAGGAATATTGATTCTTTAGACATACCATTAGCCACAAGGGGTGGTTAATTTTACATATAAGGTTATTTTATTATTATATATATTTTTTTTATTATTTTATTATTTTATGTATAACTTAGTTAATTTTATATATAAGGTTGGATGGATGTATATATTTTATTTTCTATTTAGGTTTTATATATTTTAGTTCCCATTTTAGTTTCTATTTTTTATTTTGTTTTTCTTGTGTGAATGTATCTTTTGAGCACTAATATTAAATGCCCTTAAGTGTTTGTATTATTTCTTTATCAATAAAAAAAAAAAGTTTATATAACAAAGAATTTTGCATTAATCTTGTAAATAAAGCATGTATATATCAGCTAATACTGTGTCTTCATTTATACCTGACCCTTGAAAAATAAAAAATAATATATCGATTGCTATGTAATTTTTTCGCCAAACAAGCTGTTTCGGACCACTGTGCGCCTTTAGTTTGGGCGGTATCTCTCGAAAATCTCAAATCTTACTCTTAATAAAAGATTATAACCAAAGTTCGAAAAAGGTACAATATTTTTACAGGGTCAACTTCGGTATATTTTTCCTGTACCAATCAGTAGTGGATCCAGAAATTGTATGAGGGGGGACGCACTTTTTTAATTTTCATATGTCATGAAGAACCTAATTTAAAATATTATTGCATGCTTACGTTGTAAATTTGTATTAAATGTTTAAATAATCCATTTTTCATTTAAGGATTTTAAAAATATTCTAAAGGCCCTTTTATACAGAAATAGTAATAGTTGATAGGTGTTTTCACCCCTACTGGTACCAATGAGATTTGATAAAAAAGTGAGTATAATAGCACCGATGCTATTATGTTGGCAGATTAAGATAGGACGAGTCAGCTTTTAATAGTAGATTAGATCCGATCAGAAAACATCTAATAACTGTAAATTATTCATTCATTGGCTAGGACTATTAGTATATCACATTCGTCAAAATGGAGGAACGGGAGGCGTTTATCGTCACATTTTGATGTATAAATGACTCTTCGCATCAATAACAAAAAAAAAAAAACTGACATCTTAAAAATTTCACAGGCCACTATTAGCTAGCTCAATAGCCCGAACACACGACCTCAGTGAATAGTCTGATTTCAATGATTAGATACCAAATTCATTTAGTACTGAACGATGCTGATTGACGAGTATTACTGCTGGGGCAGAATTTTCGAAACGTTTCTACATAAAATTTTTAGATTTACAAAAACACTTTTATGATGGTGGAAGATTTTGAACTTAGTTACTTATTAATAGTATCTTATTATATAAGATATTGAACTTACTTGAATATATTATTATTATATTAATTATATTACGCTACATTTCGGTCAAATCAATCCCTTTCGCAACGGTTGGTCAAGAAATTGCACTTCCTTCCGTTCATGGAGGGATTTATAACGAAATTTGAGGGCGGGGGGGGGGGTGGTCATGACCCATTTGTGCTGACATTGTTTTCTAATGAGATTATTACCCTTTATTAAGAAGGGCTTTGATCTAAACAACCTAAAGAATTATGTTTAGGGCATAGTAACTACTTAATTGTATTATTCTTTTAAAAATATAAAAAAATTGGGAAGCCAAAATATTTGCGGGGATCATTGGTGACCCCGTGACCTTATCATTGGTGGATCCAGGGGGGGGGCTGTGGGGGCTACAGACCCCGCCCATTGAAAAATGTTTTGTCATTCAAAGCTAGAATTCACTTTTAATAAAAATAAGAGAGTAAGGGTAAAGAACATATAACGTGAAAAAAAAAATTAATTTCAGTCGTGGGAAAGGAACATATAGGTAAAAAATCTGGTGTGTGCGCGCAACACACAACTTTCACTTACCAACTTACTTAGATTAGAAATTAATGCGTTCGCTAATTGCCACTTCTCAAATGAACAGAACGGCTTTAATTATGACCAATGGTCTGTCATTAAAGGCGTACTCCGCATGCGTGGGGTCAACGAGTTTTATGAGTTGACTGAATATTTTTCTTTTTTTCTCCTCTTTATGTTTTCTTTATTTTTATCATATCTCATATTTAGCCATTTCTTATTTTTAGGCGTAACGAGAGACAGTTAATTTCTCCATATAAACAAAAATAAAGGTACTTTATAGGAAACAAACAAACAAAAAAGGCCCCCACTCCCCCCAAAAAAAGCCCCCTCAGAACATTTTAATAATGATAAAGCTTACCTGATATTAAATAACACCTAATTTTCATTAAAAATGACGAATTTGATAAAAAATCGTTAAATCGTTTTGAGATCATCGAAAAAAAGGTAAAAATTGGAAAAAAAAATATGAAATAAAGTCCCCCCTCCGGTTGATCAATTTTGATGTAATGTTGGCTATCGCATTTTTGGCATATACATATCTCTGCTCCTAGATCTCTATTATACTGCCATATTGATCGATATCACTTAACAGCCAATCATCTTACGCTCTATGGTTCTTTTCTTTCTTCCATCCTTAGACTGGAAAACACTCAAGAGTTTAAAATAAAATAGATTTATCGCAAATAGTGAAAATACTTCTTGACGATAGGTCTCGAGAACAAAAAAAAAATTATAAAATTGATATGAAATGTTCTTATAGGTTTTGAAAATTGCAGCATCCTTGTTTTACTAAATAAATTTTTTAAAATAAAAATGTTTATAAGATTTTCAATTGCATTATTTTATGTTTGAAATATATAAAATTAAATTTAATCGTATCACGTAGTTAAATACAATCTATGCTATAAACTAAAAATCCTAAGTAATTTATGGATATTACAGGATTAGGACGCAGATAGTACTAACCCAGAAAAATACATTTGATTAGATGTGGTCACAGGAAGATATAGGCGAAATCTCGAGAAAAAAATAAAATAAATGTATACGCCTAATTTTCTAGTAGCCTTTTGACTAGTAGACATATCATACAAGAATGCAAAATTTATTCAAAACTTAGAAAAAAAAATCTGGTGCGTGCGCGCAACACATAACTTTCACTTACCAACTTACTTAGACAATCAATTTTGATGAAATGTTGGCTATCACATCTTTGGCATATACATACATCAAAAACCCAGTTTGATCAAAATCGTGATAGCCATTTTTGAGTAAATAAAAAAAACATGTGAAAATGATACAAAATTTATTAAGTAAAGTCCCCCAACCGGTTGATGAATTTTGATGAAATCTTGGTTATCACATCTTTGGCATATACATACATCAAATACCCAGTTTGATCAAAATCGTGAAAGCCGTTTTTGAGTAAATAAAAAAAACGTGTGAAAATGAGAAAGAAATTATTAAGTAAAGTGCCCCCTCTAATTGATAAATTTTGATGAAATTTTGACTGTCACATCGCGGGCATATTCATACATCAAATACCGAGTTTAATCAAAATCGTTAGAGCCGTTTTTGATAAAATCGAAAAAAAACGTAAACAATAGACAAAATTCATTAAATAAAGTACCCCCTCCGTTAGACCAATTTCGTAGAAATTTTTGCTGTCACATCGCGGGAATATACATATAACAAATACCTACCCAATTTCAGGTTCGTATGGCTTACAGTTTTTGAGCTAGTCTGTTCACGCGCGCACACTAAGACACACAAGAAATTATTAAGTAAACTGCCCCCTCTAATTGATCAATTTTGATGAAATTTTTACGGTCATATCTCGGGCATATAAATAGACCAAATACTCAGTTTAAGCAAAATCGTTAGAGCCGTTTTTGAGAAAATCGAAAAAAAATTGAAAAGTTATTAAAGAAAGTACCCCCTCCCTTTGAGCAAATTTGATGAAATTTTTGCTGTCACATCGCGGGCATATACATACACTAAATACCCAATTTCAGGTTCGCACGGTTTATAGTTTTTGAGCTAGTCTGTTCACACACACACACACACACACACACACACACACAAACACAGACCATTTCGCGGGACTTGTTTAATTGTACTCAGGGGACCCCAAAACGTGTATTTCCGTTGAAAACCGGAAGTCGAAATTTTTCACGATCGCAATACTTCATATATAGGTAAGTGAAAGTAAAAAAGCTTATAGGCTGATCCAAGGGAAGGGGTTAGGTGGCTGCAGCCCCCCCTTTTCAACCGGCTGGATCTGCCCATGGACCCCATTCCCCTTATAGTATACCTGTCCTGGTTATGTTACAACTAAACACCTACATATAAATGTTACTTACCCACTTGATGAGGTAAGGGGTTAATAATAGATGCTCATTGTTATTTATTTTAAAGGGGGGAGGCTCAAAATATATTCTCTAGCGGGCCACATTTTGTGTAGGTACACCAATGGATTTGTCCAAATTTCGCAACATGAGTCGCGACACTATTGATACCCTCAAAGTCACAAAAGGCGACTTCACATATATATAACAAGAGAAGCCGGGTAATTTTCCCTTTAAAGAAAGATAAACGACAACAAGCCACTGCCGAGAGCTGCGGGTGACCGCCCGCTGGCAGGCTCAAAGCCTCCCCAGTTCCCACACTTATCTCTTCCACATCTCCACCAAACTGGCCTCTCTACCAACCGGGTATATTGTTCTTTCCTCTCTCTATGTACTGTAGGATCCATCAAATAATACTATAGTTGCCGATTATACACTTCCAGTTGATCTGGGTTTCAGCGGCTATCCCAGTCTTCTGGATAAGGAGAGTGGTTGTCTGTAGAAGGACAATATAACAAACTCTTGTTTAAGCCATATGTGGGCTTGATCCGGCCCGCGAAACATTTTGAAAAACCCAATTAAAAAAAATCTGGTGCGATGCGCGCAACACACAACTTTCACTTACGAACTTACTTAGATTAGAATCGACGGTTTTCGATAATATGTAAACGCCACACATTTACACGGTATATCTCCATAAGTTATAATGTATCCGTAATTCATAACTTTTTGGTTCGTTATTGCTTATTTCTTTTTTTAAGGGACCAAATTTCAACAACAGTCGAGTTTTTTTTTTACTGCATGCTTTCTGTTAATAAATCGCAAAGATGAATCGTTAAGAGGTGTATTTACGACTCGTATGCGTTTCTGTAAACGATAACGATTGTTCTTTTAAATAACTTTATATTGCCTTCAGAAATTTATTATGAAGCTAAAGTTTCTAAACTAAAATATAATTAATTAAAGATTATCTTATACCATATTTTTTCACATCTTAAATGCTTTAAATAATTTGAATCATCACGTATTTACTCTCTAAAGTAAAATAATTTTTTTTTTTATTGTTAAATAGAAGTGTTTATTTTCATCAGTGATAATACGGGATATGAAATTTTGGCTGACACGTCTTTGGCATATACATAAATTAAATACCCAGTTTGATCAAAATCGTTAAAGCCGTTTTTTAGAAAATCGAAAAAAACGTAAACAATAGACAAAATTCATTAAATAAAGTACCCCCTCCGTTAGACCAATTTCGTAGAAATTTTTGCTGTCACATCGCGGGGATATACATCTACCAAATACCTACCCAATTTCAGGTTCGTAAGAATTATAGTTTTTGAGATAGTCTGTTCACGCACGCACACTAAGACACAGATCATTTCGCGGTACTTGGTTATTTAGACTAAGGGGACCCCAAAACGTGTATTTCTGTTGAAAACCGGAAGTCGAAATGTTTCACGATCGCAATACTTCCCCTTATTTCATATATTATATTTCATATATAGGTAAGTGAAAGTAAAAAAATATTACACTACTTACTCATACTCACTCCACATGAGGAGGATTAACATTAATAAGGACATCATAACTTCGTGTATCGGTACATATTCATTTGAACAACAATAATTTACGTATGTTCAAAGAACGTATGCGCAAAAAATGCATTACTTTTGAAAGCGGCCCGCGAACGTACTTGCACACTAAAGTTTGGCCCATTACATGTCAAGGGTTGCCCGTACCCGTATTAAGCCTTAGAAGAAAAAAAAGGTTGGCTTGAGAAATACTCAAGGTTTATGCAAGTCTTTGGAGTACAATACATAGGTAAAATAATATTTCTGATAATATTTTCAGTAGTTGGATTATTTAGTAGTTTGATATAGTTGTAGTTGTTTTTTTTCTTTTCTTTTTTTTTTACGCGAATTTATACATCAAAATGTTACGAAAAACGTTTTTAATTTTTTTTTGTTGTTATGACCTATGTGATAGACTAATAATCCTAGCCAATGAATTAATATTTAACAGTTATTAGATGATTTTTGATGGAATACATGACTATATTATCATATTATCGGTACTACTCACTATAATCAGGAGGGGCGCACCCCCAATGTGAGGTGAAGCACCAATCAACTATCACTATTAAGGTATAAAATGGGTATCTTTTGAATTTTTTTTAAACTCCTTAAATGAAAAATGCATTTTATTTAAACATTTAATACAAATTTACCACGTAAGCATGCAATAATATTTTAAATTAGGTTCTTCATGACATAAAAATTAAAAAGTTTCCCCCTAAACAATATCTGGATCCGCTGCTGATTGGTACAGGAAAAATAGGCCAAAGTCGACCATGTAAAAAAATCGTACCTTTTTCAAATTTTCGTTATAACTAAAGCTCGGAATTCCGTGCTGTAAAAATTTGAAAACGTGCAATAAAAACTTCAAAACGTGCAAAAACGTGCAATAAAAACTTCAAAACGTGCAAAAACATGCAATAAAAATGTATTGCTTGAAAATCATGCATTATATTATTTTTGTGAACAAACAATAGCTACTTTGGAAAAAAGTAAGTAGCGGAGAGTAAATTGAAATAGAAACTCTTTTATTTTTACAGATTATTTTTATATATTGTTTTGGTATAATCACTGAATTTTGGATCTTTTTTTATAATACTATTGATATATTTTTGAAAACTAATCGGATCAGTATGATGTGGAAAATGTGGAGTATAGAGTTAAATACTCGCATGTGAGCTGTGATTACATATAATGGAAATAGGAAGATCTTAAAAAAGGAAACATACTAATCAAATTATGGAATCACTCGATGCAATATCCGGTGCGTAGGCTTATTTTTAAATCCCTCTGGTGATACGCAAAACCCCTGTTACCGTTCTAGGGTTAATAAAAATTAGCTACTTACTTGCGCTACAGCGGGTATCAATTTGCGATTTCCTCTCACATCCAATTTTTTATCACAAGATTTACATAACACTACACAACCTTCGCTATAGAGATCAGGATATTTTTCAATCGATCCCGCAGTTTTCGAAAACACACTTGCTCCCATTTTAGGCATTTTTAGTAACAATATTCTCGACAAGAGCTAGTTTGATACTGACAGAACGATAGGAATCGAAAAACAAAATGTAAACACCCAGGAACCAATGAACCCTCAGTTCTGGGAAATCGGAGGTTTGTGTTGGTTTACATCTCCCATGTTCCTTTTTTTTTTTTTTTTTTTTTAATGATATTCACGTTTATTTTTCCACTATTATTTTGATGTTTATTAAAGAAAATTAGAATTTGTAATATATTTTTTCTTCAAAATATCAAATGATGAAATTTCGAGCAATTAAAATTCAAAACGAGCAATTTCGTGCAGTATAAAACTTCATTAAAACATCCCATTAGGCTTGATTCGGATAAGTAACTTGAGTAACGCTCTATTCTGACTTTCCAAAAAAAAGATGCAATTGCACGGGAATCCGAGCTCTAGTTATAACCCTTTCTTTAAACCTTTTGGCTATAAACTTCTTGATGATTTAAAAGCTAGAAAAAAAAAAAAATAATTTACCGATCACAAACTCACGCGCTGACCATTTGCAGCTTGGTTATAAATACAAAACGTGTATTTCTGTTGAAAACCGGAAGTAGAAATGATAATATTGGTAAGTGAAATATATATCCATGTAAAATTAATCAAAATATGTCTAAATACGTACAAAACATTTTCCACTAACTAAATTGCATAAATTGATTCACTAACCAGTTTTATTGATGATTTCACAAAACTCTGATTTTTAGCAGGATGTTAAAATTTTATCTGAATTTATGTCGAAAGTGCATATAAGTCAATAAAGGAAACACAGCAAAAATAGTATTAAAATCGCGGCTAAAACAAAAATAATGTATGTGTGGGTTGCAATATACAATTTGTTCATTAGACCCTTTGCACTCGGTACCCTTTCGGACGTTACCTACTGGCAACTCGACGCAACTTATTCGCGAAAACGTTACTACACCTTGAAAACGTAATGTTATACTGTAACATTTTAAGTAATTACAGTAAAATTAGAACCAAGTAAGGAATTGTAATGAAATTTAGGTTACATGTATTTGTGAAGCTTCAAGAACACGTAGTTACAAAAAAAATAATTTTTTAAAATTTTATATATTTTTTTATAATTTTATATTAATGTAAAAATTTTTTTTTTTAATTTTATATATTTTTTTATAATTTTATTATCATTATTGTATATAAAAGCATAAAAAATCTAATTGGAGAAGTAAAAGCATTTAAAAAATTACGAGATGGGACCCTTCTAGTCTAGCTCCTAAATTGTGAAAATCTTACGGTTAAAGTAGAAGCACATGGGAAACTAAATCAAAGTAAAGAGATTGTTTGGTGCCCCGAACTAAATTATTGTACAATTGAGGAAAGAAAAGAAGAATTAAAACTATAAAATATAGCCGATCTTAAAAGATTAACGTGCTATAAAAATAATGAAAAACACCGCGAGCCGCGACCGTCATTTATCACCAAAAGCGAAATATCCTGTAAATAGTTTTTACGATTTGTTTATGCCCTTATATGTTAAAAACTGAAAACTATTTGCATTGTCCCCGTAGCGGAGCCCTCGAGTTTGGAGAGATATTTTAAATGCCTCCGCTCCGAGACCTCGAGTGCAAAGGGTTAAAGTAGACGAGACAAAAATGATTTAAGCCCTTTTGACCAAACACGACTGATTTAATACCAAATATTGTTACCTATAAAACTTAAAACATCTTACTTAAGCTTTGAATGGCACAATTGATTATTAGCTGCAGATTACAGATTTAAAATTTTGAGAATACTTGTACCTACTACTTATTTTTAAAGAAATTGAAAAATTCTATATTCATTAAAAAGTGAAAAAGAAATTTCTGAATAAATTTATGTCATTGGGTGTGTTTAAAATTATCGTAATATATTAATGCAAGTAATATATTGCCTAACTGTATGCAAGTGTCACTCAATTCCATCTCTTTCCATTAATTCCATCTCTTTCCATTAATTCCATCTCTGTTGGCTAAATTACCTTATTTTTCAAGTATCTGTATCGTTATAGATAAGAATCGATAATTTTTGTTCGATAATATCGAGAATCGATACTTCTGGGAAAATATCAGGAAGTATCGATACTTAGGTGATATAGTAAATTCGATAAGACATTTAGATCCAACCGAAGGGGGGGGGGCATGGGGGGGCAGCTAATCCCCAAAGTATTAGCTCATATAGAAAATATGAGAAACAAAAATTAATAATTAAATAAGTAAATCCGCATTCATTTACTATGTTTATTAAGTATAATAAAACAAATATTTTAATTTTCAAATATCAATAAGATTGATGTTGTTTGTTTTACTTCCCTTTATGCAACAAAGGCTAATTGGACGATATTACAGCGGGGGTCCTAAATTTTGCCTATCCAGGTATAGTTAGGATAGGGATCTTTAAAGGTGCCTTTACACCTTACGAACATCACCTTCGAACAAGTTCTCCTTCGAACCTTGCCGTACCGACGTGAAGCGAACAGCCATTTATATTTCACGTTACGTTAAGCGAACCAATATGGCTGACACACCCAAAGCTAGCTTATGATAAAGAAAAAATCTCCATTATCAATATATTTTATATTATCTGAAAAATAAAAAAATAGTAGACGATTTACAACGTTTCACAAATTACATTAGTATCACAAACAACTCCTTTCACTTAGGAAAAACCCAAATCAAAAGTGACACTAGCGCTACCCCCGAACCCAGGCGAACAGATGAAGTACCTAGAACACCCGAACAGTCGACGTGAAGGCTTCACGAAGGTTGTTCGAGAGTGGTGTTCGAAGGTAAAGTTCGTAAGGTGTAAAGGCACCTTAACGAGTACCTGACATCGTAGTCTCGGGACAAGTGTTGCCAAGTAGAGTGAATTATTTTTTTCTGTAATCGTTGAATAATGGTAACATTACTAAACTGAAATGAGTGAAGAAAGTGAAACATTTTGCAATAGAGTGAAGAAAGTGAAACATTTTGCAATAGAGTAAAGAAAGAGATTACTTTCTTCACAAGTGAAGGAAGTGAATTGCCTTCTTAATTAGTAATAAGTATAAATTAAAAAATAATTTGAAGTTGGAAATTAAATGCTTTTAAATGTTTCTTAACATTGTAAGAATTTATTTTAACAAAATAAATTGAAATGTGAATGAATTATTGGTGGAAATAATCAATATATTTTAAAATTTAAATATAATAATAATTACCTTCCTTGTTTATAACCTGCACTTGTTTATAACACATAACTTTTCACAACCATGCTTATAACCTACCAACAACATACCATAATCTTCACAACATCCTAATTTTGTTCATATTCTGGTTAGATCTGATCATGTATTACACGATTACAGAAAAAAATTAATATTACACTCGTGAAAAAAGTAGAATTTACAACTCTCGTGAAATTACCACACTCGCTTCGCTCGGTAAGCGTTTCACTCGACTTGTAAAATGATCTACTTTCGTCAATTGTATAATAAATAACTATTTCCCCACTTACAAGCCAACAGTTTCGCCACTTTTCAATAATTTTCCCCACATTTTTCATTAAGTCCATTCCTTATTAAATTTTACTTTCAATCAACTTGTGACATCATTTTAGCAAAAATTTGTTAAATTTATGGAACAAAAATTATGTGAAATGAACAGCAGTTGGCACTGGAATGATAGATGGATGGTTGTCAGTCTGACAACTTGTTTATTGCTTTTCCGATCCATTTTTTTAAATTTGGGGTTAGATTCCCACTCTCTTATAGTAATGATTAAATAATCTTGATTTATTCGCCTTCAATCTGTTTTTCTGTATTCCACTGTCACTGTCACTTCCACTCATTTTTCTGAAAAAAAAAACTTTAAAAAAATTCAACACCAAGCTAAAAAAATCTGGTGCGTGCGCGCAACACACAACTTTCACTTACCAACTTACTTAGATTAGAAATTGACGTGTTTTGCTAATAATCATTTCCCAAAGTCACACATTTTTCTACATTCATATCTTATTTTTGTTAATCGTTAAAGCCGTTTTTGAGTAAATAAAAAAACCTGTGAAAATGATACAAAATTTATTAAGTAAAGTCCCCCCTCCCGTTGATCAATTTTGATGAAATTTTTACAGTCATATCTCGGGCATATAAATACATCAAATACCAAGTTTGATCAAAATCGTTAAAACCGTTTTTGAGTAAATAAAAAAAACATGTGAAAATGGTACAAAATTTATTAAGTAAAGTCCCCCCTCCCGTAGATCAATTTTGATGAAATTTTTACAGTCACATCTCGGGCATAGAAATACATCAAATACCAAGTTTGATCAAAATCGTTAAAACCGCTTTTGAGTAAATAAAAAAAACACGTGAAAATGATACAAAATTTATTAAGTAAAGTCCCCCCTCCGGTTAATCAATTTTGATGAAATTTTTACAGTCATATTTCGGGCATATAAATCGATCAAATTCTCAGTTTAGTCAAAATCATTAGAGCCGTTTTTGAGAAAATCGAAAAAAACGTAAAAAGTTATTAAATAAAGTACCCCCTCCCTTTGAGCAATTTTGATGAAATTTTTGCTGTCACATCACGGGCATTTTTTTTAATATTTTCCTTCTAACAGTAACCCTGCCAGAAGGGAGTTTATTTTGTATACTGTACATACCATACATTTCTGTATACAATGTACATGTTAGTTGTGTCGCCGGTGGTACTCCAGGGGCCCGCCTCCAGCGATCCTGGTGCATAGACCTCTGCAGCATCAACAACGACACATGTTACATGAGACGTACTTATATTATAGTTTTATACAAATAATAAGATTTTTTAAAAAATAATAAACAAACTTCAATAAAACAAAACAAAGCCTAAAGAAACAAGACAATAAGAATCAAATGATTAAGTGAAGAAAAAAAAAAGATTAGAAAAATAGTAGCGTTCAGCAACTACACAATAAATACCTTTTACGTTCATATTGACGAACTTACGTACATACAATCATACTTACATATACTGAAACATATAAACACATATAAACAACATATAAACACATATGTACATATTAAAACATAAAAACATAGATAAGCACTTAAATTCATTACTACATTTAAACATATAACATAAACAGAACATATAATCAGATACCAAACTTACAGAACCACAAACTGGAAATAATAAATGAATGAAACTTGAAGACATAAAATAGAGAAATTATTATAAGCGTTCAGCAGCAGAATAGAACAAATTTTTTTTTTTTTTTTTTTTTTTTTTTTGAAAGCCAGAAAGAAGTTATCAATCAAAAATAGTTTTCATTAACTTCTTTTATTTTAATTAGTGCGTTCTTAAAAAAATAGTTTCACGTTTACGAATATTTTTTCAAATAATAAGTGATTTTCTACAGGCCATCGTCCCAGTTTCTGTATAGTTTTTGTTATTAGCGAATTTCTGTAGTCAGTAAGTAGTCTACATTCATGTATTAGGTGGTGAATGGTTTGTTCATGTGTGAAGTCACAGGGACACAATGGCGAGTCCCTGATTTTAAACCTATGAAGGTAACTGTTCACAGCTGCGTGTCCTGTGACTCCTTGTGTTGTATAGAAATCTGTCCATGTGTCAGTTTTATTGAGATAGGTCTGTAAGTGTGGGATGAATGAGTACAAATGTCTTGCTTTGTGTGAAGAGTTCCATCGTACTTGCCATCGTTGTACTGCTTGTTGGTGTAGCATGTGTATTAAGTGTTGTTTCGATATCTGTGTGTATGATACAGGCAGGGAAGTATCTTTGGAAGCAGCTTTTGCAGCCTTGTCTGCCAAATCATTCTCAGGTATATCCGAGTGCCCTTTTATCCAAGTAAATGAAATCCAATTATTTCCATCAGTTTGTAGTTTTCTTAATAGCTTGTGGATTTTCTCGATAATCGGTGTGTGACAGTGCGTGTTAGCGATCATGTGTAACGAACATTGGCTGTCGGTCAGCACATTAATAGTTTTGTTAGTGTTTTTTAAGTTGTTAATGTATTCGAGGGCTTTGAGGATGGCGAACTGTTCGGCTTGGTTATTAGTGCAATCCGGACCTAGTCTAAACTTTATAATTTTCATCAAAATCCCATTTTCAAATATTAGGCTAGCACACCCTACATGTTCGCCATCCTTGCTACCATCAGTGTATATTTGAAAGTCTGTCGTGTTTTTGGAATTCAGGATAATTTTTGGGTAATCTGCAGGATGTGGCCAGTCTTTGTAGTCAGTAATGTGTTCCACGTCATCCGATTTGAAGGTTTCAGTATCAGTCTTTGTGGATAATAAATGGAATTTACTTACATAAAAGTCAGCTAATATACTTATGGGAACAATTTTGGCTAAGACGAAGGAGGCTTCATCGGAGAGGGTTCGAAAGCCTTTAGCGATTTTAAGTGCCATCAGCCTTTGGACCCTTTCCAACTTTCTAATGTTGTACATTTTCTTTAACGCAGGGTACCAAATTTCGATGCCATAGGCGAGGATGGGTAAAATTGCGCCCCTATACAGAATATCCAGAGCCTCCGTTCTTAACCCCCAGGTCGCTCTTGCCGCTATGGAAAGGGAATTTATTAGTTTTATGAGTTTGTTTTGTAGTATGTCTACGTGGGTGTTCCATGAAAGTTTTCTGTCAATGGTTATACCGAGGTATTTTATAGAAGATACATAGCGAAGTTCAGAATGTTGTATCTGTACATCACGTACATCTGTACATCTGTACACATCACGGGCATATACATACACTAAATACCCAATTTCAGGTTCCCACGGTTTATAGTTTTTGAGCTAGTCTGTTCACATACACACACACACACACACACACACACACACACACACACACACACACACACACACACAGACCATTTCGCGGGACTTGGTTATTTCGACTCAGGGGGCCCCAAAACGTGTATTTCCGTTGAAAACCGGAAGTCGAAAAATTTCACGATCGCAATACTTCCACTTACTATATATTTCATATATAGGTAAGTGAAAGTAAAAATAAAAATAAAAGTTAGTTACAATAAAAAAGCTAACAACAAGGCCTTGATCACAAGGTACATTAAAAACGATTTATTTGTTTTTTTTATTGGTTAACATTTGATCTGATGTCTCCTTCTATTTTATAGTGGATAGAAATAAAACCGCGTCGATCACCACTTATCAATTGAAGTTGAACTATTCAATGATGACGTAATAATCGAACATATACAAGAAATCTATATAATGCTACATAGTTAAAACGTTCGATTAACTTAACCAAAAAAAGCATTTTATATAACGAAACACTCCATAAATTTATACAAGAAAGATGCAACATTTGAAAAATTTTCCCACTTTTCAAAATGAATTTTTTAAGTAATTCCCCACATTTTTGGAATTTTGAAAAGTTTTTCCCCAATTCCCCATTCATGTTGGCAACAGTGCTCGGGACCTTCATTTTACGTCCTATCTGAGGGACGGCATAGCCAAGGATTTTTTACTCCCATTAAAATGTCTATAAGTTTTATTTGAAAAATTAATTAAGCCTCGACTCCCTCCCCTTGTCATAAGAATTTTACAAGCCTGCCCCGCTTGGACGATATCTTGCGGATGCTCTTGTTTAGATCCGATTAATTTTTACTATGGGAAAGAGCAATGATCCGGACCTTATTATCAAATAAAGATCTAGTACGCTTTGGAACGTAGATATGCTATGCTGACTGACTATACGATAGGATATTATATTATATTATAGTTCTATAAAGGGAGCGGAGATATGAGATGGCAGAGGAAGTCGTGGAGGAGCGAAGCCTGCAACTACTGCCCCCCTCCCTTCAACTCTACCAATTGACCCTTAATCTAGTCCAATTGGTGAGAGCCGTCGGCAGCAATTGGGAGCAATTGGAACCAATTATATAATGCTCCCACATCGTGTTCAGCCTCCAGCTTCGGGCAGGGGTATCTTATGGTCGCTTCGTCGTTCTCTTCTCTAGCTTATATAGAACTCAACGAATGAGGTCTTCGGCGAAACCTTTCCTTTCTTAATGGAGAGACAACAAGTAAAGCATTGTGGGCCACGTTGTATATCTCAGATTTAAAACGCTAAAATTCAAATATTAATTGTAGACGAAATATTCACTCTGCAATGTTCTTAGAAGCAGGAAAATAATAATAATAATAATAAAAATAATCTCCATTTCAAATATAAATGTAGACCACAGAGAACATGAAGTCTATATTTCATCTTTGTGCGTTTGTTTTAACGTCACTTTATGCCACTAAGGCTAATCGGACGATGCTACAATGGGAGTCCTAAATGTAGCCTATCCAGGTATAATTAGGATAGGGATCTTTAACGAGTACCTGACATGGTACAGGATCAGGACCTCCATTTTACGTCCTATCCTAGGGACGGCATAGACAGGGATTTTTTTTTTCCATTAAAAAATCCTAGGGCCACATCGGGACGCGAACTCGCGACCTTTAGTACTGTAGGTTTCTATGCTAACCATTACACCACAGGTGACCACCTTGTTACATCTTTGTAAAAATAGAATTAGATGCCGAATATGGTAGAAAAAATGCAACTTTTTTGTTTGGCTGATGACCAGTGTGTCAAAATACGTTAAAATCGGATATAATGGCCGAGAATTAATGATTCAGTGAGTAATTCACACTGTCCTTACTTTTCAGACCACAAATTTTAAAGTTTGAACGGCATTGTATAAAATCAAGTCTTCATTATTAGGCGAATCAACTGAAATGGTCTTATCAGAAATGAGATATTAGAGTTGACTAATTGTTCACCGACCGTTTACAACAGATTCAACGAAAATTATAATAACATTTGAAATGAACGCCTGACATATATACTATATTTTACTTTGAAGAAATCGTCTCCATGCTTCTTTTAAGAAACAACCCATTTTGGGCTAACACGACTTAGGGACAACACTTAGGCACTGGGATGAAAGATATACACATAAACTCTTAATTTTTCTGTAACATTTATAGTCGAGATGTAACATTACATCTACAGATACTATTTTTATTTTCGGAAATTGTTTTAGCCAAATAAAATATTTCCGTCTGTGTTAATCATTTAAATCTTCAGAAGTTTTATTTTAAAAAAAAAAAAATCTGGTGCGTGCGCGCAACACACAACTTTCACTTACCAACTTACTTAGATTAGAACTTATTGCATTTTGTTAATTGCCACTTCTCAAATGAACAGAACATCTATAGGTAATAATAACATAGTAGTAATAATAGCATTGGTTTGTCATTAAAGGCGTACGGCGGATGCGTGAGCTCAAGGTGTTTTATGAGTTGACGGATTATTTTTCTTTTTTAATCCTGTATATGTTTACTTGATTTTCTTCATATATCATATTTAGCCATTTCTTATTTTTAGGTGTGATGACAGACAGTTAATTTCTCAATATAAACTAAAAAAAAAGGTACTTTATAGGAAAACAAAAAAGGCCCTTTCCCCATTTAAGCCCTCTCAGAACATTTTAATAATGATAAAGCTTACCTGGTAATAAATAACAACTAATTTTCATTAAACATAACGAATTTGATACAAATTCAAAAAGCCGTTTTTGAGATCATCGATCAAAAAGATAAAAATTGAAAAAAAATTATGAAATAAAGTGCCCCCTCCGTTTGACCAATTTTGATGAATGTTGACTATCACATCTTTGGCATATATATACATCAAATGCCAAGTTTGATCAAAATCGTTAAAACCGTTTTTGAGTAAATAAAAAAAACACGTGAAAATGATACAAAATTTATTAAGTAAAGTCCCCCCTCCGGTTGATCAATTTTGATGAAATTTTTACAGTCATATCTCTGGCATATAAATACATCAAATACCAAGTTTGATCAAAATCGTTAAAACCGTTTTTGAGTAAATAAAAAAAACACGTGAAAATGGTACAAAATTTATTAAGTAAAGTCCCCCCTCCGGTTGATCAATTTTGATGAAATTTTTACAGTCATATCTGGGGCATATAAATAGATCAAATACTAAGTTTAATCAAAATCGTTAGAGCCGTTTTTGAGAAAATCGAAAAAAACTTAAAAAGTTATTAAATAAAGTACCCCCTCCATTTGAGCAAATTAGATGAAATTTTTGCTGTCACATCGCGGGCATATACATACTCTAAATACCCAATTTCAGGTTCGCACGGTTTATAGTTTTTGAGCTAGTCTGTTCACACACACACACACACAGACACACACACACAGACACACACACACACACACAGACCATTTCGCGGGACTTGGTCATTTGGACTCAGGGGACCCCAAAACGTGTATTTCCGTTGAAAACCGGAAGTCGAAAATTTTCACGATCGCAATACTTCCACTTACTATATATTTCATATATAGGTAAGTGAAAGTAAAAATCTGGTGCGTGCGCGCAACACACAACTTTCACTTACCAACTTACTTAAAATAGAAATTGACGTGTTTTGCTAAACATCATTTCCCAAAGTCACACATTTTTCTACATTCATATCTTATTTTTGTTAATCGTTAAAGCCGTTTTTGAGTAAATAAAAAAAAAACCGTGAAAATGATACAAAATTTATTAAGTAAAGTCCCCCCTCCCGTAAACCAATTTTGATGAAATTTTTACAGTCATATCTCGGGCATATAAATACATCAAATACCAAGTTTGATCAAAATCGTTAAAACCGTTTTTGAGTAAATACAAAAAAACACGTGCAAATGATACAAAATTTATTGAGTAAAGTCCCCCCTCCGGTTGATCAATTGTGATGAAATGTTGGTTATCACATCTTTGGCATATAAATACATCAAATACCAAGTTTGATCAAAATCGTTAAAACCGTTTTTGAGTAAATAAAAAAAACACGTGAAAATGTTACAAAATTCATTAAGTAAAGTCCCCCCTCCGGTTAATCAATTTTGATGAAATTTTTACAGTCATATTTCAGGCATATAAATAGATCAAATACTCAGTTTAATCAAAATCGTTAGAGCCGTTTTTGAGAAAATCGAAAAAAACTTAAAAAGTTATTAAATAAAGTACCCCCTCCCTTTGAGCAATTATCATGAAATTTTCGCTGTCACATCGCGGGCTTATACATACTCTAAATACCCAATGTCAGGTTCGCACGGTTTATAGTTTTTGAGCTAGTCTGTTCACACACACACACACACACAGACACACACACACACACACAGACCATTTCGCGGGACTTGGTTATTTTGACTCAGGGGACCCCAAAACGTGTATTTCCGTTGAAAACCGGAAGTCGAAAATTTTCACGATCGCAATACTTCCACTTACTATATATTTCATATATAGGTAAGTGAAAGTAATAAATATTTTATTGTTTTGAAAAATGTGAGTGGAGTCAACGTTGGTGTAGTGGCTAGAATAACAGTTCACATCGCGGTTGTGTATAACTTCGGATGGGACGTAAAATGGCGGTCCTGAGCCTGTACGATGTCAGGTACTCGTTTTAATGATCCCTATCCCAGTTATACCTGGATAGGCAAAATTTAGGACTCCCACAGTAGCCTCGTTCGATTAGCCTATGTGGAGGCATTAAATAACTAAACAAAAAATTTGAGTCGTTAGTAATATTTTCGCAATGAGCCCACATATCACTCATTCGTTGTCATGGAGACCGGCCGAGAGAGCTCGGGTACTTTCGGTTGCCTTCGTCAATTTTCGGTCTCATATTTCCGCTATTTATTTCTTCTTTAGCTAATGACCTTTTTTTTTTTCGTATTTTGTATTTAGCTATGGGCATCACCATCACTATATAATTGGGGGAGGGGGACAAATCAATATTCTCATAGTTAGGGTAAGTAAAAATTCGAGAGGCTAAAAGTTGGAATATTAACGCCTGAGAACAACTGTTGGGACATTTAATTTCTACTTCAACTATGTATTTTAAAGATATTTGGTCTCTTAAAACTTGCCAATTTATGCCTCTGTCAGAGTGCAGGTAGTTACCTCTTGCCAAAACATTTGGGGGGGGGGTCCTGCTTGTTATTTTACTTAATTATTTACTTAACAGCTAAATAATTTGCTGTTCTTCAATGCTATAAACATTTTTGGAAGTTAATAGTAAAAATATTTTTAGCACGCCTTTAATTTGCGATTTTGCTTTGATGTGTACCGATATAGAAGGTTACTAATTTCTATAGTTTTTCAAATAGTTTAAGCAATCGTTATACCAGTTAACTTAGAAGAAGGTACAGAAAACCATGAAATTTTAACTACAATTACTTTGCTAACTGAAAGCTCATTAAGTCTAATCTTATTTGGCATTTAATATAATATTTTGGAAAAACTTTATAGTCAGATTTAATGAATTTTGTGTCTGTTAATATTTTGAATGGTAAAACAAGTTTCATTGGTAGTTTAAAACCTAGACCAAAATTGCGCAGTTTTTGAGTTGTGCTGCAAATAAAGTTTTATTTTATTCACAACTTGTTTTTTGAACTTTTCTTGGATATATCAGTATTTTTTGCTTCAAATTATGCGTCAATCATAGAATTTGAAGCAGTATAAATAAAGATATTGCGTACCGACAAGAAACTTCAAGAAAAACATTTTGAGAAATAATGTATGACTAGTTGGCCCCTTAAAAATTTTCTCACAGCATTTTAATCAACAACCTGCTACAATATAAAAAGATTATAAATCAATAGGGATTTTTTACATTGAAATAGTGCGCTGTACAAGAAAAAACAGGCATAAAATTCAAAAAGGCTGAAACTTAGTTACTAATGGACCGATTTCGATGATTTTTTGGATAGTAGAATTATTTTAAAAAAAAATGAAGCCTAAATAAGATATAAACGTTTTAAAAGTCAGATGCATTAAAAAAAAAAAAAAATCATTTCTAAGAATTGGTCCGCTTTAATTGGTCTTTTGTTTAGAACACGTGCGGTGTTTAGTTTTTTCATGTAAACATAAAATAAAACAAAAATGGCTACAAATCTGATCCGAATAAATGAGATTTACTTGCAAAAGATAAATGAGATATGATTTCTAAATCAAGTTTTATTTTCTTCATAATACTTTTCTCGGCTTTTCCAAAGGGAATGTGACTATACTTTTTTCTCTTGGAGTTAAAAAGGAGGAGGAAAAACATTTGTTTTTACTATCATGAAAGGTACTGTCATCTATTTGTCTACATGGGCGGATCTAACCGATCGTAAAGGGGGGGGGGGCTGCAGTCCTAAAGGGGGGGGCGTGTTTATTATCGTTGAGTGGGCAGAGTTCACAGTGGAAATGGCGTAGCTATGGTGGAATGGCACTTGACTCGGTGCCAACCGTGGAACAAAAAAAAATCTCCCACGTAACTTCCTAATTATCGCCGGCGGCGCTACACCCAGTCCTGCCACTCTACGATTTTAGCCACGAATAATTATACATTTAAAAAACTTCTACCGAACTTATCACCATTTCCGTCGATTACAAGAAAAAGCAAATTATTAGTCTTGATTCTTCGAAAATAATGTTTTTAATATAAACTAACCGACCCGATAGACGTTTTTGTTCTATCCATATTTCATAACTTCGTTTGTGATCGCTTAGAGAAATTCGGTTCAAGGTGTGACACTGAGAAAAACGTAAATCTAAGGAATCACCTTTATATATATAAAAATCTCGTATCCCAATCTTTGTCTGGGGTAAAATCAGAAACTACTCAACCGAACTTTATAAAATTTGGCACATTATGTGTAGTTTTGTCCAACTTAAAATATAGGATATTTTGTATCTCGATTATTGGCCCCAATATTACTTTTATTTCAAATTAAATTCTTATTATACTTCAATTGAGTGTGATTAATTTTAAGTCCTATACATTTCCAACAGATGGCGGTGTAAGTTGATTTATTGATATGAGACTTCATTTTCTTTCGAAATTTCGGTAAGCATAAATCTATTTTTTTCCTGCTTGCACTATGAAATTCCGTGTTTTTCCCATGACAAATTATGTGTCGCCTTTTCACGTGACACGGCAAAGTTTAGCAAAAGACATGTTAACCAAAATCATTGGGCACTTATTACTATAACCTCTTGATACGATACCTCATGTCATCATGTGTTATTTTCTGAAATTAATTAATTTGTATTATGGCAAAAGATTAATTTGGTACACTTTTGATAACTGTTTATTGTGATTGTAGATACTAAACGCTGTTCCAATTATATTTCGTATTAGTTCCTTTTACTCGTGTCATTCATTAACACACTATGGTCAATTACAAGATGTAAAAAGATTAAAACTTTAACCGTAAAAATTCAACATCTACCTAAATGCTTTACCAAACAATTTTAAATTTGGCGTAAAGTTTTATTTTAAATCGAAACTAACTAGCTACTAAATGTAAAAAAATATATAAATAAGTAAAATAAAATAATACGCTGGGACATAGTATCATATTCATATTCATGTCCGATATTCGTAATTTTTTTTGCTTTTTGTAGGGAATCGCAAATTCTTTACACTTTACTTGTACCTAATTGGCATACAATTCGAATTATGCCCGATTAACATAAACACAAATAAATACCTCCCGAAATACCTTCCGGGCAACTCTTAAGATTTCCATTTCGGTATGAACCATCCTCAGACTATTACGAACATTTTAAAAGAAAAATCAGCCAAACCCGTCCAACCGTTCTCAAGTGACGCGGTTACCAACGAAAATCATTTAATTTTTATTATATAGATTATCTATTTTTATAATTTTACTAGCAGACCCGGCCACGCGTTGCTGTGGCTCAGTAGTTATATCCTAATATTTTTAAACAAATACAGTAATACCAATATTCATTGATAAAGATGAAAACCTTTCAGCTAATCAAAATCCAACGTGATTGAGAATAAAGCATTACACCATTTAAAAGTATTTGGTAAAGAATATAGGAAAGTTAAAGTTTTTATTTTTTACATCTCATACTTCAATGTAGTTTGATTAAAAAGGAGCTGGTTGTGTTTACGACTCACAGAGCTGCCAACACTATCGCCCTTTTTTTATGGATCGGTATAAACTAACTCGAAATGGCTATATTTTTCCTCTAATTTTAAAAAGGATGACTGAAGTAAGTTTTGATAACCTCAGCCATTGATCTATTGATTATTGGCCTAACACTACTTCAACTTGGTATTGTTAGTTTAACAACGGGTTAAATTTTGCTCAGGGTCATGCCAATCTTGGTTAACGCGTCATATATGTCCTTTTGATAGGCGTTTTTCTCAATTTCTTTGAGACCTCGATTTCCCAACCCTTCGGCTAATAAGTGTTCGGTAGGAGGGTGGTGTGTTGAAGCTTTTAATTTAGCAATATATTTGAGTGATAATAAATCTCTTCTTAAAGAGGTTTTTACATAATACAATTAAGAATTTTTATTTATTCAAGTACTAATTTGTTCAAAATGTTTTGGGTTAACCTGTTTTTTTTTTTTTAACACAAACCAAAGATTTGATGGTTTCCACACACGTGAGCAGGCGATACCCATTTCCCATGTGAGTTATGCCATTGCCCAAGGGAAAAACACGGATTTTCAAAGTCCAAGTGGACATTGTATGCCCTTGGGATTTGTTTATGGTCATGGCAAAAGCCAAACGAATAGGATATTGAAGCCTTTTAAATTTTATTGAAAATTCTGTCGGTTCCAAGGGAATAGGTGGCAACAGGGCGATATCTCCTGTAAACCTTCCAGGTAACATTTTTCCTTCAATAACATTTCCTGTGATCCTTTTAATGACCAAACGTGTACCATTGCACAATTGAGATGGATTTAAGTTACGAAGAAGAATGATCGGTGAGCCAATATTCAACTGGAGATTGTTTGGGTGTATATCCAGGGAATTAAAAAATTCAGATGGGAAATTTACGGCTTCGTTTACATCTAGAACATTGTCAATTGATTTTGGAAGTTTATTTCATCGAAATCAACATTTTTTGCTGCCAAAATAGCACGACTACCCAGCCACTTATAGTCCAAATAATTGTTCAAAATATCAGGAAAGACACTTTATATTTCGTAGACAGTTCATTTTTCGTCTCTACAACAGTTCAGAAATTTTCTGGTAATTTGATAAATTTTGAATTTCGATACAGCTAGCTCTATTTCACCGTTTCCAATATAGAGCAATTGTTTAAAAAATATATCTGCCGATGGATTATTTTGCAGTAGTACTCTCATATTTATGGCGGATAAATCTGAAACTTGAGGTTACCCAAATAACAATTATTCCTGTTCAGTAGAGGTGTAATAATCATTAAATGTAAAATTTAAAAAATGCCGCGATTTGTAATCCTTTCTTAATCAAAAATCATTTAAAGATAAGTAAATATCATTTCCAATAATAGCCTACTTTAAATTAAAGAAAGGATTAAAATCTTCGCTAACATTTCTTAAATTTTACATTTAAAGATAATTACAACTTAGGAAGTAACAGCCTCTATTCGATTGGGATTAAATTTTCTCAACTTTAAATTATTGTTGATAAAGGAGGAATTACAAATCTTCACTGACATTTTTTAAATTTTACATTTTAGATCTCGGGATAAAAATGATAAAAAGGTTTGGTAAAATAAAAAAACACTGTATTTAAATAATAACAAAACGAATAATAAAAATAAAGAAACTTCTGTTAAATAAATTAACTGAAAATATAATATTAAAGTGTTAATTATGCAGTTCTTTAGCAAATCACAAAGTATCCCACAACACCTAATCAAAACACACCCTTTTTGAGAGGGAGTTTTTACGACTGGTTACCCGCAGTGTAGCCAATTGACTAATTTTCACTAATTTTTGGCAACACTGACTCCCCAAGTCAGGCTTCTATTAGGTTACACCTATGACAGTAGGTGCTGTTACAACATTTATAGAGTATTATTTCAAATAATAGCCTAATTTAAATTATTAAAATGCATTTACTATACTAAAAGTTGATATCAGGGTGGGCCCAGCAAAGCGTTTCAGTGCTTAGCTAGTAATTTAATTTAAATACAAATAAAAAAGGAAAAGGAAGAAAAAGTACCTTTACATTTGAGTATTTATTGTAACCTTTTCTTGATTTATTTATTCTTTAATGAAAATTAACAATAAATACAAATTTGTATTACTATTTGTCTGTGGAAAATAATAATATAGGAAAAATAACTGCACTCACATAACGCAATACAAAATTATAATAATGATAACCTGTATTACTATAGCATGCTTATAAACAAAAACATTATGAAATCGACATATGACGCCATGTTAATAAATCGAAACACGACCTACTGTATTTGCAATAATTCGCTATATAAGAATTATTTTGATCACTAATCAAGTTAAAAACTATCCGGTCCGGTAAGTTGGCCAAAACTATATACATTGAGCCAAATTTCATTAAAATCGGTTGAGTAGTTTCTGAGAAATAGAGAGACAAACATCGGGACACGAGATTTTTATATATATAAGGATGGGCATTTGTACAACCCAATGGATAGACAAAGTTCACAAAAATTTCAACCTGTTCTATGCGACTGTCCAAACTTTGACAGTACAATATGAAATTTCTGCTTAAAGGAGAGAGCTGGCCGGTTATGGAGAAGTATATTAATACAAATTTTAAATGTTTAAAGAAGTACGGCCAACAATTGAAAAATAAATTATACACTTATTTAAAAAGTCGGGAGAACGGGGTTGTTCATTGGTAAGGCATCAAGCTGCTGTGCTCAAGGTCCTGAGTTCGAATCTGGCTTGGCAGAATATCTTTAATATTGAGTCACATTTCGTCTCTAGGGCCGAAGGACCCTTCTGGGACAAACCCAACCTCTATAAAGGTGGTACCCTTGATTAAAAAATGAAGGTGGAAACCTGGCGGTTGAACGTTATCACGTTCATATCACTTTGCACGAACGCTGACCAAAAGACAGTACTACCTTACACAATACTGTACTCCCTGTAGTGGTACAGGTTTTATATAAAAAGTCGCAAGTTAGGAAACATAAAATTATTTGCAGGTCTTCTGATGATGATGAGGAGGAAGCGATTCGTAGATTATGCAAATTCAGAAGGTCCCATGGCTAATTTATTTTCAAATCGGAGGATCGTCTGTAGTTTTGCATGAAAGATTATAATCTATAAGGTTAAGTTCGGCCATCAAATAGATACATCTATTTGGGCCAAATGAGTGTAACAAATATAATATTGAGGTCTTTACGGACAATAGTATTTTTGAATCAATTAGGAACATTTAGAATTCAACGGATGATTTTAAGAATCGAATAGGAAATTGATTCGATGGTTTTGTTTAACTAAAAACCTCGATTCTCTTTGTCCAGATGGGATTAATATTGAGAGTGGGGAACATGGAATTAATTTATCCAATTTTTCAATGAAAATATCCTTATGAATAGTCCCTGAAATTTTGACTGCAGAATTATTTTAATAATTCTGTGATCTTATGAATAGTAAACACAGAAAGTATCCAATGGCGAATCGAAAGCTTGGAGGATACTTCTGGTAAATGTTGAAAAGTCAAATTTGTTGGATTCGACATGTGGTTTTCAGTTCAGTACGTGGATAGGTGTACATCGCAAATGGGAATTAAAAGGGTTAAATGAGATGTAAAAAAAATTTTTTTTTTTAAACCGAGGAGGAAGGAAAAGGCTTATGATGCCTACGAGAGATGTGGGTAGCATATGGAAACAAGAGATGGGAGAGCACACGCTAGCATATGTGGGACACGCGCTGGGCCGCCCATATCCAAGCAACTGTTGCGCGATTCATCTCGTGTTAACCCGCTGGGGGCTGCGTCCCTTCACGCTCAATTTAAAATCGTTTGTCAACATGGATCTCTTCTCAAACCAATATTAATGAGCCCTTTCATCAGCATAACAGATTGTGTACCAAAAGGGCACGCGTAGGTACTTGTGTATCGTATTTAGTGGGTACTTGATAAGTTCTCTAAAGTTTATGTAATAATGAAATATTATCTAACACCTAACCTAAATACTGTTTAGTCATTGATAATGATTACTAGAATAAAATAAAAATAGAAATTGGTGGAACAATTTTGAAATGGAAGGATTAGATCCTATTCAATCAAAATATTTTTTTTTTCTCTTCGCCTCTTAAGGTTCCTTTACCCTCAAACCTCACCAACGAACAGCCTTCACGAAGACTGTTCGGGTATTCTAGGTGCTTCATCTGTTCGCCTGTGTTCGGGGGTAGCGCTAGTGTCACTTTTGATTTGGGTTTTCCCAAGTGGCAGGAGTTGTTTGTGATACTAGTGCGCCGTTTGTAATTCGTCTCCTATTTTTTTTTTTTTTTTAGATAAAATAAAATGTATTGATAATGGAGATTTTTTCTTCATCAGAAGCTAGCGTTGGGTGCGTCAGCCATATTTGTTTGCTTAATGTGACATTATGTATAAATGGCTGTTCGTGGAACACCGGTACGGCAAGGTTCGGGGGAGAACCTGTTCGAGGGTGAGGTTCGTAGAGTGTAAAAGCATCTTTAGTATAGGCGTTATTTTTTTGCCAGGTCAGGTGAGAAGTTAATACTCCCCGAACCGAACCGAGTTATTAAATGCCATCCCGGCTCTGAGCTACTTTGTACTTAAATAATATAAAAGGCAACTTGAAATATTTCGTGATTCAAAAGTTTTAGAAGTAAATATATTTTAAGGAAAACTATTTACGACACTTAAACCATGGGTGGATTCAGCAAAAAAATTGGGGGCCATGACCCCCCCCCTATCTCATAATCACGTAGCTGACATCACCGTTTTTTAATGAGATTATTACCTTGTATTAATTAAGAAGAACTGCCATCTAATATTGAAAGCCAGAATATTTTGGGGGGGGGGGTTATGATTCCTGGGCCCAGCCCTGGATCCGCCCTTGACTTAAACTCTATTTTTCTCAAATTATGAGTTTAGCGCACTTGGGCGTTATACCGGCCATTTATAATAATAAATGTCAGAAATGTCCAGAGCTACTAAACCTGCTCTAGCGTTCGCCATTAGCTAGGATTATAAAGAAGTACAAAAGGTTTGAAATAAATATATTTTAGCCTATCAATGAAGAAGTATTGAATGAACTACAGTCCAAATATAAAATTTTATGTTGCATTATTATAGAGCTAATAAAAAATATGATTTTTCATAGCCATTCATTGGTAAGTAAAGTCAGAATATATTATCAAAATTTTATTATGATGAAGGAAGTTAGTATTATTAGAGTGTTTTTAGTTTGGCTTAAGCTTATAACTAGAGCTCGGATTCCCGTGCAATTGCATCTTTTTTTTGAAAAGCCAAAATAGAGCGAACTCAAGTTACTTATCCGAATCAAGCCTAATGGGATGTTTTAGTGAAGTTTTATACTGCACGAAATTGCACGTTTTGGGGTTTACTGCACGAAATTGCACGTTTGGGGGTTTACTGCACGAAATTGCACGTTTTGAATTTTAATTGCTCGAAATTGCATCATTTGATATTTTGAAGAAAAAATAGATTACAAATTGTAATTTTCTTTAATAAATATCAAAATAATAGTGGAAAAATAAACGTGAATATCATTAAAAAAAAAAAAAAAAAAAAAAGGAACATGGGAGATGTAAACCAACACAAACCTCCGATTTCCCAGAACTGAGGGTTCAGTGGTTCCTGGGTGTTAACATTTTGTTTCTCGATTCCCATCGTTCTGCCAGTATCAAACTAGCTCCTGTCGAGTATATTGTTACTAAAAATGCCTAAAATGGGAGCAAGTGTGTTTTCGAAAACTGCGGGATGGATTGAAAAATATCCTGAACTCAATAGGGATGGTTGTGCAGTGTTATGTAAATCTTGTGGTAAAAAATTGGATGTGAGAGGAAATCACAAATTGATACCCGCTGTAGCACAAGTAAGTACCTATTTTTTTTAACCCTAGAACGGTAACAGGGGTTTTGCGTATCACCAGAGGGATTTAAAAATAAGCCTACGCACCGGATATTGCATCGAGTGATTCCATAATTTGATTAGTATGTTTCCTTTTTTAAGATCTTCCTATTTCCTATATATGTAATCACAGCTCACATGCGAGTATTTAACTCTATATTCCACATCTTTCACATCATACTAATCCGATTAGTTTTCAAAAATATACCAATAGTATTATAAAAATGATCCAAAATTCAGTGATTATACCAAAACAATATATAAAAATAATCTGTAAAAATAAAAGAGTGTCTATTTCAATTTACTCTCCGCTACTTACTTTTTTTCCAAAGTAGCTATTATTTGTTTACAAAAATAATTTAATTCCTGATTTTCAAGCAATACATTTTTATTGCATGTTTTTGCACGTTTTGAAGTTTTTATTGCACGTTTTGAAATTTTTATTGCACGTTTTCAAATTTTTACTGCACGGAATTCCGAGCTTTACTTATAACCAATTTACCTCTTTTTTTATAGTTCCATAGTTACTCTTTATGTACAAATTTGAACTCATTTCATTCTCTATTTAAACTTATGTTATCTATTTATAATTATGTATTATTTATTGTACTTTAGTGTTTAATTATAAATTTAAACATTCATTCATCCTACCTAAAATAAAGAAGCCCTGATTTTCTGCAATGTTTGTGATAATAATAATCCTTCATTATTTTGTCCTATAATATACACTTTTAACAGTTGGGACTATATTTCTCATTTCCTTGACGATATGTGTTTCTTTTTTTGCTCTGCCCTTTTTGATAATAGTCCGAAAATCCCTGCTATTTTTTATGTTCTTTGGCTCACAGAATTTTTTTTCTTATATTTTACGTTTTATATGTCTGTAAATACATATCTATTCAAATGGTAAAACTAGGAGGGGGGTACTGAGGACAAGGGCGGATCACAGGGTTCATGAACCCCCTCAAATATTTTGGCTTTTCAATTTTTGAGTATTTTTAACCGAATAATTCAATTGCGCACTTACTATGCCCTAAACATAACACTTTTGGTTGTTTAGATCGGAGCCCTTCATAATACAAGATAATAATCTCATACAAAATAGTGCTGTCAACCCCGTGATTATGAGACAGGAGGTGGGGGTCATCCCCCTCTAATTTCGTTGTAAATCCTCCCTTGACTGGAGACAACCCTGGTTTATTTATTGATATAAGTAAAAATTATATTTTTCCTGTTTGATTGTTTTGAGTTAAAATTAGTGATTCAGTCGAAAACAAAGTTAGATAATGGAATGAGATGATGTTCATCTCCAAAAATACCGTTATTGAGCTGTAGACAATCGGTGGTGGGGGGTTGGAAAGATGGGGCGGCAAACTTGAGACTCTTGTGAAACATTGCTTCTTATTCTTTTAGAAAGTTTCCTTTTAAAGCATATACATGATCCAATCAGGCATTAATGCACATCAAATTGATCAAATTTTTATGCTAGTTGATCATTCTTAACCTTTCCATTATATAATGACATCGTTACATAATAAGTTTACCAAGTGATAACAGTATCAGCTTAGTTTTCGACTTCGGTCTGGAAGTGACCGGTAAGTTCTATTTTACAATACAAATTTGTAAGTTTTATTTAAACAGTATTTTGTATTCAAACAGTAGTTTGCCATTGTTTTTTTAAAGGAGAAAATAAAGTAATCCATGAATGATACCCAAAATTGGTCATTTAACTTTAGTGGTACCCATTATCAAGTTCATGGCCAACGTTTTTTTATGAATTGTTTTCCTAAACTTATGCAATGTTATGGTGATTTCTTTGAACCTAAAGCAAATGATAACGGTTTTGTTGTGGTCAGTTGACAATGAGGTAACCTACTTCATTATTCCTGTCAGGAAGATAGGGTGGGGTATATGTTGCATATTATAGAGCTAATTATATATAAAAAATTGGATTTTTCATAGCCATTCATTGGTAAGTAAAGTCAGAATATATGATCAAAATTTTATTTTTGATCTTGAAGTAAGTTAGTATTAATCGAGTGTTTTTAGCATGTCTAAAGCACTGATTTTGTCCGTTTATAACTGTTTGTGGTGATAATTATTCTCAACAATGTTAAGAAATTAACCACTTAATTATTATTCTCAGAAAAAGTATATAGATTATATGTAGCATATTATTTTGTTGAGCTATGAAACTTACAAAAATGAAGAATAAAACAACCATTTTTCGTTTGATACCTCAGAGCAAATACGTTGTAAAATTTAAAACATAAAGTCATTTATAGTTAATTGTTTATTCAGTTTTCCAAATCCAAACCTTTCTGCTATTTCAGGTTTTACAATTGTTATTCCGCTCATCATTAGTTCAAGCAGGTCGTGGTTTTCTTGTTGATCTAAACTTTCATATTTACAGTAATTTCAAAAGGAAATACTAACTTCCACATTTAAAGTACTTTTATAAAGAAACACTAAGTTCTCATTTCCTAAAAATCTGCATGATAAATAGTTTAAGAACATAAAATGTTTCTCAATTTCTCTAGAATCAAAGAATCTGTTCTATAAGTACTTACACCATTAGCAGATATTGTAATTACTTCTAAAGTGAATTTTCTATTAAAATTTTTTAAATCCCTCAATATACCTCCTCCGATCCGTTTTCTCTATTTTTAAAGTGGTTGATTCAATTTACTTATGTGGTTTCAAACTCTATGAGCTACCTAGCTGATAAATTGTGATAGTTAATTTGCTCTTAAGTTTATTGAACTAGTTTAAGTTTAATACATATGTTGCATCTGTGTCAAAGTTCTATTGCCTGCAAAACTTCTAAAAAATTATGCTTACTGAGAGTTTTATGTTTATATTTCAATTAATTTTTCTTTCATAAATATTTTAATTTAGCAAATAAAGTATCATTAAAGATATCATACTTCTTTTCCAGGGAATTTCATCATTACACGGATGCACTTCTGCAGCAGTTACAAGTTGTTGCTGTTAGTGATAGTAGTTTTTTATTATGGAACGCAAGATTTTGATTCTTGACAACCACCATGTAAATCCAGTGGTGGGTGAGGATGCGTTAGATTTTGATTTTGATGACAATGAAGAAAATTCTCCAGCAACTGTAGTAAGTAAGGGATATTTCATATGTGGATTTCTATTGTTTTTATTTTATTTTTGGTGTACCGCCATTTTTCAATTGAATTAATCTTTTGACTCTTCCAAAGTTTTATTTATCCAAATCACCTGTTTCACTCTGTATATAACCTAAATTTTGAAGTTAAATTTTTTTATTTTTTTTTTTTATTTTCATTTTTTATAACTTTATGTGGGAATATATTTTTAAAATCATGCAAAAATCTGATGTAAAATTGCAAGTGCAAGAAGAAAAATTGCCTGAAAAAATCGTGAAAGTTGACCCAATCAATATAAATAACACTGAAGATCAAACGAAACCAAGCTCAAGAAAAAGTGATATAATCGGAGGAGGAAATGCTATTCATATGTACAAGCGAAAGTCTGGCAAGGTTCGCTTTGTTTAGTTACTGATCAAGTTCTGTCAGTGAAGTTAAGCAGAACAAAATCCTAATATTTTTAGGATATAATCACTTATAGGAATTATAATCGCTTATCTGAAGGTTCCATTAATTAGAATTGATTTCTTCTGAACTTAAATGTCACCATTTTATGGAATAAAATCATTTTGCATTTATCTTAGTTGAAAGATGTAATTTTCAATTGGTGAGAAATCATTTCTATGAGGATAAAACTTACATCATATTAAAGAATACTTCATTCTGATTGCACATGACAAGTATAATAAAAATCTTTAGAGCTGTGTTTCAAAAATCTTTAGGAAGAGAAAGCTGTTGGGATAAAGAAGATAAGCCCCTGCATTAAATTTTTAAATTGTGACAAAATCTTGGCTGTCAGCTCACAGGCTTATACATAAATCTATTTCCTAATTTCAGTTTCGTACGAAAATTCGTTTATGAGTTAGTCTGGTCACTCACACACAGGCCATTTTGCGGGACTCAGATATTTAGACTCAGGAGACCCCACATAATTACCCCAAAATATATCTGCTTATTTTGTTACTGTGTTCGAACCAATGAGTTTACAACTTTGATAAAATTTTGCCACTACCATCAACCAATCTTTCACTATGGTGAAAATTGTTTTCTTCGGTGTTTCGCATGAAAATTTCTAGGAAATCATGTCCATTACATGTACATAGTATATTGTGTATGAACGTGTTAAATATACATTAATTTTATGCTGCAAACTTCTGCTACTTTCGATCCATCATTAGAATCCTGGATGGAAGGAAAGGAAAGGAATTTTAAATGAAAGGTTATAACTAAGGTTTTATAATCTAAGACAGCAATGTGAATTACATTGTGTAACACCAAAGTGAACTAAGCGCTAAACCAAATATTTTGAGAAAAGTGAAGTCAAAGTCGAAATTAGTGAATAAGGGTTGTGATTACTGATATCCTTTTGGAAGTAAAAAGTAATTCACTTTATCTTTTAAATAATTAAAGTATAAAGAAGCATGATTTTAAAAGTAACAATTGGTAAATTAAAAAATAAAAATTTATTAAATTGGTTTGGTGTTTAATTCACTATGGTTTTATGCCTGCCGTATATTGATATTTTAGTCCCATGATATGATAGTTTGATTACTGTACATTTCCGTTCCCCCTAATCTTTGACTGTTAGTTTGATCGCTAGGTTTTCTCGTTTGAAAAGTGGTTTAACTGTTGGAATACAGGACTGTTATTGAAGGTGTACTGCCCATGCGAAAAAGTCGTGAATGTGGTTGAACTGCTTGTTGGAACAAACCTGATCATTGAAGTTATGTGGACTATGTATTAACTTTAAGTATAATGTTTTTTTATATAAAATGGCCTGATATTTTTGGTTAAAAAGCAGAAACATTTTGGAAAACAGTTCTGGAGAATGTAGTAAGAAACAGTTGAATTTTATGGTGAAGAGCTTACATGTTTTATCATGAGGTAAAATGTCTCATGGATAAAAAAAAAGTCTTGCCATAGGAAATCGTGTGTTCAATCAAACTTGTTGTCTCACTGTTTTAGATAAATATGAGAATTAATGTGAAAAATTGAATCAGATATCTTAAAATGATTTAATAAAACCGTGACATGATTTATCAATAATTAAACTATTGAGAAAATATTGCTCGTTTGGAAGAAGACTGTCATAATCCGATGACTATAATTTTACGCACTATAATTTACGAGAAGCATCTTTCGTGATCATAACGACTATCTCATAACTCTATGGAAGACTGCCTGGAATGCTCTCCAGTGTTAAATGTTAGATTTAAAAATCTGAAACTTTTCTTGAAAAAAAAAAAGAAGTGCAAAAATGAAAATTGGAGGCTTGATATCTATTCTGAATACATTTTAATTTACTTCAAATTTTAGTTTCACTTTACTGGAAAAAATGTTTTTTTTTTGAGATCGTTCAGTGTAAAAAAGAGTGAGTGTAATGAAATAATATTTTGGTAGTTGTATACTTAGAGCTGTACACTTTCATGTTAGTTATCTTTTTTGGGTTGGACTTTGGAAAGTGGAAAATAAGTGGTAACATTTGCAGTCATTAAAGATATGTTTCCAGTATGACTTTTCTTTTTTGTATTGCAGATTTTTCGATTTACGTACAATAATATAGTCATTATGAATTTCATATTTAGTCTCATATGGTAGATTAGAATAATTTATTTGGTTGCTTCTTTTGTTTCTAGCAATGTTTTGGCAATTTACATAATGAATGAAATGAAAAATTATCTGAGCCTCATAGTTGACAGAATGATTAACTCCAATTTCAACATTTTTCATGATAGCATTTTTAACATAATTTCTCTTTGGAAAATTCATACCTTTTTATTTTGTATGTATATTTCAGTAAAATGTTATATTTTAATATTTCTGCTCCACTATCACAAAATAAGAAAGAACAAATTTTCCAAAGAGGAATATAAAATAAAAGTGCTAAATATTGAAATTGGAGTTAAATATTCTGTCAACTCAAAGGATCATATATTATATCAGTTGAAAAAAAAAAAAGTTGTTTTAAATAAATGTATCCTCATTGAGCTATTTGCTTATCAAGCACTTTTATTTTGCAGGGTGTTCCATTTCTGCACAACTTAGGAAATCCTTTGAGACCGAATGACCTTCTCGTTGTTGAAGGTGTAATATTGAAGCATGGATTAAGGTATGCCTTAAACATTTCTTACTGATTGGTGTTAAATATTAATATTTCTTTTTTTTTTTTTTTTGGTACTGAAATTTGATTGGCTTATTCTTAATTTCTCCAGAAATTCATTTTAATTTGGCTTACAAGGGAAGCGCACCCTCTATGTCACTGATTACTACCAAACTTTTTTTTTGGTGATTCTATGTCCAACAATAAAACTTACCCATCCCATGTATTTTATATAATTGCTCTGAATAGATATCTGGGTTATTATATCAATTATATATCGATTTGTTTTACTGTGTAAAAAAATAATGTCAGTTGTATTGAAATATTTAAATTGCACAAGAAAAAAAATTAAAAGAAGTTTAAAGTAAAGTAGATTAAATAAAATTCATTTAAGAACAAGCTAACCGGATTAGTTCTTAGGATCTCCAAAAGAAATAATAAAATAAAAATTTTTGAAATGGAATTTTTGGGAGATTTATAACTCCAAAGGATTTACCAAAATCAAATGTTACTACTTCCATTAGAAAGAATATTTACTTCTCTTGCAAACCATATCAACTTCTTTAAGATTATGCTCCTTTATTTGGAATAAAATTATAAATACTCTTCAACGTTTTATTATTTATCTCTTGTTCTTATTTATTTAACCTGAGGTCAGGTTTGTGCCGTTTTGTAAGTCACAAAGCCCAAAATCTTTGTTGTTTTTTTTGCGGCTTGATGCACCGCGATCTCCTTGGGTCTAATTTGCGCCTGTCTACGCCCGTGTTTTTAAATTGGAATCTTTAAAACATCGGTAAATTTTAGTATGCTTGTTGGGTTTAATAAGTCATTGGAAGTTGGATTGGTTATATTTTCCTGTCCAAATATTCTAAATGTTAGCCGTACAAATCGGTCACACCACCAGATTATGTGATAGGCTGTTTCGTTCTCTTTGCCACAGTATCTACATATTGGTGTTTCTGCCAACTTTAGTTTATACATGTGTTTATTTAGTTTATAGTGTCCCGTGTAGATCGCTGTAATTTTTTAAGTTCCTTTCTGTCAAGATTTAGTAGCGTATTGCTTCTTTTGACTGAATAGCCATGTAAAAAGAATATGGAGTGATAGTGATTTTTATCCTTCCAATATTGTTTTTTGATAGCTCCATATATTTCCCCGATCCTTCTTTTGGTGTTGCTTATGCTTATTCCCATTACTGGTTCGGGGGTTATGGGTTTATTAGCTGAGCCTTGCCTTGCTAGGCAATCTGCCTTTTCGTTTCCATGAATACCGGTATGTCCTGGTACCCATTCCACTCTTACATTATTATTTTTTGATAATTTATTTATTTGCGTATTATTGCAGGTTTTAACAATCTTTGTTGTTAGGTTTGGATCGATATATCTGTCTTGAAGTTGTCACCTTTTATGGTTTAAAAAAAAATAATAATAAGAGGCCCCAGTATGGTGCAAATTAAAAAAAAAAAAATCTTTTATTTTCCCTATCACTATTATTTATTTTCTTATTACTTCGTATTTAGGGGTTTTATGAGGTGCAGAAAGCAAATATCAGCGTTATTCTATTCTATTCTATTCTCTCCAGCGATCAGTACAAATTAGTAATAGGTAAGAATGAAATCAATGCAACCAGTAACGAGTAAAATAAAAAAAAAATAAAAAAAATTTATTTTATTAATAATTAATATTATATTAATATTACATTAATATTAATATTATATTAATTTATAATATTATATTAATTTATAATTTATATTAATATTAATATTATAGTATAAAATTTAAAAAAAAAACATTAAACTATCTTCGAAATTTTTAAAATAATTTAGAATCTTATAAGTTTATTTAAAAAAATAAATAAAACTAAACTATTGTAATGAATTTGTGAACTGAATAAAAAAAAAACATGTGTTTTGATTAAAAAATAAAATAGTGATATTTCAAAAAAAATTATGAACCTTTGAGCAGGTTAAGAACAAGGAGTGTTAACTACTAATTAAAGAAAGCTATTATGTTATTACCGTGGAGTCCTGTTGTTTTTGTTGTACAGTGAGTACCTTTGTTGTTTCTCAGTTAATAAATCGTTTGTTCATTGTGTAAATCACTTGTTTATTGTGTAATCTATTTATTTGTCTAAATACTATCTGTTTAAGGTACAGATAGGGTAGTGAAGGGACGGTAGAGCCCCTTTCACGTTACAACTGGTGTCAGAAGTGGGATTTGCACAATAGATAGTGATGAATTAGTTTAAATAAGTAATTTAACAGATAAAGTTAAATGAAATTGGATAGTTTTAGTGATTAGGGACCTGAGATTACTTAATTGCCGGAAATTCGACTGATGATGATCTAAAACTGAGGATTTAAAATATTTCTATGAGTGAAGGTACTAGAAGCCGAGTCAAAGAAATGGAGGCAATCATGCAACTGTTAGAGACTATGAAAGCTGGTCAGGATGAAATGAAAACTGGTCAAGCTGAGATGCATGCTAGTTTAGCTGCTAAAATAGAAGCTAGCAAGGAAGAAATGAAAGTTGCTCAAGCTATGATGGAAGCAGCCTTGACTGATAAAATACAAAAAATCGAAACCGAATTCGATAGGAAACTAAAAGTACTTGAAAACGAAGTGGAAAAATTGAAGAGCGGTAATATAGAATGGAAAGGAGAAGGAACATCGCGAGCGGAAGGACAGCGCATGAACACAGCACAAAACGAAAACATACTGAAGGTGAAAGCTCCATCATATGATGGTAAAACATCGTGGTCTGCCTATCTACGACAGTTTAACGCGGCCGCTTCGGCAAACCGCTGGAACGACAAAGAAAAGGCTACTATGCTGATGGTCGCACTTAGAGGAGAAGCACTCGACATCCTTCATATTGTACCTGAAGAACGTCAGGATGATTTTCGTTGCATTGTTGAATACCTAGAAAGGCGCTTCGGCGATAGACACTTGGAACAGCTACATCGAACGCAATTTAGAACCAGGAAGCAAAATCTTGGGGAAACACTCCAGCAGTTCAGTGGAGACGTTTCACGATTAGTGCGGTTGGCTTATCCAACTGTACCGGAAGATGTCTTGGAGCACTTGGCTATAGAGGTCTTTGCTGATGGGGTTCGTGACATTGAGATCAAACAACATCTGAAACTGTCTAAGTTGGAAACTTTAGGAGGCACCGTTGCGAGAGCATTGGAATTCGAAGCAGTAAAGCAAAGCATTCGACAAGGGCAAGTAAGAGTAAGGAAGACCGACTTTGGGGAAGAGGACTACAACAGCGACAGTGTTGCAACATGTGTCTGCCAACGATTGAAGAATAAAACATCACCAAAGGAGGATAAAATAGCCACCAAGCCAAAATGGAAATGCTACAACTGTGGAGAACCTGGTCACTTCAAGAGACAGTGCCCGATACTACAGGAGCAGAGTGTGATCAAGAAGGGGAACCAGGAAAACTCAGCTTAGTCAGTTTTAGGGGGCGGAAACTGGCTAATTTGTACCATGTCCCAAATGTCCAACTAAAAGTATCGCAATTGCAATGCGGAGAGAATAGCTTAATGTTGGAAGGAAGGGTAGCTGGCCAGGACTGTCAAATGGTAGTGGATACGGGTGCTAGTAATACCATTGTGAGAACTGATCTTATACCAAAAGGGCAACTAAAACCCCTGTCTAGAAAGTATATAATTACGACAGCAAATGGCGAGACTATGGATGTTCAAGGAGAAGTTAGAATATTGATAGAGATAGGTAGTTTGAGTATACCTCACCAAGTGTTCGTGGCAAAGATTACGGACCCGATCATTCTGGGAATGGATTTTATGGAGGCGCACAAGGTGATAATAGACTTCAACCAGAGGTTAATGAAAATAGACAACGAGGAGCTTGTTCTACGACGGAATAAGGATGAAACAGGATGGGTTAGACAAGCAGCCCTAGCTGAGGACCTTATCATTCCATCTCGAAGTGAAGTGATTGCCGAAATCCAGTTAGAAGGAGGCAGCGGAGGAATGGTTGGGGTACTGGAGCCAGTATCAACGATTGACAATGGCATTCTTCTTGGAAGAACACTCATCAGGGCTACAACGCATAAAATACCGGCCAGAATAATGAACACAAAGGACTATGAGCAACGACTAAGCAAGGGAACGATCGTAGGACAGTGTGGAGAAGCACAGATCATTACAAACTTGGACGAAAAAAGGCGGGATGAAGGGTTCAGTCAGGTTTCGGAAACTATAAAAGGATTAATTAAGGAAACATTAAAAGGCTTGAAGACTGACCATAAGGAACCAGCAGGGCATCTACTAAAGACGTATCAAAACATCTTTTCGTCCAGCGACAACGACCATGGAAGGACGAGCATAGCACGTCACAGGATCAATACCGGCGACCACCAACCGATTAAACAGGCACCTAGAAGAATACCATTAGCTAAGAGGGAGGAGGTTGAGAACATGTTGGAAGACATGAAAGCTCAGGGTGTGATTCAACCTTCCAATAGCCCATGGTCTTCTCCGATAGTTTTGGTCAAGAAGAAAGATGGCTCCACTAGATTCTGTGTCGATTACCGAAAACTGAATGACATAACGAAGAAGGATAGCTATCCACTACCGCGCATTGATGATACGCTAGCGGGGGCAAGATGGTTTTCCACCCTAGATCTGAAGAGTGGGTATTGGCAGGTAGAGGTACACCCAGATGATCGGGAAAAGACAGCATTCTCTACCGGCAGCGGCTTGTGGCAGTTTAATGTTATGCCATTTGGTCTTTGTAATGCCCCAGCAACTTTTGAACGTCTCATGGAAACTGTTTTACACGGTTTACATTGGAAGACCTGCCTAATTTACTTAGACGATGTGGTGATTTTCAGTAAGACATTTAATGATCACCTAAAACATCTTGAAGAGGTACTGGATAAGTTTAAGAACGCTGGGCTAAAATTAAATTCGAAGAAATGCCAGTTTTTCAAGAAAGAAGTCAAGTTCCTTGGTCATGTAATTTCTGGGAGTGGAGTCGCTACTGATCCGGACAAGATTAGTGCGGTGAGAGAGTGGCCAATTCCAAAAGATAAACATGAGGTAAGAAGCTTCCTCGGACTGTGTACCTGCTATAGGAGATTCGTAGAAGGATTCGCCAACTTGGCTAGACCTTTACATCGTCTCACAGAGAACAGACAACCATTCGAATGGTCAGTAGAATGTCAGGAAGCATTCGATAAACTCAAGATGGCTCTGTGTGGAGCACCTATTTTGGTGTATCCTAAGCCTGGACATGAATTCATAGTGGACACTGACGCAAGCAACGTCGGAATTGGAGGAGTATTGTCCCAGGTTGAAGGTGGAGAAGAACGAGTAATAGCATATTACTCTAAGGCTCTCTCTAAGCCAGAAAAGAATTACTGTGTCACCAGAAGAGAACTTCTAGCTATAGTGAGAACAATAGAGCACTTCCATAAATATTTGTATGGGCAACCATTTATGCTGCGCACTGACCATGCTTCTCTGACTTGGCTTTTGAATTTCAAGAACCCAGAGGGTCAAGTAGCTCGTTGGATTCAAAGGCTGCAAGAATATGAGTTCAAAATAGTGCACCGCAAGGGACAGTTACATAGTAATGCAGATGCGCTGTCAAGAAGACCATGTAAGCAGGAATGCAAGCACTGCAGTAGGATCGAGAAAGCAGCAGTGGCGCCGTGCAAAAGAATTGTCAGTCAACCAGCGGATGACTGGAATTTGAATGAAATAAGAGAAGAACAACTAAAGGATCCAGACATCAGACCGATATTGACAGCAAAAGAAAGTGGACAGCGACCGACGTGGAAAGATATATCGACAGAGAGCGTTGCTGTGAAGTGCTACTGGTCACAGTGGGACTCACTAATTATAGAAAATGGTATTTTGAAAAGAAACTGGGAGAGTCCAGATGGGAAGGAGCTACGACCACAAACTATCGTACCAACAGGAAAGAAGAATGAAGTGCTTAAGGAGTTGCATGGAGGTGTCTCAGGTTGCCACTTCGGTATCAAGAAGACGTTGGAGAAAATACGTCAGCGATTTTACTGGGTCGGTTGTTCCGAGGACGTCGCAGACTGGTGCCGCAGGTGTGCTGAGTGTCTGGTATGCAAGGGACCCAAGACCAGGACACGGGGAGCCATGATGCAATACAATGTTGGAGCACCGTTCGAGAGGATCGCCATCGACGTAGCCGGACCATTCCCTCGTACCAAGAAAGGAAACCGATTTATACTAGTCGCTGGTGACTACTTCAGTAAGTGGACCGAAGCTTTCGCAATACCAAACCAAGAAGCATCGACAGTAGCCGAGGTCTTAGTGGATAACATGTTCACACGTTTTGGTATACCATTGGAAGTACACTCTGATCAGGGGAGGAATTTTGAATCTCAAGTATTCAAGGAAGCTTGTGAGATATTGGGTATCAGGAAAACGAGGACCACACCGTTGCACCCTCAGTCCGATGGCATGGTGGAACGCTTTAATAGAACATTGCTAAGCCACCTCAAGATATTCGTCGACGAACACCAAGATGACTGGGACGTGTACATACCTATTGTACTGATGGCGTATCGGTCAGCAGTTCACGAGACGACTGGACGAACACCGGCCAGCGTTATATTCGGCAGAGAACTCCGTCTACCCAGTGATCTCCTGTTCGGGACCCCGAAAGATGAGGAATGCCTTGTCGATGATTATGCGGGGTCACTGCGCCAACGATTAAGGGAAATTCATGCCGGAGTTAGAAACAGGATCCGGATTGAAAGTAATCGAATGAAGGCCAGATATGACATCAAGATTACCGGAAGAACTTTTCAGGAAAACCAAAAAGTTTGGTTATACAACCCGACTAGGAGAAGGGGGAAATCACCGAAGTTTCAAAAGAATTGGGAAGGTCCCTATACGATCGTCAAAAGAATTAACGACCTGATATACAGGATACAACGGAGCCCAAGAGCCAAGATGAAAGTCGTCCATTTGGACCGCCTGCTACCCTTCGTTGTAGAAGAGGAAACCCCTGTTCGGGACGAACAGTGTTAAGGAGGGGGCAGTGTAATGAATTTGTGAACTGAATAAAAAAAAAACATGTGTTTTGATTAAAAAATAAAATAGTGATATTTCAAAAAAAATTATGAACCTTTGAGCAGGTTAAGAACAAGGAGTGTTAACTACTAATTAAAGAAAGCTATTATGTTATTACCGTGGAGTCCTGTTGTTTTTGTTGTACAGTGAGTACCTTTGTTGTTTCTCAGTTAATAAATCGTTTGTTCATTGTGTAAATCACTTGTTTATTGTGTAATCTATTTATTTGTCTAAATACTATCTGTTTAAGGTACAGATAGGGTAGTGAAGGGACGGTAGAGCCCCTTTCACGTTACACTATTTAATAATATACTGAAAAAGAAATGTTATATTTTAATCACAAGTAAACACATCTTTGGGGCAAAATGAGTTTACCCCACGAAGTTTTAGTCTTGTGACACACCCAAACTATTTAGTCCATCACTTCAATCAGTGTTGCAGGGAAAACAGTTCAATTTTATATGTTCATAATAATTACATCACACCTTCTATGCAAGACTAACATAGCTCCAAATAACCTATAACTGAGAAAATGGCTTTTATGTTGTTTCATTTTATCTTAAAAATCGGCCAGTACTCTCTCCTTTGTTAATTGAATACCAACACAACTCAAAATCTAATATTTTATTAATAATATTAGTTTTCGAAGAACATATTTCCAAATGTGTTATTTCAGCATGGAAATTTTATAAAAATGAAAAATCATCTTAAACAAATATTAATAAATATTTTAAATTAAGGTTGTATTTTTAATCATGTTGGTTTCCCAGCTTATAGAGCAATTGAAATGGTTTCGAGATAACAAACAAAATATCAATTTTTTTGAGTTATGGTAGTCTTGCAGTGAGGGTGCTATACTGAATTGTAATGTTAATAATTTTTTTTTTTTTTTATGTTTAATTATTTATGTTTAGATTTACAATAAACTTATTGTATGGCTTCAATGAAATCGTCTTCCATCTGAATCCACGACTTGATCAGAACTATATTGCGAGGAACACCTTCCTAAATGGATTATGGGGTGAGGAAGAAGGTTTTGGATTAATGAAAAGTCCTTTACAAAGCGGAAAAGATTTTCAGATTATGGTTTTTATTTCACCGGAAGCCTATTTGGTACTGTTGTCTTCATGTTCATATATCATTATTGTCTAACTTTATTTTTTCTGATTTATGGTATTTTTTAGGTATGCGTAAATGGTATCCATATGTTTTCGTATCCACATAGGGCCCCACCACAAGCTGTTGAAAAAATTGAAATTTTTGGTGATATTGACTTAAAGACTGCATCATTATTAACTTCAGATAGATATCCTGAGTCTGCCTTAATAAAATTTAAAAAAGAATATGAACCTTTGGTAAGTTAATGCACTTATTATTTCCCAATAAAATTAATTTTTATATAATTATTTTTATATAAGATACTAGCTATATATTTATGTAATTTTAATAATTAACATGGACGATTCTATAAACAAAAAATCTGGTGCGATACGCGCAACACAGAACTTTCACTTACGAACTTATTTAGATTAGAAATAGACCTGTTTGGATAATCATCAAACGTCACCCTTTTCCATATTTGTATGCTTATATTTGTATATCTCTATAAGTTATAACGTATCTCTAATGCAAAACTTAAAGTTCTCTGTACTTTTCGATTCATTATTGCTTATTTTTTTTAAGGGACCTAATTTCACCAACAGTCAGTTTTTTTTTACTGTTTGGTTGTTTTTTGCAGCGATTTGCTTTTTGTAAATATATCGTGAAGGTGAATCGATAGGAGGTGTATTTACAACTCGTAGTAAAGTTTGTCTCTTATGCCTTTCTTGAACTCGAAAATGATTACTGTTTTATTAATGTACTGATTACCTTAAAAATCACTCTGTATTACCTTCAGAAATTTATGATGGATCTAAAGTTTCCAAACTAAAATATAAATAATTAAAGATAATCTTATACCATATTTTTTCACACCTTAAATGCTTTAATTAATTTGAGCATCACGTATTTACTGTGTAAAATAAAATAAATGTTTTTATTGTTAATTAAAAGTTTTTATTTTCATCAGTGATAATAGGGGATATGAAATTTCACCTATTACATCGCGGGCATATAACACATCAAATACCCAGTTTGATCTCCGTTTCACCAATTTTGATGAAATTTTGGCTGTCACATCTTTGGTATTTACATATATAAATACCCAGTTTGGTTAAAATAGTAAGAGCCGTTTTTGAGTAAATAAAAAAAAAAAAACACCTGAAAGTGAGACAAAATATACTAATTAAAGTGCTCCCTCCGTTTGACCAGTTTTAATGAAATTCGGTTGACGCATCGTGGGCATACACATTCATTAAATACCCAGTTTGATCAAAATAGTTAGAGACGTTTTTGAGTAAAAAAAAAAAAAACCTGAAAATGAGACTTTTACTAAATAAAGTGCCCCCTCTAATTGATCAATTTTGATAAAATTTTGACTGACATATCGCGGGCATATACATACATCGAATACCGAGTTTAATCAAAATCGTTTGAGCCGTTTCCGAAATTTTTTAAAAAACCCTAAAAATTAGACAAAATTCATTAAATAAAGTACCCCCTCAGTTTGACCAATTTTGATGAAATTTTTGCTGCCACTTCGCGGGCCTATATTTACACCATATACCGAGTTTAATCAAAATCGTTTAAGCCGTTTTTGAGAAAGTCGAAACAAACATAAAAATTAGACAAAATTCATTAATTAAAGTACCCCCTCCGTATGACCAAATTTGATGAAATTTTTGCACTCACATTGCGGGCCTATACATATACCAAATACCCAATTTCAGGGTCTTACGGTTTATAGTTTTTGAGCTAGTCTGCTCATGTACACACACAAACACACACACACACATTCACGCGCGTGCACGTGATCACACACACACTTAGACCATTTCGCGGGACTTGGTTATTTGGACAAAGGATACCCCAAAACGTGTATTTCTGTTGAAAACTGAAAGTCGAAATTTTTCACGATAGCAGTGCTTTCCCGTACAATATATTTCATGTATAGGTAAGGGAAAGTAAAAATATTACAAAAATAGCACTAATAGATTATTATTATAAAGCTTTAGAACATGGGGCTGCCAAAAAACCAATGTAAAGCGAGATCATAACGATTTTTATTACAATAAAGAATATACCCAGAGATCGGCTGAAGTTATGCAATTTTAATGTTGAAATGTGTTCGCACTTGGTATGAAAGAACCACTGAGCGAAATTTGGAGAATATAGGACAAATGGTATGGATTTCTATAAAGAACAAACAAACAAACAGAATTTCATCTTTATTTACATAGATTTGTTATAAACTTTTTTTAATCACTATACAAAGATATAGAACTCACTGTACAGTTATTTATTCCGATTATGGGCCATGCATCCTTGTCAACGGCATCCATCCATCTTGGCATTGCCTACATCTACCTACTCCTTTTTTGGTTCTCATTTCTTCCCAATAACTTCTTTGTAAACTTTTCATTTTATGTTGTTTTTTTTAGTTAGGTTTTTTGTGGCCTACTGAGAATTTTCTATAAAGGTAGCCAATCTATGCTAATCACGGTGGGGATTTGTGATTCATTCTGTGCATTCACTATGAAATAATTGTCTCTCCATCTCGGCATCTTATTTTCCCAGCCCACCTTATCCCTGATAATCAAATGGATTACCTCTGCTTCCTTAAAGAGCTTATATATCTCTTGGTTCTTCCATCTCCCGCCATTAGTAAGATAATAATAATAATAATATTAGACAATATAAAATAATTATATAATAATAATAGTTAATAAATATATTCAATTTTTCTATTGGAATTCAGGCTGTTTACTTTGATCCTTTCTAAACTAAATGAAACTCTGTAGATTGGTCTGGGACTTAAAAAATATTTTTATACATACACTGCAAAACTATTTTTATTAGATTATCTTCCTTTATTTCTTGAGTCTATGGCTGACCGCATAAGACAAAAGAGTACAGATCAAAGAGTGCTACGAGTAAACAGTATTTTAATGAAAGGACCTGAGACAACCTTTCCAAATCGCTTATAATTTTTATATTCGTATTAATTTATTATTACATACACGGGAGAAAAATAATAATTAGGCCATAAGAAATATCTATTAAGAAAGTTAATTTTATTAGTTTTTTTTTTTAGTGCTAAGAGGATGCCTCTCAATTATGTTACAAATTTCCATTAAATATTTACATTATTTAGTGTTATGTATGTATTAGATGATTTCTTACTTGGTTTGTTTCTCTAATATCGTTTATGCTTTGAATTCATATAGGAAGGAAAGAGCCTAACTAATTACTAATGTGATACTAATGTTCACGCAATGATGTCCTGTTAATATGTACTTTGATGTGTTTGTAGTACTTTATTGTTAAACAAGTGATAATACTTTATCATTAAAAGTTGCTATTCTTCTAACATGGGTGCATTTAAATTATTAATGTAATGTAATTAATAGTATGCTTGACTTAGGTATAAAAAAATTATTTTATTCTATTGGAAAAGTTTAATATCCTTTAATTTAGATAATTAAATATGTAAAAATTGTTGATACACTGACTTAATAGAATAATCTATTAAAGATTATAATATTGTTACGGGCTACGGGTTCGATAAAATGAGCAATTAGCAATAGGACAATAATTTATTAATCAAATACTCACAATGGTAATTATGCCGTATTATTAGATACAAACCAGGCTGTGTATGTAGACTCTAATTACTTATAACAAACCGCACGGGTTAAAACATGAGTCTTTTCTACGACATACACTATCACCACAATAACTTATCACAATAAGGCTTACCGCTTATCACACTAACCTATCCCTGTTCACTACGAAGTGAACTCCACGGGTGTTGCCAAACAACTCCGCTGAGGCTTGTTAAAGCTGGTATTTATAAGCCTTAGGAAGATTCTACAAGGTTCGGGGTTCATGTAGAACAAAGTCTTTGATCTTTGCCGGCAGCCCGTGCCGCACCAAACAATGGACGTATTGTTCACCATAGGCGCTTTGTCTGACCCCGCTGGCCGCAACAATATTAAAGAAAAACAAAAAAACATTTTAAGTAGGTTGCAATGTTGCATTGGATTAGGATTTTAACTAAATTGACATAAGATTTTTATTTCATAACTATAGTTTTATAGATTATGGTTAAAATTTTATTATAATTAATTTGTTTCTATATTTGTTTGTGATTACAGCATCTTCCTTTCACTTACAAATTAGGTAATGAATTAAAATCTGGGTTCAAAATTGAAATAAAAGGAAAAATAAAACTGCTGCCAGTGTCTTTTCGTATCAATTTGCAGTCTGCTGATCAGGTGAGTTGTGTTTTTCTAAGAAAAATATCAATTATATAGTTTTGGACTTTGGGTATTATTTCACATAATGAGCACCAGTTACTTTTTTGACAACTAACAGTCATTGAATTTGAAGTATGTTATTTATTAAAACACATTTTAGGTAAATATGACCATTTCATTACAAAAAAAAGTATACTTAAAAGGTTGATTTTGGAGACATAAATTGTTTGGAAAGGTACCTTACAAGATTCCAGCCATGTGTTTTTTCTTAGGTTTTCACTTGGACGGTGGGATCTCCTACAACATCTATATCTGTCATATTCAGGGAAATTTCGTGTCCTCTGTAGTAATTCCTCATCTTATTGAGTATTAACTTTTTTTTTTTAAAGATATGCAACAGCAGCCTTTTTGTAATGGAGTTCACAGAATAGCTTTTTTATAAACCAATACCTTATTATTAATATGAATATCGCTCAACGTGTCAATGTATATTACCTGGTCACACATGTTCATTTTGTAATTAAAAATAACTGTTAATGGTAAAAAAAAAAAATAGCTGTCCTACATTATCTGTACAAGTCCCATGGTATCATCCTATGTTCAACATTAAACTAAAACTGATTAGTTATTTATTGTCGATTCTCTCATTATTTATTTGCTTTTAATTTTTTTTTTTTTTTTTTGTTTTATCTTCTTACTGTAAATACCTTATAATGTCAGTTAACCCGGCATTGGTCTATAGACCAATTTTAACATGGATGGTCGCACGTGAGAATTTCTCTCACAACAATCACTACTTTTTTTTTTCATTTTAATTATACGTTCGCTTAAATTTTAACAATAAAGCTGTACTTGCAAAAGGGTCAATTATAAGTACAAATTATGAAATCTTGAAAAAACTTTTTTATAAAGAGGATACAACAACTATAATCATTCAAAACTACTGTTAAACATTTTTTAAAAAGAGTAAAAAAATTAAATGCATAAAGAAAAAGTATAATCTTAAAGCCAAATTAATACTACAAGCATTTAGTTAAATTAACGATAGTGATTATAATGTTCAATTAGAAATACAATGTATATTGGAACTTCTAAGTTCCAATATAAAGTAGTAAATTCTACTAGAAAACTATTCTTTAGTGTAGTCATTGAGTCATTTTTCCCTCTTAAAGAAAACATTTTGGAAGTTGACGCACACTCAGTTGTACGTTACACTGACAGTCGCGCGTGAGAAAAACTCAATTAAATATATCATTTACAGTCGCGTGTGAGAATCTCTCATGAGATCGGATTGAGCGGAGTAGAAGGAAGCTGGAGCAGGTATAAGGCTTGGTATTGGAGCGGGGAGAGCTCAAGGAGGGCCGTGTGTCTGTGAACTACAGATAGTAAGGAGGGGAGGTTTTCAGAAGCACCAAGAGCCGTTTCCCTCCAAAAAAACAAAATTTTTTGATTTGATTAAAAGGGAATTAAATGAGCGTCTCAAGGGCATTATCTCTTGGTAAGGATTGGAACTAGACATAATAGGCGCAGAACAGGCCGATAAAGGATTTACTCCATTCTTTATCGAAAATCGGACCTCGGAGTCCGATTCTAAAAAGCAACAGAATTTCAGCTGTTAGCAGCATTGTCTGCACTAAAATGCAATAATCTTTTTAAAAATCGACTAAATTGAGTGTTTGAAGTGTTCGGACTTTCGGACATTTTCATGTGAAAATCGGCTGTTAAGAAGGGAATGTAAGAAATCGGACCCCGGGGAACGATGCCGCACCTAACTTGTTAAGGACTTGAAAAATAGGTAACAATTTTCAAATTATTTATTTATTTTATCAAATTTATTGGTTATTAATTAAAATAGTTCTTATTAATATTTATTTAGTTTCTATAATTGAATATTGCTATCACAATAATCATGTATTTATATGATCCTTTATTTAAGCCTCACTATTTCAATTTATTTTTGAATAAAGGATCATAGAAATACTTGAATAAAATCTGTCTGGCCTCAAATGAATAAAAAGTTTTTATAAATATTTATTTATGTTTCAGGTTTACCCTCATCCACTTATCCCTTATCATTTAAATGTCCGCTACGCACCGGAATGTTATGTGGTTCAGAATTCATGGGGTATGAGTGGTAAGAATTGGGACGAAGAAATCAGATCTCCTTTACCGCTTTCATGGTCTCCTGGTAAAGATTGTGAAATCAATATTTTTGTTGACGACTCTTATATTCATGTAAAAGGGGATAATTGGAGCTTACCGATCTTCAAACTGAGGCTGACCATGGAAAACGCTGAATATATTTATATCCAAGGAGATATGACGATGACTTTTTTTAAAATAACTTCTTTCAGGAAAAGAGATGAATGGCCCGATTCCTCAGTGGAGCTCCTTGAATGATGGCATCACCGCGATAATGTTCAAAGCAATAATAAAAACATCTGGAAGGTATCAATTACCTTCATCTTCCAAAACATTACCCAAAGATGTTCATGTTGTTTTTATTTTTCGTTTATAAGACTTCCTATGTAATTTAAAACGATTTTCTTAACATGTATAGAATTAATTTTATGATTGACTTATGTGTTTGTTTTGTTTTATTGTTGGAAACTGGATATATTATTGTTAGACGTTACTTATTATCCGATTAGAAATAAGTAATTTTTTTTATTATCGATTAATACAAACATTTTAATTATTCAGACTATTTTATCACACCTTATCTTTATTAGATAACTATAATAAAACATTGATGTTTTGTGTTGTTTTTAAATAATGAATAATCTATATATATTTTAAAGCAAAGTGTACAATGTGCGTGCCGAAAAGGCTCAAAAACGACTGCACGTACGTCCAAGAAAGCTATGTCATTGAGTAGCAGTATAACTCATAACCGTGAAGAAGTTTTCCGTTTTTATCTTTAATGGGTAAAATTTAAGAGAATAGGATCAGAATTTTAAGCCTCTCGCACCATGTAATTAGCCTACCTTTACAGGTTAGTGAATGAAAAGTTTAGTTCGATCTCCAGACTACCAGGAAGCACTAGGGTGCGTTTCACTCAATGTTTATTGTCCATTCGTTCAGTTTGTAAGGGTTATCATCATTATATCAGTTGTAATATTTCTTCACAGTTCTTTTAAAATTTCTAAAAAATTAAGCCTAAATAAGTACATTCTCCTTTGCGTTAAAAAAATAAATAATGATTTTACATCTCTGCAATGAATTAGAATACCAACTGGATTCCTTTTCATATAAAAAGGCTAATTGATCAAAACATTCCATTTAATCAATATAAAATATATCAGTAAATTTAATGCAATATGATTGAACATTTCATAGTAGTAAAGTGAGCGAATAAAAAGAGACATAAAAAAAAGATATAACGAATGAATATAAAAGGGACATAAAAAGTTTGAAGTGTTCTTATTGTAGTTATGAAAAAGAAGTTGGTTTGATTTCTATGTATGAGGAGCATTCCAGTTGAAAAACTCACTAACTCCAATTTCAGCCTTTTTTCAATAAGATTTTATCACTCCTTATTGTTCAGGATAAAAAGGAATATGGTAAAAAAATTGTGCCTTGATTTGCGTAAAATTAATTTTTCTTTTACCATTTTCAATCCCCCATAAAGTATATTAGGGCGGACTCTGCAGATCTCGAATCTTAATATTAATACCAAGTTAAAACCGAAGTTTCAAGAAGGTGCTAATTTTTTCTGATATACTACCTTACAACTACTGGAGCGAAGCCGGGCACCCTAGCTAGTGAATAATGAAGCTAAAATAATAAAAAAATATATATTATAATTAAAGTAATTAAGCTCAGTTTCCAGTGCCTCGTTCATTGTCCATGCCCTTTGTTTTGCTACATTATTATTTATTTTTTTAACTTAAAAGAAAATATTTTGTAGATGATAAAGAATTTTCTTTTTCTTTTTTTTAATTTGTATGTACAGTAGAAACTCGGTAATCAGACTTTCGCTCGTCCCCGACCCTCCTGGTAGTCTGACCATCTTGTCACCCCCACTGAATTCTAAAATTCCTGGAACACCAAAATCCTCTTCAATACATATTTTCTGTAGCGACCATTTAGTTTTCATTTGAACGTGGTGTGTTGCTTCAAATAAAAATGTCATATAATTTTGTCTGATACATTGAAAAGAGACTTTTTGTTGGAAAATGTACATAACAGAAAGTAGTAGTAAGTGTTCTATGCCCCTCTGAAATGTTCGATTACGCACTAAATATAACAAGCAATGGACTAGGGGCTTCGTCATGCTCTGAACATCAAAGCATATGGTTACTTTATTGTCACTAGTTGTTACTGTTACGTTGTTATTAATTTGAACTTTTATTGTTTGTTTAGCGTTGTGAATTATAATGTTTTGTAAATAAAAATTATTTAAACCCACAATAGTGTTATAAGATAATTTATAATAAGAAGAAAAAAGATCAGAAGCTACTGCATCTCATAAGGAATTTTCTTTTGGCCTATAATTTTAAATATTGAACTTTTTTAATCAATCAAAAGAAACCATATTCTAAAATTTGAGGTTTTCTGATAGGAGTACTGACAAGGAGAGTGCTAGACAGCAGACGCCTGTTTCAACCAGTGTTTTATATAAGTATTTAAAATTATTTTTTTCTGTTTTTGCTTGTTGGAATGGACTTCTGGATTATTATATATCAATTGATTTGTTTTATTCTTTAAAACAAATGATGCCAATGATATCGAGGTAATTGTTTGTTTGTTTAACTTCTCTTTATGCTACTAAGGCTAATCGGACGGTGCTACAGTCGAAGTCCTAAATTTTGCCTCTCCAGGTACAATTAGGATAGGGAACTTTAACGAGTACCTGCCATCGTACAGGCTCAGGACCTCCATTTTACGTCCTATCTGTGGTACGGCATAGCCAAGGATTTTTTACTCCCATGTATCGAGTCAGAAATCATAAAAAACTGAGATATGCTTCAATAAAGTAGGCTTAATAAATATTACTTGTGAAAAAGCTAATTAAATTAGTTTCTAGAATCCTCAAAAACTCTGAAATACCAAATTTTTATAGAAATCAAAAAATACAAATTTCTTTTAGATAGTTCCTGTACAGGATTTTTTCTGAGCCATTTATAGCTCCTCAGAATGTTTTCTGATTTCAACATAACTACATCTGTGAGAAAGCCAATTGAACAAACAAACCATGTCAATAAATGTATAATTGTTTGCTTTTATATGGCATATATTCTAGAAAGCATAAAATTCTCAGGCAAAGATTCTATTAACTAATCTGATTAGTTATTCCTTAAATAAAATTTATTTAGCCTACATTACTTGAAGCGTATCTTGTTTTTTTTACATTTGAATTACTTTAATACAATTGGTATTATCTTATTACTTTTTTTTTAACTATAAAAGAAATCAAGTGCTATTAATATGATGATCCAGACATCCAATTGGAGCAAAGGCAGAAAAAAATATTATATCAACTAATTCCTTTTTTTGCTCCAAGGGCGTATTGGATGTAACTCAGACATGGGTCATGTTTTCAAGTGGTCGAAATTGGTACCCATCAGTTATGCGCTTCCCTTGTTCGAAGAAAAACAAAAGATTTTTTACCTTATACTTGCTTCATGGATGGTTCATGACATAATTTGTATTCTTTTGCAGTACTTGTCTTGAAAAAAATTGTCCTGAGGTGATCCTTCAATTAAGATTTAGAACTATAACCAACTGTACAGGATAGCCCATGCATAAAAATATCATTATCGTTGATATTTTATACCATATACCAAATGATACCTATTTAATTTTTGTTATCTTAAAATTTAATTATTGAATCTCACTATTTTTATGGGTATGACCATGAAATCCTTTAAGTGCAGTTACTTTAAACCTACCCATTCTGCTTTCTATATCACCACAATTTCATAATATAGTAAATGTGATTATAGACATGAAGCAATGAATGCTTTTGGTATAAACATGACTTTGAAATTCAATTGATCTTAAAAAGAAATTACAAATAAAAGAGGTAATAATGAAATAAGTTGAATGCTTCATTAGTACTTTATATTTATATTACATTTATAAATATTTGTAAAAATAAGCTTAGTTTAGTATTATTGACGAAACTTATGCCATAATTAAGTATATAGAATATAAACAATTTTCAATTTTAAATGAGTTTTGAAAAAGTATATGTTTTTTGTTTTAAGTCATTTTTATACATGTATTAACTTATGATTATTCTTACATATATAGTTGAAATACTTAGTTTCTCAAATAACTTCCAAATAATTTTTTATTAAGCCTAAATATTATAAGAAAAGTGATTAATTAAATAAATTCCTATTAGAATGATATAGTGGAGTGATTCAGTCCTGAGTATGAATTTTTGAGGATAAGAAAATGATTGTATTGTGGCTGATGGAAGGCAAGTGCATTAATATATTTTGTGCATTATTTAATTAAGGGAATTAATTATAAATAAATTAGTTATAAAGTTTTTCTCACTTTAAATATCATTGTTTTGATTTCTCGTGATTAAGTCTAATTTGCACCAGTCATTTAAGTTCAGTAAGTGGTTTTGTAAGGTTAGTGAAGCATATGACGATGAAGATGATGAATGTTTTGTTAGTTAGGTAGCGGTCAATGTCTCATTACCTTCTGGTATGTCATGGGTTTATAATGTAGACTAGTGGGGCCAGTATTGAACCTTGTGGTACCCCCACTATTACAGGATGAATTGAAGAAATTTCTTACCCCTGCCAACCGGAGAAAAATCTGTCGTAAAGGAAGGATCGAAGAATGAGATAGTAGGTGTACGGTAGTATGTTCTTGAGTTAAAAGAGAAGACCCTGGTGCCAAACTTTGTCGAACGCCTGAGCAACATCCAAATATACACCAGTTGAATATTGTTTTTGTTCTAATGCCCCAGCAATGTAACTCTGTCAGTCAGGTCAGGAACTCTGTGCAGTTGGTAAGTCGTTGAATGTGATTTGCAAAATCCAAATTGATGGTCGGGTATTATATGTTTGTCAGTCAATATGTCGATTAATGTTTTGTATATTACTTTTTAATAGTTTTGAACATACTGGAACAAGGCTGATAGGTCTGTGCAAAGATGGACAGTATATATCTTTATTTGGTTTGTGGATCATTTGAATCATGGAGTATTTCCATTGTAGTGGGAATTTTGATGTCCTTAGTATGCAGTTGTAAATTTTAGTCAGAAATACTAAAGCCTATCTGGGCATTTGTTGGGCTTGGGCTGTTATTAAGTCGTAACCATGGGCTTTTCTTTTGGGTAACTGATTTGGAGTGCATCCTGGGCAGAAGTGAATGAAGGTTGTGGAAGTGGATGTCCAATGAGTTGAGTACTAGGGGATCATGTTCTGTGTTTGTTAAGTCAGTCATCTTGTAAGTTGGTCGATATATTGTTGGCAGGTGAAGATATACAAATAGAGGCAAAAAAAAAAAAAAAAAACATTGAAAACCCTGATAATGTGTAACAAAAAATAAGAAAGTATTAACATACACACCAAGTTGCTTTAAAAATTATTTAGCTATAAATAGGTACTTAGTGATTGGTGTTTTTTAAAAAAATATATCTACTTCCATATTTGCAAATCTATAGTAGAAAAATAATGCAGTAAGCTAATTTGATTTGTTGTTTATTTTTCTATTAACTTACTTAAATATGTAAACAAAATAATAATTTGAACATTTGTTGAAAAAATTATTAAAGGATAATGTGCATTTGTAAAAATAAGTTGGTACATAAATTATTTTCAATGAGGTATCACTGTTGGATGATCTGTTGCTCTGAAAAAAAAAAAGAACTGAAAATTAATTCTATGTCTAAGTTTAAAAAAATAAATAAAAGAAAAGAAAAAATACCAACACCAGTGTTTTAAGTTTGTTGTTATTATTTGAATGTGTTCCAGATTAGATAAACCAACATTAATTTAATCTTTAATGATAAAAATAATTTTCATAACTTTTCCTCCAAAATTAATGAAAATTATCGATTATAAAGACATAATACGCATTATTAATGAACGAAAATTTTTTGTACTGTCTTGTGAAATTGGTAATCACCGCCTCTATTATAATATTTGTGCTCAATTAAAAATTATTTTGGAAGATTTTTGTGACATTGCAATATTAACATCTTAACTGCGTAAAGGATTCCAGTCTGTGAAGCCAATGTGATTTAATCATATATTATAAAATAATCTAAACTTAATAAATAGTATTAATCTTCAAATAGAAGAAAATTAAAAGACCGCTATAATGATGAAGGAAGGTTCACAAATTGTAAGCTATTCGGGTCTCGAAAATATTTTCCTTTATTGACCTTTATATAGTCATAGTCACAGTTTTAAAGGCTGACGTTTCGCTCATGTTTGAGCATTTTCAAAGCTAAAAAATCAAAAGGGAAATCACAGCTTTATGGTTAAAATTATTTTTAACAATAAAAACATAATGAATATTAGTACAATTTTAGGAAAGTAATCTTACCACATTCATCATCTATTCGTATATCTATCTATTGTAATTTGTGATTTTTACGAATAGATGATGAATGTGGTAAGATTACGGTACTACTACACCTATTCCCCTGCTGGGTTTGACAGCTGATAAGCACGCTGCTACCTGTTGGTCACCATGGGAACTACCATCCCCACCACCTCTCTTCTTAGCCGTTGAAGGCCGATTTTATGGCTAGGTTAGAATTATATTACGCGCCTTTTTTTTACGAGTATGAGATCGTGACGTCATCTCAACTCTAAACAACTTCACCTATTCCTCGCAAATAAACATCGATTAATCGTACTTTCTGAAAGTATGTTAATTTTGAAAATACCGCGTCTCCCCACCTTTGCATCTATAGAACATTACTCTTCATCGAAATGTTATCATTTTTCGAAGTATTAGTATTTTAGAGTCCTTGAAAAATATTAACATTGAACTTATACCGTTCTGAATACAAGTAATTACGTAACTATTCGTTATGCGTATAAGTTCCTTACCAATCAACTTTTTTATTAACAATTTATGCACTTCTTTGTTTTTCTATAACCTATTATCTTTTCATTATGCCTATACTTTTTTAAATAACTGACATTTACATACTTTACTAAAAGTTAAAGAAAAAAAAAAATAAGAGATAGGATTTATTTCATTGAAGATGCTTATCTAATTCTACTAATATTTTTCACAATATGAAACCACCTATTTTGTGGGTAATGTTTACATTTGAAAGTAGAAATAAAAATCATACATGAAAGGATGTCAGCTTATAATTTCTTTCAAATTTCAATATATCTAAATCCAACAATTATATCATATCCTATTCCTCTTCAAAAAAATAGAACCTTTATTAACTAAAACTTGTTTCTATACTATAAACCATTTTGCCGGAAAGTATAACTATATTTTAAATACATAATATAAGAATTTTCACAAGGAAGTACCCATTGCTATTTTTCCTCTCCACTATTTTTCACTTATTCTCATCCTTCAAATGAAAGTAAAATGCAGTACCAGTGTTTAATATAACTCTTTATTTTTATTACGACTTCTTACTACTGTCAAATTAATTATACAATACAGTAATATGACGATACGTTACTTTACAAAGTTGCACTAAGTCCTTGTAGGGGATTGAACCTAAAATGTTCAAAAATAAGAAGAATAATAATCTATGCCATCGAGCTTGATTGGGCCTTACCAAATGACACATAATTTTATTTTTAACCTGCAGACTATCAAACAATAATGAAGGGAATAAAGAATGTACAAATATCACCTATAAATCAACCTATCAAAGCATTGGTTGAGAAGAACTGTAAATTGCTATGTTAATTAGCCACTTTTGGAAATTCGGTTGGTCCAACCTGTGCTTCGCAACTCCTTTCTGGGCATCTCTGGTGCTTTCAGGTCTGTTAATGATTAGATACAAACTAGGAAGGGCCAAAGTATAGTTGGTATAGTTTTTTAAATAATTATTCCTGAATAAATCATCCATCTATCACTCAAATGATAAATATTGTATTATAGCTTATATCAGAATTAATGCTATAAAATATATGCCAAATTATATTCTGCAAAGTACTCTCATTTTTGCAAGCTTTGTTTTAAACATCGGTTGTTATTATCAACTAACTGTTTCTATTTGCATGTATAAATTCCGTATGTATATGAATATACATCCAGGTATACATAAAAATATGCGAATATAACTCCATGTATACCAATATACAAAACTACATTCAGAAATATGAGGCATGATTCATTCATGAAATCACAAAAATAAATAAATACATCTGTAACTAAATTATATGAAATGGTACATGTAGATGAATTTATAACGAAACAAGTTTTATAACATTTTATATATAATTGTTATATGATACATTATATGATTTTATAACACCGACAATTTATGGATCAATAAAACTACTTAAACCCAATAAAAATGTAACAGCAATAATAAGTAATACTGAATGACCAAGAGAGGCATTACCACTTTGTATATTATCACATTTTAATTTAAAACTTCATTTTTATAAACCATATTATGTTTTAAAAAACACTTGGATAAGTTTTTTAACAATAAAAATCGCACCTGCTATGTATATGGCATTATGAGTTAGTGGAAAGATTCTTAAAAAATTCATATTAAATAATGGTCAATGTATAGTAAATTTAATTATGTAAATAATAGACTGAGTTTTCTTTTACCCTGAAAAACTGAACGGACTCATTTGCCAATTCAATACTACCTTTATTTCTCAAAAAGGAGACCCAGTAGATTTTCAGGGTTAATATGGAGTACATTTAAAAGAGTAATAATAATTTATTTTGGCAAATTGGCAAAAGATGGATAGGGTTGTGGTTAAATAAGCTAAATTAAATAAATTATTATTTATTTAATTAAGCTTATTATATTTTACTGCAACCTGGACCATCCTTTTATTTTTTTTCTCTGCTTGTAATTCAAGGATCAAACACCAACACCTCAAAAAAAAATTTACATTCCTTCTTTGTTTCCTGCAGAATGACAGTTTAAAATAACAAAAGCAATTTTAATTCATTAAAGGGCGACAAGACTGTGGAGCATGATTGATAGCAAAATTTCCTGAATGAAATTTGGCATACCAATTTTGACAGGCATTTTGACGGTTAAGGCATTGTATTCTCAAACATTGCAAATTTTTCTATGAGCTTCTCCAGTATGCTTACCATTTTTAAAATAATACAACAAAATATGGCGACAAGGACTGATATTTTCTTCCAAACTCACAGTGCAATAGCGAACACAATAATTGGGTAGTTTCACAAAAATCCTCTCTTTGTCTTTATATTTAAGCTGTAAATTTCTTTTTATTGTGTTAACTGATTTTTATTAAAACTGGGTACCAACAGAGTACCTATTTCTTCCTCCTAGGTAGTAGTCCTTTATGTTCTCTTAAGATTTTGTGAAACTACCCTATTACTGTGTTCGCTATTGCACTGTGAGTATGGAAGAAAATATCAGTCCTTGTCGCCATATTTTGTTGTATTATTTTAAAAAAGGTAAGTGGTATGTTCTAGTATGGAGAAGCTCATAGAAATATGGGCAGTGTTTATTGATATGATGCCTCAACCGAAGGCCATTTTCATTCAGGAAATTTTGTCATCAATGATGCTCATGGACTCGTTGCTGTTTTATGAATTAAAATTGTTTTTCTTATTTTAAACTGTCATCCTGCAGGAACATAAAAATTAATGTAAATAAGAGTTGAGGTGTTGGTAGTTGATCGTTGAATTACAAGCAGAGAAAAAAAGAAAACACAGTTTAAGCAGAGGATGGTCCAGGTTGCTGTAAAATAAGCTAAATTAAATAATAATTTATTTGAGAGCTACCATTTCCATCTTTAATAAAGCCCACTAATTAACTAGCAATAGCATAAATAAGAGTTAAATATCATAGCATAGAAGCTAACTCTTAATTAAGTGCTGCATATAAACCCCAAAAATATCCTAAGCCTCTTTTGTGAGAAATAAAAATGTTATTAGGTTGTCAAATAAATGTATTAGGTTTTTCAGGGTGAAATATAACTCAGTCGATTATTTGTATTAGGTTTTTCAGGGTAAAATTAAACTCAGTCGATTATTTACATTAATAAAGTACAATGCATTGACCATTACTTAATATGAATTTTTCCCATCGTTCATGTTCAAAGAATGTTAAGGGTTTATTATTAAAATACTGATCGAAGTGGTTTCTAAAATGAAAGTTTAATGAAAAAGAAGGTTATGGTATAGGTTTGAATTATTCAGCAACAGGAATATAGTTCGAAATACTGATTCTTCGAAATATTCGGAGAAATAGAGGGGAGACACGGGTATTTTAAAAGTTAGATAATTATATCGACTGGTACAAAATCGATGTGTTCCTTTCAGAAGGGGTGAGATAGTGTGTGACGTAAAAATGACGTAATACTGAGGCAAGGCGGTTATTTTTCAAACAGGAGGGGCAATAGGGGAAAGGTGGTGGGGATGGTAGTTCGCATGGTGGCCAACAGGTAGCAGCGTGCTTATCAGCTGTCAAACCCAGCAGGGGAATAGGTGTAGTAGTACCAAGATTACTTTCCTAAAATTGTACTAATATTCATTATGTTTTTAATTGTTAAAAATAATTTTAACCACAAAGCTGTGATTTCCCTTTTGATTTTTTAGCTTTGAAAATGTTCAAACATGAGCGAAACGTCAGCCTTTAAAACTGTGACTATGACTATATAAAGGTCAATAAAGGAAAATATTTTCGAGACCCGAATAGCTTACAATTTGTGAACCTTCCTTAATAAATAGTAATTATTGAAAATCAGTAAAAATCTTATTTTAGTCGTAAACATATGGGGCCTAAACCAACTGCGAGATTGGCAATATTACTGACTAAGAGCTTGCACTTGCTTAGATTTTAATGAGAAAAAATTTATCTGTTTTTATCATCACATCGTCTTTTTAGGAATGAATGTGAAATGTAACATTTTAGGAACTAATCATTTTCATTAATTTACCTGTAGGAATTTTGGGAAGTTCTAAAATAAACACATTGCCAGAAATATGAGAAATATAAGGCCCATATGAGAGAGAAAATAAAATTACAATTAGAAATTTAAAATAAAGCTCTTAGTTTTTCTTTGTAGTCTCCTGAAAAGTAGCTATATTCACATTCAGTTTGATGATGATGTATACATGAATGTGTATCAATCTTTATTTCTAATCATCCAAAATATAAAATGCTTTATTATCTTACATAGATAAAAATGCTGCAAAACATCTAATTGCACCTTAATATTTAAAAACTGACAATTCTAGGGTATTGATATTTCCAAGATCAATAAAGGCGGCACAATTCTAATCTAGGGTTAATTTCTTTTAATTCTTCAATTTGTCGAAAATTGAGGCATCAATCATTTATGTCTATATTTTATTCAAACCGAAAAATATCAATACCAGCCTTGTTTTGATGTCGAAATATCAAGAACAAAAAAGAAATATGTAAAACCATAACGCCGTTACAGAAATTATACTTATAAAAAAAAAAACACTAGCTTATATGAAAATCATTTATATAATATTCCACAAAATATTACCATGTTTTGAAAATAAAAAAACCATATTTAAAAAAAAAACAACTATGGTTACGTATGAACAATTTTCGAAAAGTATATTCATTCAGTATTTTTTAAATAAATAATTAACAGAAAAATTAAATTGTCTTAAAAACAGATTTGAGAATAAAATCTTAACTAGAAACAAGAGAAACGACACAAAAAAAAAACACTTTTTCTTTTATGATCCATTTATATTTTAATGGGAAGCATTATTTGTCAGGCACTGATTATGCAGTATTTACCATTTTTCTTTTCTTTTTTAAGAAATCAAAATGCTAAGAACTTAAATACTAAGTACTTACTACCAATATTTCAAGCTAGTATGAAATTTCATCGTTCGGGCTGAAACTAAAAGCCAGCAGTGGGGGGTATGCTATGCCTCTGCTGCAAATTCTTTTTTTATTTATGATTCTTATTATAAATATATACATTATCCCCATTTTAACATATTAAACTAAAGCCTGTGATGTACACCTATGCACCAGTAAAAACCTTTTCCTTCCAAGCATTTCCAGCTTTTATTCCATTCCTAAAAAAATAGTTAACTTATCATGACGACAGATTACACAACAATGTTTATCCTCTGTCTGAAAAATCTACATGCTTGGCAATACTTTTCACAATAAAACTTTTAAGATATCGGTTGGAGACAAATTTTTTTCCTCTTCTTAAATTTTTCCTCTTCAGTAAATTTTTTTATCAGCATGAATAGAAAAATCCTGATAAACCTTAAATTCTAAACATTTATTGACGTTTACAAGAGTGAAAATCCTACAGTTATTTCTTAAAATTTCCCATGTCGCGATTCTGTTCAAAGTCAAATCATCAACGTTAAACTTCCTTTTGTTTACTTTACTTACAACAACCATTCTGCTTGTATCAAACCCATTATCAATGGCTTTCTAGGCCGAGAAAAATGATTTATTTTTCCCCAAGTTATTACAGTTCTCATATCGTTGGAAGATTTACTTATTTTGGAGGAGATCTAAGCTTTGGTTTTTAACTTGGATTATTTGATTCTTTTTTTTGTTCTTCTTTTCGTTTACTGATGAAGTCCTGCACCTCTTCCTGCATCAAATTCAATATGTAGATGGAATTGGAAATTCAAATTTGGAGTATGTTTCATTAAAATATTTTTGAAAATCTTACAAAATAATTTAATCTGTTTTTTGTGGAATATATAAAAATGTATTAAAAGAATCAAATATGTTCGATTCCATGCCAAATTAACATTTCATTCAACCTGTCCATATTAGATAATTATGAAAGCTTCTGGAAATATTATTTTAATCAATGATTTTACTTTAAGCGGGTATCATTTACATTACTGAAAATCATTTTTATAACTTCCTCTATATAACAAACTCCCCAAATTGTCAATATATAACATTTTTTTAAAACCATGAATCACAGTTTTTTCAAGAGATTACCTCAGATGGACCTAACTTTATTATTAAGTACACCAATTTACTTATGCAAGAGATGGTTTATGTTGGTGTTAAAAAATATTTACAAATAAATATATCAACTAACATTCTTAAAAATATGTCGAGTATTGTGTCTTTGTCATTAAAACATGCATGGTGACTTTCTTCTGAAGGTTTATGAAATCTTAATATTTGGGCATGCCAGAATCTTGACTGGGCAATACACTTGAGAAATGATGTAATAGAAGCAATGGGAAATCATCTCTTTAGTCGAGACGCGGAAATGGTGTTAAACTCTTCTTTCAACCTGTACTACAGGGAAGCGAGCAGCCTAGGAATGCGCGAGCAGTACTTGTCCCTCAAAGTCCACATAAGTCAACAAAGAGTGCTTGCTCAACTCCGAATGGCGAACAAAACGATAACTCGAATAATTGTAAATGGTATGTATAGGAAATTTAACAGTAGAGAGCCGTATCAACATTGCCAGGCGAGGATGAACGACGACATTACCTATTTCCTCTTAGTATGTCCCAAATTTGTTGAAAATAGGGAAAAGTATTTGAGCAAATATATTAATACACGCTCCACCTCCCAGTTAATAGCCGATCTATTAACTGTCGAAAACAACAATAAACTCCGAGATATCTACCTATTTACAGTTTCATCTCTAAAGCTGATCATAGGTGTTCTATAATTATGAAAATGTGTTCAACTCTTCAGACATGTTCAGTAAGATTATTGATATTGAATTTTTTTATTTATTTATTATTATGTTTATTTCCATATCGTTGCAGTTTGTAACGTTTTTAAGCTTTGTTTAGATAATTTTGTTTAATATACGTAACCCAATTTATATATTAAGTATTGTGTATATATTAAGTATTGTATATATTTTCAATTAGAGGATTATTTTTATTTATGTTATTAGAAGAATTGTTTAGCTGTTTCATTCATGGATTTTATTTTTATTTATTTATTGTCTCATTTGTTCTTTTACTTTTAATGTATTATTAATTTTATCATATAAGAGGCAATTATGCGAAAAAAGAAGAAAAAAAAAAAACTTGTAATCCGAGTAAATATATTCTTGTATATATTTTCATTTTCATTTTCAAATCTTAATATGTTCAGGTCGAATCCTTATGCTAATGAGTAAATATTAGATAAGTTATAGCATTTTGTTCGCTTACATGAAATTGATTCCCTGCAATTCCGCCATCAATTGTGACCTTAGTGCCCTTCGCTTGGGTTTTCCCGTTGAAGTGCGTGGTATAAATTCAACAAATCTTATACCACCTCGGATCTGTTTGTTTTCTGATACTCTTTCTAAAATTATTTATTACTTATTTATAAAAGTAAAATAAAAAATTATTTGATATAATATTACTGAATTGTTCAATTACCAGCAACATATTCGAGCAATTCGTTTTCAGTAATATTTTTATGAGCAACTACAAAAGCAGTGGCATGATCTCCATCTGTTGGATGTGGGATTCCAAAAACGGAACAGTCTTTGACTGCTGGGTGCGTCCTTAATACATTTTCAATTTCAGCTGGTGCTATCTAAAAATAATAGAGTAATTTGTTTGATTGAGGCAAAACAATATGTTTATATACTGTCTATTAACTCAGTTTAAATGATTGTTTAACAAAAAAGTTACTTAATTGTACCTATTGCCATTAGGATTAAGTATTGAATGTACGTCTTAATTATGTATGTACTTATTAACCATATAGTTAATATGGCAGAAATATATCCCTTCATAATTGAAATAAGGGTATATTTTTAAATTAATTTTCTATAAGCATTTTTATGAGTTAGTTGATCATAAAGTTCTTAGGCTGTTTTTTCCAGCTTTAAAAAAAAAAGAAGCTAATTTTATGATATAATTATGCACTAAGGTTTTATACTAAAATAATACTTAAAACTTTTGGTGCAATGCTTCAATATTTTAAAGAAAATAGGGAGTATATTAACTTTGGAAAAGCAGCATCTTGGCATGGCTTATTTTGACAGGATAGTGATTGTGATATTCGCAAACTACAATCTTTTCTTTTTCAGTCAAAAAGGGCCTTGATTGGCTTTATTTAATCCCAGCTGTAGAATAGCACGCTTTATGTAGATATAAAATTCAATTTATTAATTTATTTAATGCCACTTTATGTCTAATTGGATATTGGTACAATTTTGCCTATCTAAGTATATAGTTAGGATTGGGATTATTAACCTGACATGGCACAGGGTCAGGACCACCATTTTACATCCCCTATAAAGGACAGCATAACCAACGATTTTTTAATCCCTTAAAAAAATCCTAGGACCTCCTGCCTGGCTACGAACCTGCTACCTCGGGCTTAGATAGCAAGTTGTCATGCTATCCTTTACACCACGGGTGACACATACAATTCAATTATTTTAATGGTTGCTATCACTATTGCTGTTTGTACTATTAATGCATTTTAAAAAAATAATTTAAGAAAAGAAAAGGAAGGTATAACAACCTGGTAAGATTTGTATTTAATAAGGTCTTTGATTCTGTCAATTATGTAGATATATCCGTCCTCGTCATAATAGCCGATATCACCGGTATGAAACCAGCCATCTTCGTCGAATGTTGCACTCGTAGCCTCCGGATTTTTTATATAGCCAAGCATACCATATTTGACTTTGACGCAAACTTCACCTTCCTCTCCTGGACCCAAGCTATCTCCTGTTTCGAGATCTTCGATCTAAAAAAAGAAAAGAAAAGCAGTTTTGAAAATATTGTAAAATAAAATTATTTTGAAAGAAATCTGAGCGTACAATTTACTTTGACACTTGTACCAGGAGTCAATGTCCCGCAAGATCCTGGCTTTATCTTTCCTGGAGCACTCACGGCAATTCCACCAAGTTCCGTCATTCCTAAGTTCAAAAGGAAAGTTATTGTCAAAATAAAATATATTGGATAGATAATATTTTTTATTAGTTTTACAATATGAACGGTACAGGGAAATACATCTTTGTCACATTTATGATTTGACCTGTCATTAAATTCAGAATGATCTTGCTATGGTCGTAGGTGGATACAGGGGGAGGGCTGAGGGGGTTACAGCCCTCATTAGGCTATTTCGTTACTTAAAGAAGTCAAGAATTAAACTTTATTAAAAGCAAGGAAGCAACATAAAGAACAAATAGAATGTTAGTTGTGGGAAAGGAGTATAAAGGTAAAAGAACTGATCTGCGGGTCCAGGGAAGGGCTGTGGGGGATGCAGACTCCTCCCCTTCGGGACTTTACAACCGGCTAGATCCGCCCTTGTTTATGGTTTATATTAAAAAATCCAGAAGAGAATGTTTTTGAGTGTATAATCAAGCTTAAAAGTTTTGGTATATAGGGAAAAAACAATCTTTGTCAAGTATGTCAGGGAAAGAATATGTTTATCATTGGTTCTGTCACAGGTGGCAAAGTTGCTCACTACTCATAGTGGCAGTTGGTCCTTGACTCAGTTCTGTCTGTCAGTTTTTGTGATTCTCATTTCTCGACATAGGGTTTCTAAACTCTTCTCATTTTTAAAAACTTCCTTTTGTAAACTGTTATCATCCAATTTTGTGATTGGTTGTGTTTCTTTGTGAGTTATTACACATTTTTAGGAAGGTAATTTTGCAATTTGTTGAATCCTCCAGTTGATTTAATTCTTTAGATCCATTAAGGCATTTTAAAAGCATGCATTAATTCCATTCAAAAATTATCTTACCTTATTCTTAATCAGAATATGAATTTTTTTATTCGTCCGATCTGCAAGGACAAGTGCAAAAAAACTTTAAGTTCCTGCTGAAGTTCTGAGGCCGACGTGTAGTTTATAATTGAGGAAACTACAGCATGAATAATTTTGTGTAAGAAAAACTCAGTAAGATTTCAAACATGGTAGGAAGAATCAAAGCAAACATTTACCGTCCTGATTAGCCCTCGTGGCATAAAGCGGACGTTAAAAAAAAAAAAAAAAAGCAAACATTTACTCGAGTTGACTACCAATTAACTGTCATTAACATGGTTTATTCTTGTCTGTTTCAAGTGATATAGATGGATTTTTCTCTATCCTACCTGGTTTTGCTTTACAGTAATTTAATTCGATACCAATGACAATTTAATTAAAAATTTGAAATCTTACTGAGTTATTCCTTACACCTCAACCAATATTTCATTATAACACAGTTGCTGATATGCCATAGTTTGTTGTTTGTTTTAACGTCACTTTAGGCCACTAAGGCTGATCGGACCATGGTACAGTGGGAGTCCTAAATTATGCCTATCCAGGTATAATTGGGATTGAGATGTTTAATGAGTACCTGACATCGTACAGGCTTGGGACCTCCAATTTATATCCTATCCGAGGGATAGCATAGACAAGGATTATTTACTCTCATTAAAAAATCCTAGGGCCGCTTTGGGACGCGAACCCGCGACCTTGAGTATTGTAGGGTTCCAGGCTAACCACTACACCGCAGGTGATCCCTGTGCCATAGTTTAAACATTTTATTTGGTTTTGAAGTTTAAAAAGTGTCTTTCTCAAATTCTAAAGCCCTGTTTTCAGGATTAAACTTTTAGACAGAACTTTGACCACTAGGGGCAATTACAATGAACCAAACTTACACGGTTAAGGTTATTGATAAATCTTGGGAAGAGAATGTTTTAGTTTACCATAATTATATACCAGAACTATATGTGAACTAAGTGGTTTGGACACCTCCTCAGGATGCATGAAGATAGGATTGCTAGGAGGACCTACGAGACTCGGGTGAAGGGAAGAAGGGCCAGAGGAAGACCCAGAATAACTTGGGAACAGGGGGTCAGAGAGGCATTCCAGAAGCGGGGACTGGACTGGGGCAGGAGAAGAGAGATGGTGCAGGAGAGGTCTACCTGGTCCAGACTCTACAGGGGACAACCTCAACACTGCTAGAAAAAGCGGTACAAGAGGATTTGAATATGATGATGATGATATGTGAACTAAGAATAGTAATAAGAATTTGTTATTAAGTTATCAAGAATAATAATCATCACCAGCTAATAATCACTCCAAGATAGATAAAAAAAACTTTTTATACAATATATAAAAAATAATATAATAGATTAAAAAACACATAAACAGGTAATTTGGTCCAGTAATAGCCCATGGTGATCAAATAGCGAAGCAACTTACAAAACAGTGACAAAGATTTTTTCCCTGTACCCTTCATGTATAAAATGATATCAATGATTAATAACTAATAATAGATATTTTAAGTTGTTGATTACTTTACCATACACTTGCAACAACATGGTCCTATTCCTGAAGAGCTCTCTCTGTATTCGGAGTTGAGAATCAGCACTCAGAGCTGCACCTCCACTGTTCACTATCTGAAGGCTTGATATGTCGTAGGCTCCTCTGCTTGGAAACACCAACAGGCTTTGCAGGGTAGTAGGTGCAGCCATCCATACGTTCGTCTGGTTACATTATTTTTAAATATATAAGAACTAAATACATCAATCAGGCACAATTTTAATTTATTTTTTAATGAATTATTCACCCCTCCAATAATTAATCTTCAATCATTTCTGTCTACGTTATAGGGTCTTATCCTATCATCAGGACTATTATATTTAATTCAATAGTTTCACATAATATTTCATTTTTTACACATTTTCACATATACAATCTTTAATTGCATTGTAACTAAAATTCTATTTGTTCTGCATATTATTTGTTCTTTACCTTACTTTTATTAAATTTAAATGGGGTCACCTTTGGTATAGTGGTTAGCATGGCAATATACAATACTAAAGGTCGCGGGTTTGTATCCCGCGGTGGCCCTTGGATTTTTTAATGGGAGTGAAAAATCCTTAGCTATGTCGTCCCTCAAATAGGATCCCTATTCTAATTATACCTGGATAGGCAAAATTTAGGATTCCCACTGTAGCATCATCCGATTAGCCTTAGTAGCATAAAGGGACGTTTTTTTTTTTTCCTAGTCTTAATGCACTGCGACCACCTTGGTCTATTGTGCGCCTATCTATGCCTGTGTTTTAAATCCCAATCTTTAAAACATCTGTGAATTTCAGTAAGCTTGTTGGATTTATTAGTTCATTGGAAGTTGGATTGTTTATATTATCCTGTCCAAAAATTCCAAATCTTAGCCGTGCAAATTGGTCACACCAACAGATTATGTGATAAGCTGTTTCGTTCTCTCTGCCAAAGTATCTACATATTGGTGTTTCTACCAACTTAAGTTTATACATGTGTTTATTCAGTTTGCAGTGCCCCGTGTAGATCTCTGTAATTTTTGTAAGTGCCTTTCTGTCAAGATTGAGTAGCATATTGCTTCTTTTGACTGAATAGCAGTCTAAGAAAAATTCGGAGTGATAATGATTTTTACATTCCTTCCAACATTGTTTTTTGATTGCTCCATAAATTTCACCGATCCTTCTTTTGGCATAGCTTGTGCTTATTCCCATTACTTTATGGGGGTTATGGGTTTATTGGCTGAGCCTTCCCTTGGCTAGGTAATCTGCCTTTTCGTTACCATGGATACTGGTATGTCCTGGTACCCATTCCACTCTTACATTATTATTTTCAGATAATTTATTGAGCGTGTTAATGCAGGTTTTAACAACCTTCGATTTAGTTATGTGGTTGCAAATTGCACCAATAGCTGCTTGATTACCTGTAAATATTCGTTATTTTCTTAATTGAAATCTTTTCAGTCAACAGTTCTGTGGCACACTGGCAAATTGCTACTACTTCTGATTGGAAGACGGTAGCGTATTTTCCCAGTGATATTGATGTCCCTTCATTGGGTTTGTCCATTCTCCAGATACCTGCCCCAGACCCTGTTTTGGTCAGTGAGCCATCCGTGTAACAATTAATCTCCTTGTAGGGTTTATGTGGTCCCATTTTTTTAATTATGGTTTGATATTTGATGTCCAGGAATTCTCGTACCTGAAGATCACATGGATAGCACCCGATCTTTTTCTATTTTCCTGGTTATTGCCCAGCGTCCTCCTTCTGCATTTATTTTTTCGTCCAATGCATGAAAAAAAAATGTCATTTTAGGAGAGCTAATTGAGATGTCTACTGTTCCCTACTTTGATATCCGCTGCCTGATTAATCCGATTGTTAAAAGGTTCCAGGAATCATTATCGTAGTCTTGAACAGAGTACAGCAAAATGTAAGATAACTCAATTACTTCACCCAAATATTCTCGGTTTTCGTTTGTCTCTTTTTCTGAAAATATTTTAAAATTATTTTATCGCGTATTATTCAAATACCTATGCTCAGTCTTAAACTTTCATTATCAATTTTTTTACACTAAATAGTTTACCGATTATGAAGGCATTTTAGTTGTCTCGACTTTTGACTATTAGTAACATTCGAAATTTCCTTTTTTTTTTCTTTAACGGTAATGAATGTATAATGGTTTCATAATAATCTTATCATCCGACATTAAAACAAATAATTAAATGAGTATGTAATGAAAAATTTGGTGATAACGATTGTATATCAGCTCCTACGAAAATAACGATATTTCTAAAATCCCAAAGAAAGAGTCAACTACCGATAAGCATTAGTTTTCATTTACTTACTGCCTACTCAGAACAACTGTCACCTGATCATATTAAAAATGTAAGTTTTTACTCATATTTAAATAGCTATTAATATATACGTATTTAATACTATTTATTGAAAAAATATTAATTAATATAAATTTTAACTCATTGTCATATTTCCTTTGTGATATTCCGAGTCTGAATATTTATGAAGTTGAATAGATTCTTCTTATAAAATATTTATGTATCTTAATTATTCTATACATATTTTTGTAATAAATGACGATTTTGTTTTATTTTATAAAGAAATGGTTTTATTTAAAAAAAAAAAAAATAATAAGTTTAGAAAAAATGAAACAAAACAAAATGCCAAAAATTCGTGCTAGTCAGAATAATTAAAACCCCAATTATATATTTTTTTTCATGTTTAATATTAAGATGAGTGACTGATCGAGGAAATTTTAATTAGGTGCAAAAAAAATTATAATTGAATATTTGTTAACAAAATTACATTTCGAGACCAATTTTATTGTAATTATTAAAAATATAAAAAAATATTTAATCTATTCCAAAAAACATAAAGGAATACAATTATTTAAAATAACTGTTATAAATCAATCTAAATCAAATTTAACAAAATTCAACCCTCCACGAAATAAAAAAAATAAAATGGAATCGAAATTATACAAATTTACTACGTAATCCATAATATATTAACTGGTGTGGATAAAAAAAAGTCAGGTAAACGTATGTATGTATCATGATAATTTATACATATAGGCGAGCGCAATCGACTATAGGGTGCGCTAGTAGCATTTTCAAAATGTCGGAAAGAACGGGGATAGACTTAGTTGATGTAATAGAGATAGTTAGTAATTTTAAGAGACCATTAATTGAAGGGCAGGCTATTCTTGATGCAAACCACATAATAACATGTGGAATAATATCTAAAGTAAAAAAACAGTCATTTTACAAGCCTTGTGCCTTCAAACTAGCAATTTTAAAGGGCTGCCCCATCAAATAAAAGTGGAAATCAAATTTATTAATAATAATAAGCAATTATCTTGTCATTGTACGAGTAAAGCTGGTAGTTCTGGTAAATGCAAACACATCATTGTAACTTTACGTTTTTCGGTTAGTAATAACATTAATTACCTATTCATACAATCATCGTTATGACAGCTTAGATTCTTTGTCATATTATTTATTTCTTTGTCAAAACTTTCAGGCTTCGCTTTGAAAACTTGGAACAATTAAGCACAACGGATGTAAGACAAAAATGGGGAAAATTTAAAAAGAAAAACAAATATGACACCATGGTGCCAATGTTATTTGCATAAAACCAACATTTTGGAATAATAAAATGTCAAATACTAATATTTATACCTGGATAAACATAGTCACTTTCTTTAAAATGAAGACTACATATCGTCATATGTTTCGAAACAGGCTTATCTATTCTTAATTTTACAATCCACTTTTTAAGAAGCTTTTTATTTTTTGGAAACAAATGGAATGACACATCTTTAGATTTTTTTGAAGAACACTGAGGGACCGAGCAATACCTATTATACATTTTTCCAATAATTTTTTGCTCAATCGGGTTTCAATTATGGAAAAATAAATTAAAAACGGCAAAAAACCCTATGAATCCCAGGTAATCGCACGGCTTCTATCCCCGTTTCTCTAGTTCCTCAAAGAAGCAGCACCGTCGCTTGCGCTCGCCTATATCTTTTTTACTTTCACTTACCTATATATGAAATATATAGTAAGTGGAAGTATTGCGATCGTGAAAATTTTTACTTTCACTTACCTATATATGAAATATATAGTAAGTGGAAGTATTGCGATCGTGAAAATTTTCGACTTCCGGTTTTCAACGGAAATACACGTTTTGGGACCCCCTGAGTCGAAATAACCAAGTCCCGCGAAATGGTCTGTGTGTGTGTGTGTGTGTGTGTGTGTGTGTATGTGAACAGACTAGCTCAAAAACTATAAACCGTGGGAACCTGAAATTGGGTATTTAGAGTAGGTATATGCCCGCGATGTGACAGCAAAAATTTCATCAAAATTGCTCAACGGGAGGGGGTACTTTATTTAATAACTTTTTACGTTTTTTTCGATTTTCTCAAAAACGGCTCTAACGATTTTGATTAAACTGAGTATTTGATCTATTTATATGCCCCAAATATGACTGTAAAAATTTCATCAAAATTGATTAACCGGAGGGGGGACTTTACTTCATAAAGTTTGTATTATTTTCACGTGTTTTTTTTATTTACTCAAAAACTGTTTTAACGATTTTGATCAAACTTAGTATTTGATGTATTTATATGCCCGAGATATGACTGTAAAAATTTCATCAAAATTGATCTACGGGAGGGGGGACTTTACTTAATAAATTTTGTATCATTTTCACGGTTTTTTTTTATTTACTCAAAAACGGCTTTAGCGATTAACAAAAATAAGATATGAATGCAGAAAAATGTGTGACTTTAGGAAATGATAATTAGCAAAACACGTCAATTTGTAATCTAAGTAAGTTGGTAAGTGAAAGTTGTGTGTTGCGCGCACGCACCAGATTTTTTCTTTTTAAAGTTATACCAGTCATGCTATAAATCTCTCTTCAACTCTATTATATGGTCTTAATTTTATATTGTTATTATTTAAGTGTTTTATTTCTATAATGATATTTATTTTTTATAGTATTTTTACTATACTGTTACTAGTATCTTGTTTATTAGGGAGGCTTAAAGCTAAATCTGCCACTACAATTCTTAATTCGTAATTCTTTTGTCTAGTTTGTTTCACTTAACTGGGATTTATTAACGAACAAGATGGCTCATCCAACGCCTTTTTAATCTCTTGTATATAGTCAGCCATTGCCATGTCTCATACCAGTCGGTTTAAATATCCGTTAAGTTAGTATGGAAACGTAAATCAAACACAATGTTGTTAAAGATTTTCACTTGACATTGTAAAAAATCGAATATTACAAAAAAAATTATTTGCAATATGCATACGTGACGAAAATCACTCATTGATGGCATTGACCTTAAAAAAAGCACTCAAGATTGAGCAGTCTGAAGTAAATTAAATCTCCACTGACCTTGAAAAAAATTATAACCTGTCTACCCAAATGAGATTGTCTTGCGCAAAGCTCAATCTCTCTATATATAAGAGGCTTTGTCCTGACTGACAGAATCAACGCAGGGCAAAAACTACTAATGATAGAAACTTGAAGTTCGGAATTTAGATTTTAAACTCGATGTAGGTAACCACTAAGAAAGGAATTTCAAAAATGTAATCCCTAAGGGGTTTAAATGGCGAAATTGTCGTTTAATTCTAACGTACAACTATTTTTGCACTTCGAGAAAAAATATCTAATTTGGACTCATTTTAAACGTCTTGATATGACGAGTTTAACTCGAAAGCCCCTAAGGCCGTCGAAAACCATGTTATAAAGCCGAAAAATGAAGCGTTCACGACGAGTAAGCAATTTTTCGTTTCGGCGGTTTTAGTGAAATCTCTCCACTGCGCGTCTCCCTCTCATTTACCGAGCCGGCAGCTTCCCCCTCCAACATTCCACCTACCGAAAGCTCCGATTCTACTAAATCTCCTTAACATCAGTTAGCATATTATATTAAATCAATACCAAGATAATGATCACAGAATTGATTTTAAAGGCTCGCGGGCAAAGCCGCGACGGGGAATGCTAGTATATTATATGTCAATAAATAAAATAAGTTGATTATACCTATAGAAAACCTCCCTTATACGAGAAATCCCCCCCCCCCCAAAAAAAAATAAAATAAAAATAAAAGCATTGAAAACTAAAAATATTAAAAAGTAAAAATTGGATTCTCTGTATTAAATTGTCACTCCCCCCACCGAAAAAAAAGATAAATAAATAAAAAAAGAAAAATAAGGAACTAATGAGTTGGAATGGCAAGTGGCAAGTAACTCTCATATCATCTGATATCATCACAATCTTTCTTTTATATTTATGGTCGAGCTTCTCAGTTATTTTATTAATTTAATTTAATTATATTTTATTATAAATTAATTTTATTTATTAAATTTTCGAGCAGGGCCGAATTTTTACAGTTCATGAGTGTACCCTCCTTTTATTTGGATCGCTATTTACGTCCTTAGCGATATCTCATCGTGTATTGAATCGCAGTTATCCACTTAAACTTCTCGCTTCGCTCGCTCAAAATGGATAAACAAACCGCCATGGGATCCTTTAGGTTGGATTATTTATTTTACGTACGGTTAATATTTTAGTTTTTGAGCTATTCTGTTCTCTATCTCTCCCTCACATACTCACTCAGACTATTTCGCTGGACTTGGTTATTTGGACTGAGGGGACCCTAAAACGTGTATTTCCGTTGAAAACCTGAAATCAAAATTTTTCACGATCGTAATATTTCACCATTCCCTTACTATATACTTCATATATAGTTAAGTGAAAATAATAAATATAAAATTAGATAGATCACTCTATATGCAATTAATAATAAAAATAATAATAGTAAATAGCAATCCTATCTATCAAAATTTCAGAAAGAAGTATAATTTTCGTAGGGGTTTTAACATCGTCCTATCATTCCAACATATCGATCTATCCTCGTTAGTTAGCCTCCATCATTCGTTGACCGACAAATCGATTATTAATGAACACTCTGCTTTCGATTCGTGGGTTGTCTGCTTGGAAACAAAAAGAATCGCAAGTTCAAAAGGTGGACATGACATGACGTCTTCAATTACATCCTTTCTCAGGGGAGGGCACTTAACTTAATAGCTTTCGTCTCTTTGATTCTCGTTCTTATATTTTTTTTTCTCTTTTTTCCACAAGATGGCCTTTAAGTTGGCCGCTACCTGACGACATTAAACATGGATACAAGATCGATTCCCTCCGGGGCTAAACATGATCAGGTTCACTCAATATTCTATTAGTTATTTTCAAGGTGACCAAGGCCGATGGTCTCTTGAATAGGTAAACATCACAATGAATATTATAATTGTTACTCCTTATAATTTATAAATGAAATCAACATTGTTGTATTGACTCAGAAAAAAGAAAGAAAAATAGTTCAGTCATTACATCTTGAAGTATTAAAAAATCGAATCGTTCAATTAATATTAGGCTCTAAATTTTTCGAGATGATGGACATGATAATTTTTTATTTGAATCGATTCCAATTCTTTGAATCCCAAGTCTTTTTAAATTTTATCAGAGACCTCGTATAACAAGATGTAATCGAATTTCTTCTTTGTCTCAAGTTATAATTTACCTAATTGATTTGTTGTTTCAATATTCGTTATAAAATACTATGAAGATTATACAGTACGCTGTACAGTTTGTTTGTTTTTTTGTTTAACTTCACTTTATGCCACTAAGGCTAATCGGAAGATGCTACAGTGGAAGTTCTAAATTTTTTCCTACCCAGGTATAATTAGGTTAGGGAGCTTTAACGTGTACCTGACATCGAACAGGCTCGGGACCTCCATTTTACGTCCTATCCGAGGGACGGCATGGCTAAGGATTTTTTACTCCCATTAAAAAATCCTAGAAACACCACTGGGCGCGTACCTGCGACCTTTAGTATTGTTGGTTGCCATGCTAACCACTATACCAGAGGTGACCTCAGTACGCTGTACAGTAAATAACTTGGGGGAATATCAAAAACGTTGAGAAAATTCCTCATATTGGTGATGTGGATAAACTAAATCAAATATATTACTAAAAATTCCATTTTCATTTGCTCTCACAAAATTCATTTTAATTCGATTCTAATAAAATTACATACCACGAAAGGCATAATTCTTACGAAATATCGAGAAAATGAAAATTATATTGCTACAGTTCTGGCTATCCGCTTTCCAAAAACTGCAAATATCAGGTCTAAAATCTATTTAATATATTTAATGGGGGCGTTTAGCTTGAATTGCGAAAATTATACGGGATTTTGTAATTTTAAACGAAAATGCGAGAATTTAATTTTTTTTAAATCTGGTGCGATGCGCGCAACATATAACTTTCACTTACGAACTCCCATAGATTAGAAATCGACGGGTTTCGATAGTATGTAAACGCCACACTTTTCCACATTTGTATATATGTACCTATCTATAAGTTATAATGTATCTGTAATGCAAAACTTGAAAATTCTCAACTTTTCGATTCTTTATTATATTCAACTTCTTCTTTCATTATTGCTTATTTCTTTTTTTAAGGACCAAATTTCATCAACAGTCGAGGTTTTTTTTTTTTCTGATTGCTTCTTTTTTACAGTGACTTCCTTTCTGTAAATATATCGTGAAGAAGAATCGATAGGAAGTGTATTTACGACTCGTAGTAAAGTTTGTCTCATGCGTTTCTGGAAATCGAGAACGATTTGCGTTCTCTAAAATTGCCTTCAGAAATTTGAACGTTTGTTTGTTTATCGTCATTTGTTTTACGCCCCTAAGGCTAATCGGACGATGCTACAGTGGGATAGGGATCTTAACGAGTACTTAATCTTTAAATTAACATCGTACAGGATCGGGACCTCCATTTTACGTCCTATCCGTGGGACGGCATGGCTAAGGATTTTTTACTCCCATTAAAAAATCCTAGGGCCACCGCTGGGCGCGAACCTGCGACCTTTAGTATTGTAGGTTGCCATGCTAACCACTATACCACAGGCGAAAAGAAATTTATTATGGAACTGAAGTTTCTAATCTACAATACAATTAATTAAAGATTATCTTATACCATATTTTTTCACATCTTAAATGCTTTAAATAATTTGAGCATCACATATTTACTTTCTAAAGTAAAATAATTTTTTACTTTCACTTATCTATATATGAAATATATAGTAAGTGGAAGTATTGCGATCATGAAAAATTTCGACTTCCGGTTTTCAACGGAAATACACGTTTTGGGGTCCCCTGAGTCGAAATAACCAAGTCCCGCGAAATAATCTGTGTGTGGGTGTGTGTGTCTGTGTGTGTGTGTGTATGTGTGAACAGACTAGCTCTAAAACTATAAATCTTGCAAACCTGAAATTGGGTATTTAGTGTAGGTATATGCCCGCGATGTGACAGCATAAATTTCATCAAAATTACTTAAAGGGAGGGGGTACTTTATTTAATAAATTTTTACGTTTTTTTTCGATTTTCTCAGAAACGGCTCTAACGATTTTGATTAAACTAAGTATTTAATGTATTAATATGCCCTAGATATGACTGTAAAAAATTCATCAAATTTGATCAACCGGAGGGGGACTTTACTTAATAAATATTGTATCATTTTCATGTGTTTTTTTCTTTTTACTAAAAAAAAACTTTAAAGATTTTAATCTAACTGGGTATTTGACGTATGCGTATGCCAAAGATGTGACAGCCAACATTTCATCAAAATTGGTCAAACGGAGGGGTCACTTTATTTCATAACTTTTTTCCAATTTTTACCTTTTTTTCGATTATCTCAAAAACGGCTTCAATGATTTTGATCAAATTCGTCATGTTTAATGGAAATTAGGTGTTCAATAATATCAGGTAAGTTTTATCGGTAAAATTTTCGGAGGGGGCTGAAATGGGGAAGGGGCCTTTTTTGTTTTCCTATAAAGTACCTTTGTTTTAGTTTATATTGAGAAATTAACTGTCTCTCATCACGAATAAAAATAAGAAATGGCTAAATATGATATATGAAAAAAATCAAGTAAACAAATACATGAGAAAAAAAGAAAAATATTCCGTCAACTCATTAAACACCTTGAGCTCACGCATGCGCCGTGCGCCTTTATTGACAAACCAATGCGTTATAATTAAAGATGTTCTGTTCATTTAATGAGAATTATTTGTTTCATGGGAACTAAATGAAATATTCAACAGGTACATAGAGAATTATAAAATCAGACGACTTGGAGTATTATGCTTGCATTGCCGAATTATCAAAAGTAAAAAGTTTTATTTAATAATAAAAGAAATTAATGTTTTTTTTTTTTAAGCAAATGAAAACAAAAATAAGAAATGAATGTGAAAAAATGTATAACATTGGAAAGTGGCAATTAACAAAACACATTAATTCCTAATCTAAATAAGACGGTAAGTGAAAGTTGTGTGTTGCGCGCAGGCACCAGATTTTTTCTTATTGTTAAATAAAAGTTTTTATTTTCATCAGTGATAATACGGGATATGAAATCATGACATCTTTGGCATATACATACATACATCAAACACAAAGCTTGATCAACATCATTACAGCAGTTTTTGAGTAAATAAAAAACACTCATGAAAATGAGACAAAATTCATTAAGTAAAGTGCTTCCTCTAATTGATCGATTTTGACTGTCACATCGCGGGCATAGACATACATCAAATACCGAATTTAATCAAAATAGTTAGATCCGTTTTGGATAAAATCGAAAAAAAGGGAAAATTAGACGAAATTTATTAAATAAAGTACCCCCTCCGTTTGACCACTTTTGATGAAATTTTTGCTGTCACATCGCGGGTATATACATACACCAAATACCTAATTTAAGGTTCGTACGCATGAGCGCACCCAGCGGGGGGCAGAGGGCGATAATTTTTTTAAATTTTAAGGGGGAAGCAGTAATAGAATAATTTTTTCTAGCAAATAATTGTAATAACTTAGTTGATAAAGCACTGCTACAATTATACATAATTTTGGTATCATTCACCTTTTCCGCGGTAAGATGTTACAACCTGAACGACCATAGCTTGCCCCCTCCTCTAGTTTTGATCTTGGGTACGCTCTTGTTCGTACGGTTTATAGTTTTTGAGCTAGTCTGTTCATGCACAGACCATCAGGCGGGACTTGGTTATTTGGACTCAGGTCTGTGTCACCTCTCATTATATTAATTATAAAATATTTCTTTTTTTTCTCTCTCGAGGCAAGGGAGGGGTGGGGGGTTACGCAGTATGGATGTATAAGTTTGTAAGAATCAACTACTTTGTATCAGTTACTGAAAAGTAGTTGATACAAGTATTTGATCCAGTCAAAACGAACTGTTTACTGATACTCACATGAATCAATGAATACTCAATGACCCGTACGAGCTGAGTGGGGGTGGGCGCTCCTAGCACAACAAATACTTCTTATGAAAAGAAAGTATTTAATTTGATATAAATTCTTTTATTGGCAATAGTTGGATCTGGGTTTTTTTTTTCGGGTGGTAGAAGGTGAAGCGTGCTAAAATACCGTAATAGAATTTGATCAATCAAATGCGATCGATCGGTGATATATCGATTTTTAGATTTAAATCCCTATATTTGAACATTCAATATATTTTCGGCCTCGAATTATACTAAATCTTAAAATATACTTTTAGTTCAATTATTAGAAAATATTTTTTTCCATTAAAAGTTCTAAAAAAATTGGATATTTTAAATTATTTGTTTTGGATTTTTTATTCTATAGACAATAATTATTTAAAAATCTTTCAAAAGGAGCAAATGCCTGAAAAAGTCATGTATGTAAGCAGAAAGCTCAATAGATAATAATACTGACTCATTTCATTCTGTATGTATAACCCTGTTCCTAATAAACTATTTTATTTAAATTAAAGTGAAGAAAGGATCAATATAAAAAATTATTTGAAATATTAAAGTGATGGTATAAATGATATAAAGTGATGGTATTTTTTTTATTTTTTTTTATTCTCACTGTTAAAGGGAATCCCATGATCTTTAATGAAAAAATAATTATTCGATTAACGTCATTTGTCAGGAGTTATAGATTTTTGGCAACTAAATGATGATGTTTATTTTCCCACTGTGCGTAAATAGGAAATTAAGGAAGATAGAATAATAAAATGAAGGGAGATAAATAATATAAATTATTTCCTGCAAAAATATTTTATTGTAATATCTTAAAAAACTTGTTAGTTTGATAAAAGATTCTGAATCAAATTTCTTAAATTTTAGAATTTCTAGAGTATTAAACTATGTAAATACAGAGGCTTTTAGCAAAAAATGAATATTATAAACAAAGAATCGTATATTTGTTTACCAAGCTTAATATATTTAAACAAACAATACTACATTTTCAAATTATTTTATTTATTATTAAATCATAAAACTCTGAGGAAGGTCTTTTAAAAAAAATTGAACTTGCAATCCAAGTATGTAAGTTACTTGAAAAAAAAAAAACAATGAAGGTCATTCAGTTTCGTATCCAGTTGTGTTTTTGTTCTCGAAGAGAGAAGAGCTACGCTCCAAAGGATTATACAGATAAGCGCATAGACTTTACTTATAAAATATTTTTTTTTCTATATTGCTATCACATTTAGTTTCTTCAAATATATTTTTGTTTATTTGAATATTTTTACGATTTATCTTATTTTATATCTTTTATTTTCCATAGAAGATTGGTACTTAACCTCTACATGTTCAAACGTATTCCCTTCTACATTTATATCATGAATTTTATCTTAATATTCTACGGCTAACCAAATACTTTGACTTATCCGTATATATTTTCAGCACAAGTTCTTGACCGGCTTTAATCAACGCTTTTGTATTTAGTTCTAAGGTTTCCTAGTCTTCATCAATCAAAACCAAATCATCGGCATATCCGAGGGTATATTCCCTCCCAAATTCAAAACCTCTTAAATTTACTTAAAAAAAAAACATCAGATTTGCTAGATGCTGTAAAAAGCAGTTGCAAAACCACTTATATAAACAATTATATAAATTATAAATTAATAGATTGGAAAAACCTAATTTTAGTTCAACAATAAACTAAAAGTATCGTCTACTAGATACATATATATAAAAAATTAAAATATATTAATATAGGATAAATTTACCTTGTAGTTCTGTATAGTGCTGAGGATAACAGCTTCTTTGGCGGGCCCCCTCAAGAAGATCATTTTAAAGCCGGATATTAGGATTGTAAGTATTGATAAGACACCGCTCAACCAAAATAGGGGAGATGTCAAGAGAAATGTTAGATCTGCCATATCGCTTCGTCTGTTAAATATGAAAGAAAATTATGATTAGTAATAAAAAAATGACTATCATACTAATAAGTATAAGTTAAAATAAATAGGGCTATTCCACGTCAAATCAACACAGAAATCTATCATTTCGAATCTCACCGTCTCAGATGTTCTTGAAATTTGGTACATGTGTACTACTTGTATCTACTAGAACAATTGTGAAATATTACTGAGATATGTCTACCCGTTTTTGAATTATTTGTCTCTAAAGCCCTCAAAAATAGGTCCAGAAACAGAAGAAATCATGATTAAAAATAGCTTTAGATGCTTTCCAAATTTGACTAGGACTATGAGATTGGTGTCGTTTTACAGCGCGAACATCTACAGCTATTTTTAATCATAAAATGATAATGAAGGAAATTCGTTGACCGTAGAATATGAGATGGAAATGGTTGGGGGTGTGGTCAAATGAAAACACAATATGTGAAATAACATATATATTGTGTCGACGTTTCGACCCGATATTCAGGTCTTCTTCAGGGCTGTCGAGTGAACTGTCGGTGATCGACTGCCCCCGAGGGCACAATATATATGTTACTTCACATATAGTGTTTTCATTTGACCGCACCCCCAACCATTTCCATCTCATAAAATCATAGATTTATGGAATTTTGTCACTAGTTTTCAATTTTTTTATTAATGAAGCAATTTTCATCCCACTTTTATATTTGGTTGTACGAATAGGTATAATACTACCTATTTGAAAAAAAAATATACAAAAAATGCCCTTCTTGAGAAAATTGAAATTAAAATTTTACATTTAGTTTTAAGAAAATTTCTTTAGTATCAACCTATACATTGTTGTATATTATATGAAATGGCATGGAATGCGCTCTTAAATGACACAAATATCATAGTCCTAGTCAAAATTGGAAAACAACTACAGCTATTTTTAATCATGATTTTTTCTGTTTCTGGACCTATTTGGTTGTCCGAAAAGTTCGTTTTTTCGTCCGAAAAGAGATTTTTACAATAAAATTTACCTTTCATTTTTCAACTGAAAATGAATCACAAAGCTAATGTTTATTTATATACTAAAGTATCAATAAATATTGATCTTTGTAAACAAATGAAAAACTTTTATTTTATCAAATAACCAATGAGAATAACAATAATAATTTAAACATATGTCCATATAGATACTACATTTCTCCCCCCTTAAGGAGTTATAGTTCCCGGGTATTCTTCGATGGCTCCTTCCCTTATCCGCAGCTGATCAGCATGCTTCCGTTTCTCCTGTCCACCTGCCAGGACCACGTAAGATAGCTCACCAGTCCTCTTCATAACCGTTCCGGGTTCCCAACCTCCTTTTCCCCCTCCCTTCCAGATCCAGACATCGTCACCACTCTCGAATTGACGTGGTTTCACCTTCCTATTGTGATATTCTTTTCCTTTCCGGATCCTCCCTTCAAGGGTTGACTTGAAGTCCGGCTTCACACGATCCAGAAGAGTCGGATCCGACGTCCCAGAAATAACTCAGCTGGAGCACGTCGTGTAGTCTTTTGAGGCGTATTACGATAACTTAAAAGAAATCTTTGAAGAGCTAGCACTCGGTTGGACGACTCTTTTTTGCAAGCTTTGTACCGGCTCTTAAAGGTTTTTATCAACCTTTCTACTTGCCCATTTGACTTAAAATGGTAGGGGGTAATTTTAATGTGCCTAATCCCGTTATTTAGACAAACAAAAACAAACTCCTGGGACCTGAATTGCGGTCCATTATCCGTGACGATATTCTTCGGAATCCCATATCTAGAAAACGACGATCTCAACCGTCTGATAACTATTTCGGATGTCATTTTCTGTAGCATTTCTATCTCTGGCCACTTTGAATATGCGTCGTCACCAACTAGCCGCTATTGTCCATCAAACGGTCCGGCCAGATCTAAGTGTACTCTCTCCCAGGGTGCGTCGGGTACATTCCAGGGATAAAGGGGAACTTCCGGTTCGTCATCACGACCTCCTTGGCATGGATGACATTTCTTAACATATTTTTCCACCTCCTCATCTATACCAGGCCACCAGGTATAGAACCTCGCCAACGACTTCATTCCTTCTATGCCCGGATGACCTGAATGTAATATTTTTAAAATCTTCCCCTTAACGCTTCCGGTGACACAAAACGATTTAACCACATAATAATACCTTCTTCCACAGAAAGCTCATCTCTCTTTCTCCAATACGACTTAAATTCTTCCTGCACAACCCTTGGCCATCCGTTCAAAACAAAGTTCCTAACGTTTTTTAGGATTCTATCCGCTGATGTTTCTCTGGCAATGTCATCCATCTTCACCAAAGTCGCAATTTTATCAGATTGAATAGATCTGACGAACCTATCTTCTTTCATCATATCAATCGAAATTGTGTCTTGAGTACTAATAGGCAGTCTTGAAAGCGCATAAGCCACAATATTCGACGACCCCTTACAATATTCCACATCGCAATCGTAAGCCAAAAGAAAAATCGCCCATCGAACTAACCTGTTGTTCTGAACTTTGAGTAAGTCCTGATCTGGCCCGAAAATTCTCGTCAACGGCTGATGGTCAGTTGATAATGTGAATTTTGCCCAAATAAAAACTGGTGGAATTTTTTCACCCCATAAACAATAGCTAACGCTTCCTTGTCTATTGACGCATAGTGTGCTTCTGCTGAAGATAGGGTTCTTGACGCGTACGCCACTGGTCTTTCGCTACCGTCAGATATTTTGTGGAGAAGTACCGCTCCTAGCCCCGTCTTAGATGCATCACAACGTACTATCACCGGCTTACTAATGTCATACGGTAAACGGTCGAATAGTTATAGTTTGGTCAGTCGATAATAAATTTTTGACTTTATCAAATGCCTTCTGCTCACGATCTGTCCACTGCCACTTGACTTTCGTTCCCATCAGTCTGTTCAAATCAGCGCAATGACCATGTAGTTGTGGAATAAACCTCTCATGGAAGTTTACCATACCAAGAAACACTCTTAGTTCCTTTACGTTACGTGGAGTCGGACAATTTTTTATAGCGGATGGACTCCATTCTTATCTATTCGATACCCTAAATACTTGACGGATTCTTTTTGAAATTGGCATTTCTCCAATTTAACCCTGACTCCTGCCGTTTGAAGTCGTCGAAATACCTCTTTTAAGCGCCGTAGATGAACTTCCGGACTTCGACCACCTACCAGTATATCATCCAAGAGAACTGACACATCAGGTATTCCGTCTAATAATTTCTCCATATATGTTTGGAATTTAACTGGTGTTGTTTTTAAACCAAAGCATAGCCTCCGGTACCTAAAATAACCAATATGAGTTGCTATAGTCAGATAATCTCTGTCTCCTTCCTCTACTTTCATCTGAAGATATGCATCCCTCAAGTCAATAACCGTGAATTGAGTTTCCGATGCATGTTTCGATACTAAATCATCAAAAGTCGGTAAAATACAATTCTCATCTAACAGAACCGGGTTCAATGTTACCGCAAAGTCTCCACAGATCCTCACAGCCCCATTGCCTTTATCGATGTTGACCGTTGGTGTTGCCCACCTAATAGGACTCACGGCTGGATCTACTCTTTCTATAATTCCGTGGTTTTCAAGACGTTTTAATTCCTACTCCACGGGCTTCCTCAGAGGAAAAGGAACTCTACGAGCCTTGTATGCCACCGGACTGCTCCCTTCTTTCAAAATAATTTTAGCTTTGACCCCTCGCAACCGGCCTAGCTCATTCTTAAATATAGCAGAATATTCACTACATAATTTCTCAATATCTACCGACCTAACTTCTTTAGCTCCTGCCTTTAGCTCATCTTTTTGTTTAAGCTTTCGAATAGTAACAGGCTCTGGTAATCTCATGTTAAAAGCAATTGACCAAGGTAGACCGAACAATGGTACATCATCATCCTCCATCACCACAACAGGCAAGCATCTGACTTCTGATCTTACCTCAACCTCGACCTCGGTAGTCCCCACCGTCTTCAACTTTTTTTTTCCATATCCCGAAAGCAAACCTCTATAAGGCCTCAATTCGGGGAATTCCAATTTTTTCCACCAATCCTTATTGAGAGTCGATACTCTAGCTCCTGAGTCGTATTCCATTCTGCAGTAATGACCGTTTATTTTAACATCTATCGTGGCCCTAGGAGCCTTACTACTAACCGATTGAATGGCTACCGGCTGCTCTACTTCGCTACCGCTGTCATCATCCTCGACAGTTCTGACCTGGCGAGGTAATTTTGACTTACAACAACGGGCATAATGACCTCGTACCGAACACTTTCTGCAAACCGAGTTAATTGCTGGACAAGTCCGGCTTATATGCTGATTGAAACCACAGCTTTTACAATTATCCTTCGGCTTGACCCGCTACCCAATCTTCTCTATTGCCCCACTACTGGGCTCACCAATCTCAACTTCTGCCTCCGCTTTCTCTAGGATTAGCCCTAGCTCCAGAACAGTCTGAAAGCAAACCCTCTCGAAATGACTGAGGTAATTTGCCCACCTTACTTGTGTACTATTGAATGCTATTGCGCTTACCTCCTTCCGACGGCGCTCCTCTTCCACTTCACGTCGTGTGGTCTTTGACATCCTCGTCGCCAATAAATATTGATCTTTGTAAACAAATTAAAAATTTTATTTGATCACATAACCAATGTGAATAACAATAATAATTTAAACATATGTCCATATAGATACTACATATACCTTTAATTTTCATGGAATTAACTATTTTTACTCACTTAATTCGTCTTTATTTAGGCTCAGTAGTGTAGTTTATTGCAAATCAACATGAGTGACGATTCAGTTCATTTTCGGCATATTATGCTGTTCTTTTTTAAAAAAGGGAAAAACGCAGCCCAAACTGCCAGAAAGATTCGTGCCGTGTATGGCTGCGATTCAATTGCTGATAGCACGGCTCAGAAGTGGTTTTCGCGGTTTAGATCAGATTTCAATTTGGAAGACGGCTGGCCGGAGTTCAACTCTTGACATCGAGGATATTATGACGGTCGTCGCAAACAATCCACGCATTACTGTCCGTGAGATAGCTGCGGAGTTAAGAGCCAGCAAATCGACCGAGAGAAACGGCCAAAGTTTGCAAATCGGTGCTATTCCACCAAGACAACTCTAGGCCCCATGTGTCTAAGGACTCGGCAAAAGTTATTAAGCTTCAGATGGGAGGTTTTACCTCGCCCGCCGTACTCTCCTGACATTGCTCTTTCGGATTTCCATCTTTTTCGTTCCCTCGAAAATTTTCTACAAGGGAAATCCTACTCTTCAGAAGATGACGTCAAAACGTACCTTTTATTGTTCTTCAGGAGTAAGGACAGTGTTTTTTTGAAAAAAAGGGATAATGGACCTTACAAGCCGTTGGGAAAGGGTAATCGCTTGTAATGGTAATTTTGTAGATTAAATAAATAAATTTTAAGCTGTTCATCAATTTTAATTTTTGTCCAAATTTCTCTACGAACTTTCTGGACAACCCAATATTTTTAAGGGCTTAAGAGACCAATAATTCAAAAACATATCTCAGTAATATTTCACATATATTCAAGTAGATGTAAGTAGTACACATGTACCAAATTTCAAGAAAATCCGAAATGGCGAGGCTCAAGCCTGTGTTGAATTGACATGGAATGACCCAATAATGAAAAGATGAAGAGACTAATATTAGTATGTAATGCATAGGTCGTTGGTAATTAACTATTTTTTATGTTTGTAATATAAATCGTATATTACTAATTACAGTCGAGAAACCATTATATAACAGAAATAATGAATCTTTCCTTCAAGATTTTTATATGTTGAAATGTAGAAATTGTTTTATGTTTAAATAATCAATTGAGAAAAATAGAGAAAAGGTCTGCATGCGGAGGATCTGGGTTCAATTCTTGGCAGTTCAATCTTTTCTCTTCCATTAAAATTATTCAAGACTTTTAATTGCGAGCTACTTTAAGACATCCGTTTAGCATGTACGACTTACTTGATAAGAAGTATGAACTCAATACCTACAAACATTTAAAACTCATCATGAGGTAGGCGTCGGACAACATGACTCCTTTGGGGAGACCGGAAGTTCCGCTGGTGAAGAGGATGAGCGCCACGTGCTCCTCTATGTTGGTCAAGCTGGGCCGAAACTCCGGGTCTGTGGGTTGCAGCAGTGACTGTAACAGAAAAATATCAATCAATAAAAAAAAAAAAAAAACTGTTGAAACATTAAATGTGTTATAATAATACTTACGCACAAATCGAAATAAAAATATTCTTTTTATTGCATCCCCCCCCCTTTTTTTTATAACATTTTCAATTGCGTTGGGTATTCATAACAATCAGAAGGTAATTATTTCGTACTTTTTAGTGCATTTATTTTTACTGCTTCCCAGGTTTCGAAATCGGTTTAAATTTTTTTTTTTATAAAATGTTTTTTATATTTAATGAAAATAATAATTCAAAATGACAGAGAAACTTAAAAACAAAAATAATTAACAGTGTTACGAAAAGTATCAACTTGTAACCTCACAGTAACACAAACGTAACCTATGATGATCTACACAGCTAAAGTAACTCTCAGCTAAAGTCGGAATCAGAACAGTCCAGAATGTTTTCGACAAGCGTAGAAGCTGCTAGAACAACACAAGAATGTACTTGAAGAGTCATGAACTACAACATTTTTTTCCAAGCGCTATAATAAACGTATAGCACTCTTTTAAATCATTCCTTTGATTTTGTTTCACATTACAATAATATTCAAGTTATAGAAGCGGTCATATTGCGTTTTCATTCAACATTGTTCAGCTGTTGTTGGTCTTTTGTACCCGTATATTAGGGTGGGTCGAAAAACGAAAATTTTTTTCGAAACGCTTCACCGCGGATATCTTGCCTCAGGGGTTGGTGAGTAAAATGCAAATTAAATAAAAAAAAAAAAAATTGAACCCCCAGCTAGCGCATAGCACTTGATCCTTGATATCCCTTTCAAGCTTGAATTTTCTACGCTGTGTTATGAGGTTAAGTTTTAAGTTTTCTAATTTTTTGTAATAATCTTCACTGTACTCTTTCAAATAAGTAAAAAAAAAAAAGATCAACTACTTAAAACATCGATGATAACATCGGCAAATATACATCGAAGATCAGAAAACATCGGCTGCGTAACATGTTAAAAACATCGACGTCGATGTCGCATCCCTAATACAAAGTCTGAATAGAAAGCGTCAACTGAACTAATCTGTTTACTTTTTTATAAAGAGCATCGAATGGAGAATTTCACAACGAATCCAACGATTGCATTATCCCGAAATTTTTGAGTTACTGCTTTTCTCCTTTGCAGAAAAGTACAGAAGATTGAAGTTCGCATTTCATACCAAACAAGGTAATTGATGTAATAAAACCACATAATGAGTAATAACTGATTATTGCACTTGCCCCACATCACTTTATAAAGCAAATCGTTCGGTTGATGGATTCTTACTAACCTGAAAAGCGGTGTATGGGTGTTTGTTCCTTCCGGATACGACAAGAAGAGGCTCGTTCTCCAGCAGAGTGAGGGCTGCTTCTATCTTCCTCAGTGTCTTCCCTCCTTCCGTATAGACCACCGTGGGGCTCACCAGTTCCAGCAAGGCAGCCATCTCCTCTGCGGATATTTTAAACTAGTTACTAAACTAGTAGGATAGTTTATACGAAAATTATACAATAAAGTACCCTAAAATGACTGGACTTTTCGCCAGGCGGCATGGATTTTCCCCTCCACAGGAAAAATGTTTGATGGCAGGAAAAAATAAGTACGTCTGATTATTGAGAAGGTAATTTTTATTTTTCCTGTACAACTAAACAACATTATAACATATTGGGAGGGTTTATTTGCATGTTTTTGTAAATTGTTCACCTGGATTTGTGATAAGAGTTAAGTGATCCACAGTTTAAAATTAAGATGTAGGTGTTCTGGTTGGCAGGATCGCCGAGTGGGAGATATGAGTTGTCCCTGACAACCGATAAATGTTTGGGATCCCGAAGAAAACAAGTTTAATAATACTCGGGAAACCCCGTATAGCTTAACCAGCGAGGAAGAAACAACAAAAAGAAAAAAAACGATGAAGGTGTTATGTTACAAATTAAAAGTTTTGAAAAAATAAGAAATAAAGATTTTTAGAGTACTTCCTTTAGTGCAATAAGGTGCCTGAAACATCATATATATTATTCCTTTTTTTTTGTCGGTACGCCATAACTTCCTTAATACTTCATCAAATTTCATGAATGAAGCATCCCTTTAAAGCTTTCCTTAACTGTTACATCGGAAAAATAAACAAATCACTCATTTCGCCTTCGATTGCCAGTTATTAGTGCAAAACCGCGGTTTTTGTGAGAAAATAATTGTAGGGGTTTCTAAATGGTGTCAATCTTTTCTGGTTTTAAAGGAGAACATTTTCGGTCAAATACATTTTTTCGATTACGCGTAAGCGAAAAACTGCAATCTCAGAGGAAATGGTCGCAGGGCTTTTTCGAAGGTGTCATTGCTTTCAGTTTGTCGAGATGAACACGGTTATATACACTTTACAGATTGTCGCAGTCGTTTGCGAGTTACAACAAAAACATGCGATTTCAGTCAATAGAATCAGCGCAGTCGCTTTCGGCGAAACCGATATGTGTATTTAAGTATTCCGTCTTCTAACCTGATAACAAAGGAAAGGAATTTCGGAGTTTCAAAAAATAAAAAATATACAATTTAAACATCTATTCTTTACTTCAACCATCACCTATGCTCATGATGCTCTAAATATTCACTATACTATACTAAACATACGGTGTGTACTTTAATTAAGTGGGATTTAAGTAGGTTAGGGTGCGAATGCTATTAGATTATTAATGGGTTATTAATAATAATGTAATAATAAATAGAAAATGTCAAATTTTATGATATTGTGGTGAAGTCAGGCCATTTTACCAAACACTAATATGTTTTATAATATTTGGGTTCATAGATCGTGTAAACATACCGGCTACAAAACAAAAAAAAAACAAAAAAAAAAACAGGAGAATAATAGGCCTCATTAAGACCCATCGTTAGCAATAGATCGACTTAGTCTCTCAATAAATGATTAATTTCCCTCTAGAATTGGTACCAATTAGATTATAATCGTTTATTGATTCTACCTAGGACCAAATTCAACTGAAGAACCTTACGTTATGATTCGTATGTCCGGTTGAAGTCCTTAAAAATGAAATGTTCGTTATAGTCTTCGGTTCAATGTAAAACTGAGGACGCCGGAGAGGAGAGCTCGTCCGCTGCCCCACATTAGCGTGGTAATAGGATTACTTATATTTAAGTAAAAGTAAGTATTTGTTATAGTTGAGTAAAACGAAACTTGAAGTTTTAAAACTTTTTCATAAATATGGAATATTTATATACAGGGTGACATGCTACTCGTGCGACAAACTTCACCAGTAGATTCTCCACCATAAAATGAATAAAAATGTTAATATTGACCACGGTCCGATTCTCAACCATTTCGGAATAATTTCGCTTTTTTATCGAATTTGAAAGATATCACGACCTGGCATCGAAAACCGTGATATCTTTAAATCTCAATATTTCTCCGAAAAGCTGATAGCACCGTTGAAATCTACATTAATTGTTCAATCATAAAATGGTAATTTCAAAATTTTTGGGCCAAATTTTTTGTGTTTTATTTCAGCCAGAACAACAAAATAAGTAAAAATTTTTATAAATCGGAAAGTGTTTGACGTAATCCAGAGTTCTAATTTTAGTTTCAGATGGCAGTAAATTTGAGGGAAAATGCCTCATTTAATAAGGCTTCTAACGCACTCTTCATTTTTTAATTTGGTGTTTCTAAGACCACGATATCGATGAAAAAAAGAGAAAAACTTATTGTTATAAAAAGAGAAAAAGTTATTGGAGATGTACTCATCGGTCCCTGATTTTCCGGCGAGATTAACTTGCCCAATTTATTTAAATTTTATCGAAAACACGCTGCCCACCTTGTTGGAGGTGGGCAGCGTGTTGATCTCAACCCCATGGAATATTTCGTCTGTGGATATCTCAAGGAACTGATCTATCGCACAGAAGTGACAAACATAGACAATTTGAGAGCAAGGATCTTCGCCGCTGCTGAAAAACTTCGACGTGATCTCAATTTATTGTGTGAAAGTTGGGAGTATGAGAAAACGGGCACGTTTGTGTATTGCGGAGAACGGCTTCGAATTCGAACATAAATAAAATGATAAAAAATAAATTTATTTTTTTCATATTTAAAATGTCAAAAGCAGCACAGAGTCAAAAGCAGCAGTGACCAAATTTGCTCGATGCGCCACAGCGCAGGTGCAAATCAACAAGGGAAACATAAATAAAATAAAAAGAAAAAGTAAAATAAATAAAATAAAAATGTAAATTCTCAAACATTAACAATGCTTGTACCATAATTTTTTCTCTTTTTGTCATTCATATCTTGGTCTTAGAAACACCAAATTAAAAAATGAAGAGTGCGTTAGAAGCCTTATTAAATGAGGTATTTTTCCTCAAATTTGCTGCCTTCTGAAACTAAAATTAGAAACTCTGGATTACGTCAAACACTTTCCGATTTATAAAATTTTTTACTTATTTTGTTGTTCTGGCTGACATAAAACACGAAAAATTGGCCCAAAAATTTTGAAATGACCATTTTATTATTGAACAATTAATGTAGATTTCAACGGTGCTATCAGCTTTTAGGAGAAATATTGAGATTTAAAGATATCACGGTTTTCGATGCCAGGTTGTGATATCTTTCAAAATCGATAAAAAAGCGAAATTATTCCTAAATGGTTGAGAATCGGACCGTGGTCAATATTAACTTTTTTATCCATTTTATGGTGGAGAATCTACTGGTGAAGTTTGTCGCTCGAGTAGCATGTCACCCTATATATTTATATCAGATAGATGTAGCACCGAAGAAAAGGAATTTACTGAAATCTGTAGTTTTCTAATACGGGATATGTAAATCGACTAAGGAGCTCAAGAAAGTAACGAGCCTTTTTGGATTTAAGGATGGGGAAAAGAAAAACACGGAAAAGGAACTGTCGCCTCTAGGCTGGCAAAGCCACTTCAATTCCATGTGACATGCTTACAACGATTTTTATATGCTTTTAGACTTAAACATTACGTGAGCTTGATAGTGCGTGGATTCATTAATTTGGTAAAGACAATATTTTCGAAATAAGGAAGATATCGATCCGAGGAAGGTAATCGATAGCTCTAAATTATTCCTTTGTGAACCTTTCCCGGTACGACAAGGGTAGACATGCCCTTCTTTGGTGTATTATGCATTGCAACAACTCGCGAGTTGGATAAGCGAATAGAATTCATTTAACAAATTTCGTGTCACGAGTTTTATTGTATTGTAACACTATTGTGGGTTTAAAAATTTTTATTAGAAGGAAATATTTACACTAGGGTTCACCTGTGTTGTAGTGGTTAGCTTTGCAACCTACAATACTAAAGGTCGCGTGTACGCGTCCCGTGGCGGCCCAAGGATTTTTTAAAGGGAGTAAAAAACTCTAGGCTATGCCGTCCCTCGGATTGGTCGTAAAATGGAGGTCCCGAGCCTGTGCGATGTCAGGTACTCGTTGAAGACTCCTATCCTAATTATACCTTGATAGGCAAAATTTACGATTCCCACTGTAGCATCGTCCAATTAGCCTTAGTAGACGTTAGATAACAAATAATAAAAACTTGAATAATAAACAAGGTTACAAAAAGTATCAACTTGTAACAACAAAGTAATACTAAAGTAACCATATGGTTCCAGCTTCATAGCAACACTGGCTCTTCAGCCCATCGCTCCTTATGTTTAGTCTGAACAGTCTAGAAGGTTCCAGACAAGCGTAGATTATTCTCCATTATTTCTTGAACAGCTTTTTCCAACAAAAAGTCTAGAACTCTATTAAATCATATGTTGTATGTTTCACGTTACATTATTATGAACACAACTTCACCCGCTATTATAAAAAAAAAAAAAAAAAAATGTTAGTGAGATTTTAATAGAAGCGCCTCGCAAGAAAATTGTGTTACCTTCCGTTTTACTGTTTATCCAGCATTCACCCATATTTTGCTACAAAACGTAATATATTTAGACAAGAATAAATGGTATTGTATTTTATATTTTATTTTGGGTAATGTAGTTTCCAGTCTTCTGATTACATTAAAGAATGGACTGATATTATTGAAACTTTTTAAAATTTCAAAAATTACAACAGTCAACTATTATATAAGAAGAGAATTATTTTTAATTTAAAAAAAGAAACAGAATAATCACAATTCTTGTTTCACTATCTATATATATATATATATACATATATATATATATATATATATATATATATATATATATAAAAGAGGCTTTGTCCTGACTGACAGAATCAACGTAGAGCAAAAACTACTAATGATAGAAACTTGAAGTTCGGAATTTAGATTTTAAACGCGATGTAGGTAACCACTAAGAAAGGAATTTCAAAAATGTTACCCCTTAGGGGCTTAAATGGCAAAATTGTCGTTTAACGGAAATCTATTTTTGAGACTTTAAACCATATGTTTTTTATTTGAATATCGATTTAACGTTACAATATTATTAAAATAGACATTCACATAAAATATGGCTACGGATTATTTAAATATTAATGGAAAAATTATGCACATTGTGATTCCCATGATTGGGGATGGTGCGTGTTTATTTCGATATCTTCTCCATAGATATAAGAGGCTTTGTCCTGACTGATAGAATCAATGCAGAGCAAAAGCTACTTATGATAAAAACTTGAAGTTCGGAATTTAGATTTTACCGCTAAGAAAGGAATTTCAAAAATGTAACCCTTAAGGGGTTGAAATGGCGAAATTGTCGTTTAGCTCTAACGGACACCTATTTTTGAGATTTTAAACCATATGTTTTTTATTTGATGTATTAAATAGACAATCCTGACTGACAGAATCAACGCAGAGCAAAAGCTACTAATGATAGAAACTTAAAGATCTTGATACGACGAAAACCATGTTTTAAAGCCGAAAAATGAAGCGTTCACGACGAGTAAGCAATTTTTTGTTTCGGCGGTTTTAGTGAACTCTCTCTATTGCGCGTCTCCCTCTCTTCTGCCGAGCCGGCAGCTTCTCCCTCTAACATTCCACCTACCGGTGGATTCTGCTCCGATTCTACTAAATCTCCTTAACATCAGTTAACATATTATATTAAATCAATACCAAGATAATGATCACAGAATTGATTTTAAAGGCTCGCGGGCAAAGCCGCGACGGGGAATGCTAGTAGTTATATATTCTTAAAACTAAACTTCGTAATGAGGAAAATGATTCCTATGACTTTATAAGTTTGATAAGTTTGTAATAATTCTGTAAGGGTAGGCATTATCGGAAAAATTAAAGATTCTTGAAATTAGGTCACGTTCTCATAAACGATTAGTGAAAGAATCGATTTCCCGGACCTCTTGAGAACTTTATAAATGAGTGATCATTACATGAAGCTTTTATCTACTTCAAAGGCGGGCTTTGAAAGGATTCCAAGAATTATTACTTAAAATTTTTATTTCTGAGAAAGTTTCTTATTCTCGGATAAGTTTTTATCCTTACTGCCTTAGTGACCCCCCCCCCCTCCCCCTGAATGTGAGGACGCCATCTAAGTATTACTATTTCTGTATAAAAAAGGATGTTTTTAGTTATTTTTTAACTTCTTAACACGTTAGGTGCGGCATCGGTCCCCGTTGTCTTACATTCCCATCTTAACAGCCGATTATCACATGGAAATGTCCGAAAGGCCGAACACCTTAAGACTAAATTTAGTCGATTTTTAATGAGATTATTGCATTTTAGTGCAGCAAAAGTTGCTGACAGATGAAATTTTGTTGTTTTTTAGAATCAGACTCCGGGGTCCGATACAGGCCATCAGTAATGGCCTGTATCGGACCCTGCAGTGGTTTTAAATTTAGCATCACTTCCATAGCAGCTGTTGGAGTACTTTTCTTTGCTCTTGTTATCATGAGCCATGCTAGCCTCTGTAGTTTGCTTAGCAGGATTTTGTTTTTCCCCTACTTGCTTTGTGCCACCAAAGCTGGGCTGAGTATAAAACCATTGGTCTTATTGCAGTTAGATACAGCCAATAGACCATTTTAGGTTTTAATTCCCATTTCCTACCTATTGCTCTTTTGCAGGTCCATAGGCATTTTAGGGCTTTATTGGTCGTTGTTTCAATGTGTTTAGACCAATCAAGTTTATGATCCAGTATTACACCCAGATGTTTTACTTCTTTAGAGGGTGTGAGCTGGTATCCATTTATTTTCGGCAGTTTACTGTTTATTTTTTTTCTTGTGTAAAGATACAAGTGTGTATTTTTTTTGGGTTTATGTTTAACCCATTTTCTTTACACCAGTTTTGTAGGATTTTTGTTGCATTTATGAGCAAGTCAGATAGTACGCTTTGATGTTTTCCTTCAATTAAAATTGCAAGGTCATCAGCGTACCCTTGTGTATAGAAGCCTGCGTTGTTTAGTTTTACTAGCAGGGAATCCACTATTAGGCACCACAGTAATGGCGAGATCACACCTCCTTGTGGGCAGGCTCCTTTTGGTTTTATCCACAGTTTGGCATGTCCCAATTCTGTAACCAAAATCCTTTCCTCCAGCATTCTCTCTATCCATCTGGAGGAGATTTTGTCTATATTTCTATTTCTTATAGCCTCCTTGATGACTTTATATGGTGTTTTGTCAAATGCACCTTCGATGCCAACAAAGGTGCTAATTGTTATTAAACAAGACTACTACTGGACGGCATCACACTTCCGCGTCCGATAATGCAAAGAATACCTTTATGGCTATCTTTAATACTTCTCACTAAGTCTGTAGTTATAAATAAAACACTGATATTCGCTTTATTTATTTCATATACATTCATTTCTTTAAAAAGAATTTTTTTTTACCATAGAGTAAGTGGTTGTAAAGAAGTAAAAGACTCCTAATAATTGTTTTACCATTGCAAAACTTATCAATTTGGATGGTAATTCAAAATTCCAGCAGTTTAATGCTATTTTCGATAAAGTATAGCGTAAATCCTGTATCGGACCCCGGGGGCATGTCCTGCGCCTGTTATCTCTAGGTCTAATCCTTATCAAGAGATAATGCCCTTGAGAAGCTCATTTAATTCACTTTTCAGTAAAAAAATAACACTTTCGTCAGAGCATTCCCATCGGACACCGACGCCCGATCGTCTGCGGCTCATCCCAGCAGTCGGACCCCGGGGACCGATACCGTCCAATTCAGGATACCCCTAAAATACGCCACCGCACCTAACGTTTTAAATGAAAAATTGATTGCATTTAAACATTTAATAACAATTTAAAATTCATTTTTGAGATTTTTGATTAGGACCTTCATGAAACATAAAAATTTAAAAATAAAATTAAGCGCGCTCCCTTAAGAATTTTCTGGATCCGCTGCTGTACTGCCTTCATATCCGATGATTATTTTTTTTATATTTTTTTTTTCAGAACCTAAGGATCTTCCACAACCCCCTACCCTCTCGTTCTTATGTTTAACCGCTCCCGAAGTTATAGACATGTTCAGTGTGAACGTGTGTAGTCCAGAAGCAGGTGTCATTTGAAACGCGGTGTTATAAAAAAATAGCGATTGATTTAAAAAATATTTTAATAATTAGCACCATAAGGCCGGCCCTAATTTGGGGCCGTAACGTGACATGAGGTGAGGTGAGGAGATCCAGGAAGGAAGGGATTAAGCAGCCGCGGAGGAGGAGCGAAAGTTGGAACGTGATTCTATTGAAAACTGCGGATCCGGAAGGCAGAGTTCGGAAATGTGCAAGATTTATATTAGAGTTCCGATGATCTCGAAGATCGATTAATAACAGCATTATTGCACGAAATACCCCCTTAAAGTTGCTTTTAAAAGAAACGGAAGATACATGGAGAATTCATCCTCAAAGACGAGTTTTCTAATTTTTATTTTTATTCGAATTTTAAATAGTCAGCATGTGATGTCTCGTAAAGGTGCTTTTACACGCTCAAACCATTTGCTCAAACTGGCTTGCGCAAGCCAGTTTGTGCAAATAAATTGGTGCGTGCGAACGCTGGTTTGAAGTTTTTGCAAGCCAAAAAATTTGGCATTTGCTAAATCTGTCCGGAAAGAATATTGGTTTGAGGTTGGTGCATTGGCTTGAGCGTGTAAACGATGCTCAAGCCTTAGTTCCAATTTCAGGCATGCGCATTGAATGAAACCCGTAAACACCTCTTATTTCGACCGCTATCACTTGTTACCTTCATTAAAATGGTGAATGAAAAACAATTTATTTCAGAATTTATTGAAGTATATAAGTCCTTCCCATGTTTGTGGAAGGTATATTCTACACGCAGCAGTTATATTTTTACTGCATCTATTGCAATAAATAAATATATTGGTGTTTGTTAGCATATTTTATTTATATGTATTAAACATGTATATTAAGCTTAACCGAAGGATATTTATTTTAATATTTTTATCAATCTAAAGAGAGTATGAATGTTAAAGTTAATTATAAAAATGTTTATAATTAATTAAAAGTTTTAAACCTTCGAAATGTGATAAACTGCCTTGTTTTTCAAATTCGGTACTTTGCGACGGCATAGGAAATTTGGAAATAGGCTGGCTGATTTTGTTTAAATATTAAACTTGGTTTTTCTTTCTTGAAAAGTGTCAATTTTCGCTAATTTGAAGTAGAAGTGGCGGTACAGTTGATTAAATACATTCCCAAAACTCTAAATATTTTCTAAAGCCTTAATTTTTTTCACCACCAATTCTATTGTAGTACCCCAATATTTTGATCGAATATTGTGCCGAAAACAATGACCGTTAGATAGTCTTGAAAAGGTTCTTCATTCTTCATTCATCTTATCTAATACGCCAAATCTTTTGTGTTCAGTCTTATTAGCGGTGAAATCATCATACACTAGAGTTTTGAACATTCGAACTTTAGTTTTACATGAAGTCTAATTACTCTTTATCAAGCGCCAAAGCGACAATATGCTTTATTACCTGATAGTTCTCATTTTTACTTTCACTCACCTATATTTTTTTTTTTTGTTCAGTAACCCTTCCTGGCCATGTGTGGCATACGGGGGCCCCCGTACCCCCGGGTTACTCAAGAGGTGTGCGACGGAAGAAAATAAACGGAAATATTTCATTCAAACCATTTACATAAACTGGCTTGCGCAAGCCAGTTTGTGCTATTGGTTTGAGCGTGTAAACGGAAATATTTCATTCAAACCATTTTACACAAACTGGCTTGCGCAAGCCAGTTTGTGCTATTGGTGTGAGCATGTAAACGCACCTTAACTGCCTCTATTAATCTTTCTTCCATTTTTCACTTTTCATCAGTCATTGATCATCTTTCATTGTGTCATTAACACAAACCTCCGCAGCTCACGGCTTAACGTTCGCTCCTCCCTTCTATTCTACTGTACACAAAAACTCACGTAACGTCACATCACGTCACGGAGCTGCGCTCCAACTTACGCCCGGCCTAACTGCCTTATTTTAATCCGTGCATTTAACATTATATGTACAAGCTTCAGAAGCCGCTTGCTCCTTATTCATAAGGGAAAGTAGTGTTCGACCGAAACCGAAACCAAAACCGAATTTCGGCCATAGTCCTGGTTTCGGGCCGAAACCGAAACCGAAACCGAAACTCATTTACGTGTGTATATAAAATACAATTATGTGTTTAATATGTCTAGTTTAGCAATAATATCAATGAAAGCTTATAAAATAACAGTAATTTAACTCATTTATTCATATAATACGTTGGCTTGTTATAGAAGAGTGGTAAGACAGGTGTACTAGTTAGGTTATAGGATCGCATCCCGGCTCGGAGTTCCTAGTACAGCAGGTCCCCTTGGGATGTCAGACCAGACCCTCTTATAATAATAACAATACTTTCCCTTACTATATATTTCATATATATGTATGTGAAAGTAAAAATTCATTTTATCATGAATGTTTTCATTACATGTTAAGACTTTAAGATGTAATTTACGAGGCATATCTCTATTAGTCACTATCACAGTTTTGTCTCCACATCCAACTTGTTTTCCAATGTTTTCCATCAATTAAAGATACCAAAAGAATAAAAAAAATCTTTTTATCGAAATAAAATACAAGTGTTATTAACTAAAATAACAGACGGTACTTCGCACTATTAAATCCAACGGCGTTGAAGACCAAGGAAGAGATCGAGCTTACAAGCTGAAATCGTGTAGTCCTACTTCCTTCTCGGAGGTATTAGGCACAAAAGCTAGTTTCGGCTTGGCCGAAGATTCGGCCAATTTTAGGCTGATACCGAAACCGAAACCGAAACTTCGGTCGGTCACTAATAGAAAGTAAGTAGAGTATGTGTCGTTGGGCATTGTCCGAGTAAAAAAGGACTGGTGGATACAAGTTACAGATACTTTTGTACTCGGATACTGTACTCGCATCTCTCTAATATTTTCCTACGGAAACAAGTAGTACTCAGATACCCGAGTATCCTTGAGTACTTCCGGTATTTAGTTATATTTTTTCGGATACAATTTCGGATATTTCTACTTGTGGGGCTGGGAATATCTATAATTATATTATTAAAATCTTCTATTAATATTGTAAAAATGTTATTAGTATAAAGCCGTCAACATTTCATCTTTTAGAAATAAGGGTCCATTATACAAATTTTGAAAATAGTAATAATTTTAAAATTTCGATATTGTGGGGGGGTCAACCTTAAAAGAAAATTGTAACTTCTCAAATTGATTCGAATAAGCTATGTATTTTTGTGAATATAGACTAAATAAGGGTTTATACGGATATGAATTTTGTAAACAGTCTCAATTTTCAAATCCGATGCTGCGGGAGGTGGGAGAACTTTCTATAAAACATTTTTGTAACTTTTCGGATTTTTTCGAAAAGAACGTATGGGTTTGTGATAAAGGGGGAGCAGATTTTAAAAATATGTAGTCGCAATTTTAAAATCTAATGAGGGGTTCCAACGATTTTGTTTTCATCTTTTTGGAGAGCTTAGACTTTGAAAATACAATGCTGTGGGAGTGGGGATCTCTCTATTTAACATTTTTTTAACTTTCCGGATTTCTTCGAGAAATTGTTTATGATAAGCGTGGAGGTTTAGCCTCGGTCCGTTGTTTCCTCTTGTCGCGACCTCCCGTCCTATTTTTCAATTCTGCCAGAGAGCAGCCTCTTTCTCTTCCTATCCTTGTGATGTCATCTGTGAACATCTAGGCCGACCCCGTGGGCGCTTTCCTTCTGGTCTGGCCTCCATAAACCACTTGATCTTTCGGTCATCCCCCATTCTGCTCACTTGCCCAAACTATTTCAGCTGGCGCTACTCCACTATCTCTCCAACTGGCGGGACCCCGAGGTTTTCCCGGATTCTTTCATTGCGAATTCGGTCCCAACGGGTTTTCCCTTGGATCTTTCTCAGGAAACTCATCTCTGCTGCTGCAACTTTGCTTGCATGCCGATCCAGGACCGTCCAACCCTCTGCACCATACAGCAAAACTGGAAGGAACACTGTTTTGAATAGGATGAGCTTTGTCTGTTGGCTAATTTCCTTCCTTCCTATAAAGGTAGAGCCCATACTCCGTTTGTTTTTTTGACTCGATTGAGTACCTCATTTTCTACTTTCCAGTCTCTGCAAATAATTGCTTCCTGTTACTCGTAGGCATCCACAAATTGAAGCGGTACCCCATTGCAGTTTATAGTCCCCTCATTCACAACCCTTCCTACCAGCTTGGCTTTGCTTTTCTCTGTGTTTACGGTCATTCCTCTCAACTGAAGTTCTTCACTCCATTCAGTTATAGCTATTTGTAGGTTCCGTAGACTAACCGCCACCAATGCTACATCATTTGCATATATCTTGCACATATCTTGCACCAAAACTGGCAATAGGTTCCAATACCCTACTATTGCTCTCGGTGTTCTCTTACACACATTCCATATCTCGTCCATGAAAACTATGAACAAAGATTCATACTATATTATATTTTAATAATTTATTCTTTGGTATTAAGGAATTTAAAATTCGCTTTTAGAACACCCCGTTCTTCGAACTTTTTATCTGATAATCGATAAGATTTAGAAATGTTTGTCATTGTCGCATACGAAAAAAGTCGCTCTACAGGAGCAGAGGATTACATCGGCGTATTGTTTTGTAAAAAGACATCTTTAATTTCTGGAAATCTATGAAGCATTGACAATTCCTTGTCAGCGTTACTAAAAAAAATTAATATGATTAATTCAGCTTTGGATTGACACCTGTTCCTATCCACTCTCATGATGTTTGAAATTCAATCTCTCCGAAATCAGAGAATTCCCTGCTGCGATCACTATTTGAATCATCATCAATGTTTGTTATTTGCTGATGATCTTAAATTATTTAGGTTTGTTGAAGGAACAGAAGATTGTAAGAAAATACAGAAAGACTTAGATGGCTTGATCAGATGGTGTACAGAAAACTGCCTTCACTTTAATATAGATAAATGCTATGTAATGTCCTATTCTCGAAAAAAACACCTAATAGAACATAATTATCAAGCAGGGTCACAACCGTTGAATAGGGTTGAAACAATCCGTGATTTAGGAATTTTATTTGACAAACAGCTAACCTTTTCAACGCACATTGACAATGTATTTATGAAATGTAATAAACTGGCTGGATTTGTGAAAAGAACATGTAATCAATTTGACAATCCAAAGACTTTATTAATATTGTTTAATTCACTAATAAGGGTTCATATTGAATATGGATGTTTTATATGGTTTCCTAGAACAGCCAAAAGTTTATATTTGTTAGAAAAATTACAAAAACGATTCTTAAGATTTTTATACTATAAAAAGTATGGTTCTTATCCGGGTTGGGAAGTTTCGTATAATTACTTAATGAATGAATTTGGTGTAGCCCATAAACTGGAAGAAAGATGTGCCATTTTGTCAATATCTCACTTAGTTAAGCTAGTCCAGGGAGGTCTTGATGATCCTACTATGCTTGGAAAACTAGACTTTAGAGTTGGTAGGATTAATAGCAGGTTGAAGGAGGACTTTTATATGCCTGTGTGTAAGCCTTGTTACAATTCTCCACTAAATAAACTCACTAACCTCTGGAACTCTCTATGTGAGGTACTTAAACTTGATTTCAGTTTTGGATTTCGAAAGATCAAAAGTATTCTGTGGAAGCATTTCTCGCATATTAGTGCCTAATGTATACATAACTGAAATATATGCATTTCAGTTGGATCCATGCATATATTGTATGCGTATATTATGTATATTTGCGTTTGTGTGTGTATAATTATAAATGTATGTATATATTTATATGTATATTGATAGGTTTTCTAAGCATTTTTTTTTTTTTTTTTTTTTTTTTTTTACTTCACTTCATATCCCTAACTAGACATTAAGAAGTATTAAAGATTACTTTGTTTATATGTGTATGTATATATATCTATGTTTTTTTTTTGTTTTTTAGATATTGTTTTATTAGGTTATAGTATTCCTAATGCTTTTCATTTATAAGTGCACTACCTGATATTATATTTTTTATTGTTTAAGTATGAGTGATATTTTCATGAATAAGGGATATTTTCTACAAGGAATTCAAATAATAGGTTCAGAGCTTTGACTTGTTTTCTTTTTTTTTCTTTTCTTTTCTTTTCTTTTTTCTGTTTCTTTTGTCTTTTTTTTTTTTTTTTTTTTGTTTTTTTTTTTTTTTTTTTTCCTTTTCTTTATGATTTAAGATGTAATCAACAAGTTGTACACATTACCACCTGTAATTGGGCATATGCCTGTTGGTGGGCTTATGTAAAATAAATAAATAAATAAATAAATAAAATTTTCATTTGACGAGCCTCCAATACTGGCGTTTGAAGATGTAAAAGATTTCATGACATCAGATTGGAATGCGTTTAGAATTAAATTCTGGTTATCTTTACAATAGCATGGTGACCATTTTTTTTTAAATCTTGGATGGCTAAAGCAGCTATTCCAGCATTGATTGACCCTCGAGCTGTAAATTGAAATTAATCAGAAAATCTTGTTACTACGCTGTTCAACATTGACTCAGCGATGGGCAGTTAGAATGAAAAATCTGTTCCTACTAAGTGCTGTAACTTTCTTCTCAAAACCACCAGCGTGGGTACTAGGCGACCATAATAACAATATTTTTCGCCCTGCAGTTTGTCTAACGCTTCTGCAATGGGTTTTGTGCAATTTACGAATTATGTTATATTTCTGTCACGGTAGGATTGAATTTTTTTTAAATTGTGATAAATTTCCTGACTCTTTTCTTTAACTTTAAATATATCCTACAATGCATCCTGCAAAGAGTTCCATCTTGTTTAGATCGGTCGGGATGGAGTAAATTTTAGTATAGTGTGGATGACTTCAGCCAATTTTGGACCGTCCTAAAGTCATCGCATTTATTTATTACCCTTAAATGAGTATTACTTAAATCTTGATTGCACCTTATGGCTTTCATAAGGTCCGTTGTTGCATACAAATTTAAAATATGGGCACTACATCTTTTATTGTTTGATAGTACATTTAGGAAACTGGGTGTATACACTTCATCACTATCATCACTAATACTTTCACATTCTCCTTCAAATGATGTGTCACAGCCAACTTTTTCATTTTCTTCAGTTGTGATGTCCATTGGTTTTATTCCGAAATCTTGAAATGCCGTTAAAAATTACTGGCATTATCAGAAATTGTTGCAACAATGTTAACCGATTTTATATTGTATTTGCTGTGAATTGAGGACAAAAAGTTGAATATTTTTTTCACCTGTGTGACTTCCTGTGATTTGTCTGCATGCTAAAGCTACAGATACTCTTTGGAAAATTCTTGCATCTATCCAATGACAAGTTTCACCGAAAAACTCTGCTTTCTTGCAAACCGGATGTCAGCTGTTGTGCACAGATATCTTAGAAACAGCTAATTTCATTTTATTTTTATTGTTTTTCACCGATTCTAAGAGACAGTCCTAAGGGAGGGGTTTATTACGGATCAATCCCCACCTCCGAATTTCGAAAGAAAATAACGAATAAATTTACAGATCTAATTTTCGAGTCATGGGGGAATATATATATAACTTATTCACAGTCGGGTATAAAATAACAAAAAAAAAAAGAAATATGGAAGTGGAATAACACTCTCGGTTGCTCAGAACAGACTGCTTTATTCTCTATTATAATCCTCTATATATAGTCTTAGGTATTGTTTACATTCCTGTTAAGTTATTAACGTAATATAAACCTATCTCTATCCTTAACATTATATATATATATATATATATATATATATATATATATATATATATATCCCCCTTTTTTTACTGTGATTTAAACATAATTCTTTCTTCCGCAATGTCCCACCCACAATTTTTTTTTCAGAGATCACTGCTGAAATGATAAACTGCCAAAACATGTGAATATAAGTAAATCCACTTTCTGACTCACAATATTGTAGTTTGATCTTTTAAGAATATTTAAGTAAACACAAAGATTGAAATCAATATCAAAAAAGGGGGGGGGGAACCACTGACCAATCAATTTTAAATCACTACAGTTGAATACTTTCTTTCATTTTATTTGATTGAATAAATTGCTACCACACTGCAACCAATCAATAGCGCTCGTTACGGTTTGAAAAAGGGCCATACAATTATAGGATTGGATGATTGGCCGATTCCCGATTGCATCTTAAAGCATGTTTGTTGAGGTCGTGCTGAAGTGTGTTGTTGGATACAAAGTAGTGGGTTTGAGATAGCGATCAAGTCATCCATTTCGGAGTTATATATTACACAGATATGTTCGGTGATTTCCCCTCAATTCTAATAACATTTCTCAAATAATGCATAAGAAAAGAAAAGCTTCACTTGCGTACGTATTTTTCTTTATTATGTATGTATTCCTCTCCTTTGTATTTGGATAAACTGTTAAAATGGAAAGTTAATTATTTTTTTATTAATACTTACCTGAAGAAAATGATATGTAATAAAAAATAAATTCTGAATACATTATCATTTGTTATATTGGAAAAAAAAAACTTAATTTATTTACAAAATGTCCATACTCAAATTTTATCAAAAGTTTTATTGAGTAGTTAATTATTCTTTGAACAAAATCAAGACTTATATTGAAAACTTTTTTCTTCAACAACGAACTTTCGAACACATGATTCTGAACTCCATTCTCTTTTCCTCTCTGGTTCCCTGATCGGCACAGAGATAGCAGCATTTGTTCAATTCGTTTCAGGAGAGGGATAATACTAAATTTTAATGAAAATAAAGTTTTTGATATGCACATTAGAGGTAAGACGAACTTAAAAACTGGGAAAATAGTTAGGATTTACCGAAATTTCTATGCAATGTATCCGATTTGTGTTACGTTTATCTGCCTATAAGATAACCCTAATTCCTGACAGAATTTCAGATTATTTTAGCACGAAGAAAGATGACCGCTAGAGCTACACGTAATCGACTAGCAAAGTTCATGCTATTACAAGCTCTCTATTTCTCTCCAGAGCTGTGTAACATGGTATAGGATACTGCCATAAGTTACTGGGTTGGCCTGTTTTTCAAGTCATGATATCATTACTTAAAAAAGAGAAGACGGACAAGTTTGCTAGAGAAAGAGTTGGTATCCCGATTTTAGGACCAGAACCGACACAATAGGCATATCACACACTCACCGATCTAAGGAAGTCATTGATAGGGGATGGAAGAACGCGCCTATTGAGCATAGGCAGATACAAGGGGAGGGCTATGGGGGCTAGAGCCCCCCCCCCCCTTTCGGTAATATCGTGTGGAAGTGACGTAAGGACAAATAATACGCAGAAAAAGTAAAATCCAATTGCAGGAAAGGAACATAAAAGTAAAAGAGCTGATGAGGAGATCAGCAGGATTAATGATAGACTTCCAAAAATTTGTTAGATAATTTTAGATAAAACATGTGCAGAAAAGCACTGTTTCTCTTTGTGGGGTCTTTATGGATGGCTTTTTGTAATTTAAAGATAGAATTTAACTTTAATAATAAGGAAGGGTACTACTTTTGCTATTCCCCTCCTGGCTTTCACAGCTGATAAGCACATTGCTATCTGTTGGTCACCATGCGTACTACCATCCCCACCACCTCTCTTCTTAGCTGTTGAAGGCCCCATCTCCACTGAAAAGGACCCCTTTTGGGGGTTTATTCATCTCTTAAGAGTGAGCGCAGCGAGCGGGAGCCGAAAGCTAGAATCTATTAAAGCCAATCAATGCACAACATTACGTCATTATGCCAAAAATGACGTAATGCTCAGGTAAGACGGTTATTTTTCGAACAGGAGGGGAAATAGGAGAAAGATGGCGGTCCTAGTAGTTCGTATGTGACCAACAGATAGCAGTGTGCTTATCAGCTGTCACAGCCAGAAGAGGAATAACGAAAGTAGTACGAGGAATCTAAGGAAGTAACGTAAAGGGCGAATTCATTGAATGTGAAACTTAAACAATAATTTACCAATTTTGAAAAATCATTATAAACTATTTCAGATTGTGTTTTTTTATGCCTGAATAATTAGTGACAATTTAAAATTATTATTTCAACAGAGACTGTTATGACTTAGGCCCTTTTACCCAAACATGAATTAATTAATATGCAGAAAAAAAAAACATTCCAATTGCAGGAAAGGAACTAAAAAGAAAAAAAGCTGATTAGCAGATCCAGGGTAATGACTCTGGGACTGCAGTACCCTCATTTTTTACTACAGCCCCCAGATTTGATCTTCTGCTGGATAAGATCATAGATCAGAATTCTTCCTCCATTAATTCATCACTAAGTTTTCATCTTATAAGAGGGTTCGAATAGAATCATGGATGGATTTAGGACCAAATTTGAGTGGGCGACGTGACCCCCCCCCCCCCCCACGGTCTCATAATGACGTGTTGCCATTTGCCTGATAGCGCTTATGTTTACGAATTTCTCACGACATTATTCTTTTTTTTAAAAAGGAAGGAGATCAAAACAACATAAGGTGTTACTTGATCCGAGCAGTTCATTTAAACCATTACTCTGGTCAAGGTATAAGTTATAAAAAAAAAAAAAAAAGGCTCTGGTATGAATGTAAATATAATTAAAAATAAAGTTTATTCTTTGAATAATGAATAAGCAAAAATAAATTACAAGCAATTGAAATTATATAATTGAGGTAATAGACAAAAATACCTGAATAAAAAGAATTTGCTAATGGCTTAATGTGTTAAAGAGTTAACTTGAAAGATAAACTAAAAATAACAATTAATGAGAACAAAATAAAAGGAACTTCTAAAGTGAAACAAAGAAACAAAATAATAAAATAAAGAAACTGTTTAAACAAAAAGAGATTCTCCGTAATGACGGTAATAATAATTAACAAAATAAAGAAAAATATTTAAACACAAAAAAAGTTCTTATCTGGAAAAATGTCCTCTAATGGCCCATTGGGCGAAAATAATGTCCGATGTCACGATGTTGAAGAGAAAGAAGACTGCTTAGCCAAAGCCATCGACTTCGCCAACAAAAATGTGTGCTCCTGAAGCGTGGAGATACGTTTTCCTACAGCCGCCTGGCAACACTGACTCGGCGCAGGCCGATAAGGGCAGTTTAGGTATTAACTACGTATTGTTGATAATGCCCGTAATCAACAAACAATTTTGAGCGGTTTTTTATAAATATACAAGGTGCATTTTAATCAATATATATTATAAAGCAAAGTGTACAATGTGCGTGCCGAAAAGGCTCAAAAACGACTGCACTTACGATTAAGAAAGATTTGTCATCGTGTAGTGGCATAGCCCCTAACCGTGAAGAAGGTTTCCGTTTTTATCTTTAGGGTCTAAAATTTAAGTGAAGAGGAGCGGAATTTTAAGCCTCTCGCACCGTGTAATTAGGCAATCTGTACGGGTTAGTGAATGAAAAATTTAGTTCAAGCTCCAGACTACCAGGAAGCGCTAGGGTGCGTTTCAGTCTATGTTTATTGTCCATTCATCATCTTGTAAGGGTTATGTATTTTTTCACTGTTCTTTTTAAATTACTAAAAAATTAAGCGTAAATAAGTAGCTTCTCCTTTGCGTTAAAAAAAAAGTAATAATGATTTTACATCTCTGCAATGAATCATAAAACCAAATGGATTCCTTAACAAATTAATTTTCTCATAAAAAGGCTAATTCAACACATTATATTTAATCAATATATTATATAAGTAAATTTAATGCAATATGAGTGAACATTTATTTGAAGTACAGTAAGTGAATAAAAACAGACAAGAGATAATTTGACTGAATATAAATCGAAAACAAAAAGTTTGAAGTGAAGTTGAACTTATTGTAGTTATGAAAAAGAAGTTGGTTTGATTACTATGTATGATGAGCCTTCCAGTTGACAAAATGACTAACTCCAATGTCAGCATTTTTTCAATAAGATTTTATCACCCCTTATAGATCAGGATAAAAAGAATATGGTAAAGAAATTGGGTCTTCATTTGCGTAAAATTAATTTTTGTTTTATCATTTTCAATCCCCCATAAAGTATTTAGGGTTCCTTTATTTGGGCGGACTCTGCAGATCTCGAATCTTAATATAAATACCGACTTAAAACCGAAGTTTCAAGAAGGTGCTAACGTTTTCTGTTATTATGACGACCTACCGGAGCGAAGCCGGGCACCCCAGCTAGTTTAATTATAAATAATAAAAAGAAAATTTTGACTTAAATTAAAAAAGACAATTGAATGTTGCGTCAACATAAGGTAATACCTTTGGGGTTTAGTAGATATTTCTTTGATGCGCGGTCATAAGGGCTTAAGTCAAAAATTTTAATTTTTCAGGAGAGCAACAGTAAACTTCAAAACATTATGTAAAATCTAATTATTGATATTACTTGTAATTGTCATTTTTATAAAACAATATAATAGCAACTCTATCTGAAGCATACATTTGTTTCTTGACTGATCGTTCCTGGTTAGGTATTTTGGACCTATTTTGACTTAAGCTCTTTTGACCGCAAACCTCTTCACTTTGATGCGTGGTGATTAGGGCCATAGGCGTACCCAGCGGGGGGCAGGGGGAGCAGCTGCCCCCCCCTTCTGGAAGGCTGGATGCAATAATTTTTTAAGCTTTTAAGGCGAAAGCAGTAATAGATTAATTTTTTCAAGCAAATAATTGTAATAACTTAGTTGATAAGGCTATACTATAATTATACATAATTTTGGCTTCATTCACCTTTTCTGCGGTAAGATGTTACAACCTGAACAACCATAGCTTGCCCCCCCCTAGTTTTGATCCTGGATACGCCCTTGATTAGGGCTAAAACCAAAGACTTGAATTTTTCAGGAGAGCAACAGCAAAGCTTATATATTTATATATAAAGCTTATATATTTATTGTGTTATTATTATGTATGTTATTTATGTGTTATTTTTTATTATGTATTATGTATTATTGACATTATTTGTTATTTTTATAAAACATTATAGTAGTAAGTCTATATGACGTATACTATTACTATCTGACGTTTACATTTATTTCTTGTCTGATCATTGACTAACTGCACACCTTCCTCTTCACTGCACACCCTTTTGACTGCACACTTCATGAAGTACTTTAACTTTAGTTGTGCCTTATGTTACACAATCACAATGATAATAAATTTATAATAAGAAAAAAATGAAGTAGTTCTTATAAAAATGAGGGCAACTCATCTCTTTTTTAATTTTGGAAAAAATAAATCAGAATAAAACATTAGAATATTGTATTAAAGTTGTTTACTAACGAAGTCAAAATTACAATTTGGGAATTAACAAGTTAATTAAGGAATTAAGAAGTTGCAGGTTAGGACATACATAAACCATAGTTGTGGTATAGAATAATTTTACATTACAAAATATATGGCATACATGAAGAAATACAAAATTAACAAACTCAAAATTCCATTCCTTTTCCCGTCTGAATTAACCTATTCACTACTCCGATGATGTTGGACTGAAAAGAGATGGTTGAGGTTACCTGGTAGTAAGGAAGGGTCGACGGGAGCCGCGGTAGCCCCGATGAGGATGCAGGCCAAGAAGATGACGTGGGCCTCCTGGCTGTTGAAGCTGACGATGGCTACCACGCTGCCCTCCCCGACGCCCTCTCGCAGGAGCCCTTGCACCACCGAGAGGCTCTGCCTGGCCAGGTGTCCGTACGTCAGCTCTCGTCCGGTCTCCACCTCCACCTGTCCAACCAGCAAAATAATAAGATTAACAATGAGGCAGGGGTAGTTAGTTAGCTCCAGTCATTTTCACAGTTTAATCAAAATCATTAAAACTATTTTGGAGAAAATCGAAAATTGGGAAAAATACACTCAAAAGTATCACAAACCTAATAATTCTGTTGTTTAAAATAAAATGGAGAGCGTCTTTCCTAATTTCATTACAGGGTGAAGTATGATAGCATTAGGATTGTCCAGGAATCTTACGAAGGATTAGGGGCCTAAGAAGTTCTTTTTACAGTGATAATGCGCACAATTCATTCAGTGCTTACATGTATTTCATTGTATGAAATTGAGTACGATCATATTGTGAATAATTTTGGCCTTGTGACAGTATCCAGACATTAAAATGAACAGACCTTTGCATCTCGGCCCAGAGGAATCCATTCGTATTACCATTTTAGCAGAGGAGGACCTTTCTGTTGGTTAGATCGCGTTTCGTGTAGATTTCCATTATTCTACTGTCCTCAGATGCATCAAATGGCACAGGGAGGCAGGAAGGCATTCGAGTAGACCAACTGGAGGAAGAACAATGGCCACCAGCACCATCGACGACCGCTTTCTGTAGGTTCAATCACTCCTGAGACGGGAATCGAAGAATCCAGTGCTCCTATATCTATTTCTTCATTTGCGTAACTTAAGCATATCCAGGCGAACTGTTAGGAGGAGGCTTAACGAAGTTGGCCGTACCTCGAGAAGGGCCCGCAACTGGCCTGCGGCTAACAAGGCAACATCGTGTAGCAAGGTTTGAATTAGCAAGAGAACATGTGAATAGGACCACGGAGGTTGGAAGCGCATACTCTTCACTGATGAAACGAGAGTCTCTCTCCTAAATCCAGACGGACTTAGGAGAAGGCACCAGGAACGGTTCAGCCAATGCTGCATCATTCCCCGTATGCCTTATGGAGGAGGCTCTTAATGTTCTGGGGAGGCATCTCCTGTGGAGCTCGTACAGAGCTTCTCGTGCGTGTTGGGGTTCTGACGGGCCCAAGGTGTGTGGAGGAACTCATTCCATAACATGTCATAGCTTTCATACATTTCATTGGTCCAGACGCAATGTTTAAGGACGACAATTCAAGGCCCCACACTGCTAGCTGTCACAGACTACCTCGATAACGCTGAAATCGAAAGACTTCAATGACCTGCAATGAGCCCTGATTTAAATTGTATAAAGCATCTGTGGGACACATTAGTAGAATATGGTTAAAGCCCGAAATCCTGCACCCACGACTTTGGCAGGGCTGAAAACAGCAGTTTTTAAGGAATGGGAGAAAATTCCACAGGAAGCCATTCAAGACCTCATTAGAAACATCCCACGACGCATGGAAGCTGTAATCAGAGCTAGAGGAGGAAACATGGCGTATTAAGAACATTCTGCATACAATCCAAAGTTTATTTACTTCAATAGTATTTTAGTGCGTATTTAGTTTTTGTTTATTTGTTTGTGAAAAATGGTGTTGCGCTACTATTGACCGGGATTTTAGTTATGAAATAAAGTGCTCCCTCCGTTTGATCAATTTTAATGAAATTTTTACTGTCATATCGCGGGTATATACATAGATCAAGTACCCAGTTTTATCAAAATTGTTAAAGCTATTTTTGAGAAAATCGGAAATAAACGTAAACATGGGAAAAAAAGTTATGAAATAATGTTCCCCCTCCTGTTGATTAATTTTGAAGAATTTTTTAGTCATATCTCGGGCATATTAGTACATCTAATACCCAGTTTTATCAACATCGTTAAAGCCGTTATTGAGAAAATCGAAAAAAAAAAAACGTAAAAAGTCATGAAATAAAGTACCCCCTCCGTTTGACAAATTTTGATGAAATTTTTGCTGTGACATTCCGTGCATATACCTAATTTCAGGTTCGTAAGGTTTATAGTTTTGGAGCAAGTCTGTTCGCGCACGCACGCACACGCGCTCGCACACACACACACAGACCATTTCGCGGGACTTGGATTATTTGGACTCAGGGGACTCCAAAACGTATATATCCGTTGAAAACCGGAAGTCGAAATTTTTCACGATCGCAATACTTTCCCTTACTACATATTTCTTTTATAGGTAAGTGAAAGTAAAAAAGCAAGAGTGGTATCTGGAAGTTTGGGATAACCGGTCTAGAGCAAAGTGCCGAACCTTTGGCAAGGCTGCTAAGTATGGCAATTCAGGCGTTCGGAATTAGCACGAACAGAATAGTTTTTTTGAATTTCAAAAAAGAAACCTTCAAGTTATCTTTCTCGAATACACTCTTAACCATTTCATTCCCAATTTATTTCGGGTTATAGGTACCACGAAGCTTTCGTTTGAGTTTAAGCAGTGGCAAAAAAGATTTTTAAAAGAACAGTTCTAGTGGCTAAAAATCTGGTGCGTATGCGCAACACACAACCTTCACTTACCAACTTACTTGGTACTAGAAATTGATGTGTTTTGTTATTTGCCACTTCCAAAGTTACATATATATTCACATTCATTTCTTATTTTTATTTGCTCTATAGAAAACATTATTTTTTTATTATTATTTAAATTTTTTACTTGTGATAATTTGGCAATGCAAGCATAATGCTCCAAGTCGTCTGATTTTATAATTCTCTATGTAGTCGTTGAAAAGTTCATTTAGTTATGATGAAACAAATAATTTCCATGTGTGGGCTCAACGTGTTTTATGAGTTGACGGAATATTTTTCTTTTTTTCTCCTCTATATGTTCACTTGATTTTTTTCATATCTCATATTTAGCCATTTCTTATTTTTAGGCGTAACGAGAGACAGTTATTTTCTCCAAATAAACAAAAACAAAGGTACTTTATAGGAAAACTAAAATGGCCCATACCCCATTTTAGCCCCCTCAGAACATTTTAATAATGATCAAGCTTACCTGATATTAAAGAATACCTAATTTCCATTACGATTTTGATCAAAATCATTAAAGCTGTTTTTGAGATCATCGAAAAAAAGGTAAAAATTGGAAAAAAAGTTATTAAATAAAGTGCCCCCTCCGTTTGACCAATTTTGATTAAATGTTGGCTGTCAATCTATGGCATATTAATTAATCAGATACTCGTTTAATCAAAATATTTAGAGCCATTTTTGAGAAAATCTGAATGAAATTTTAGCTGTCACGTCGCGGGCATATATATACACAAAATACCCAATTTCATGTTCGCACGGTTTATAGTTTTTGAGCTAGTTTGTTCACACACACTCACACACAGATTTCTGTGACAGACACACACACAGACCATTTCGCGAGACTTGGTTATTTGGATTCAGGGGACCTCAAAACGTATATTTCCTTTGAAAACCGGAAGTCGAAATTTTTCACGATCACAATACTTTCCTTACTATATATTTCATATACAGGTAAATGATAGTAAAAATATTTTTCTGGATTAAAAACGTACATTTATTGCTGTTGTTTGTCGACAATACAACTCGCTGTACAGTGCAGACAATGGGATGCGCCGGCAACAAATTTAATAGGCTTTGGAAAATTTATTTGATAAACTTTATGTTAAACATGCCTCTAGTTGTTTTGGGAAAAACTTGTGTGCAGTTCCCCCTCCCTCTTCTCTCCATCGATGTCTGCGATTGGAAAAATCTTCAAGGGGTGCCAGAAATTCTTGTATTGTACTTTGATTAGAGTCTTTTGTAGTTTTTTTTTTTTATTTAATGATGTTAATTCTGTTATTTTACTGAAGTGGTTTCATTTTCTATTGTATTTAGGTACTTCGGTAGAAGTTTGGAATCGCAGGTTTAATTATCCCTTCTGAGAGAGCAAAGAAAGCGAATGTCTAAATCTGGGATTAAACAAAACTATTCTAGGTCATTTTAGATTGAAAGGACGCGATGGGAGTTTGCTAACATCACGGTCACATAATCTGTCGAAAAAAGCCATTGAAAGAAGCTGCTGTTCAAAAGTTAATTATCTATGCTCCCCATTTCATGATGATTATTTGTTTTATAAATTATTTTAGGGTATTTTAATTTCCACAAATAAAAACAACACGGTAGGTCTTACAGTATGACATGTTATAAAAATGACTTTTTCTTCAACATATTTCTTATTGTTCTCGAAGATTGGTCTTCGAAATTTTCGATTGTCAGATATTGGCTTATGTACATAAAAAGTATTTAAGAAAAAATTGTAAAGCTCTGTTTACTTATAATTAAGAAACTATTCATTCTAATCTAACTATCATCCTAATCTATTAGCTGTTTTATAATTCCGGGAATCAATATGAGGCAAATAAAAAAGCCTGTGATAATATTAATCATTTCATAGCTTAAGTGACATGCACTTACTTTCCTTAAAACATAACAACAACAGATGTAGACTATCCTTGACCGCAATTATCAAGTCCCAACGGAGTCGTTTGTTTTAGTGTTTGAGATTCTCTCCTCGGTTATGGACGTAAGTAAGCCAGTAAATTCGTTTTTATCAACATAATTATTGATTATTTTCAACCTCGTGATGTGAAATAATTGATCGATTCAATTAAACAATTTCAACAGTATTAATTTATATTCTTAGATTAACTTACAAAGTGTTTCGTCAACCATTAAATGGTAGAAAACTCGATGATGTATTGACAACTGGATTAACTTCAAATATAACTTGAAGGTAACCTATCAGCCTATCAGCTGATCCACTTCAGATTAAGAGACCGGAGAAGAGGACCTATGCCAAGAAAGCCTCTAGAAAATGGATCTCTCTTTCCCGTATAGTGCTCGGGGAACAGGAAAAGAAGAATGAAAAAATAGCTATCACACGCAATATCCCACTTAGCTATAGCTATAGCTAATACCCGTTTACCTATGGAGCATGGAATGATAAAAATAAGTTTGTAGTTCACCACCTCCCTATTTATGTTTCTTGATGTATTTATTTCAATACTGTTCTGCTAGTAAGGTAATACGGTGTGTTTGCAGCATTGGAGTGTTAAATCTAACAAATATTTATTTTCATATCGTCGCTATTAAATCAAACCGGCATATGTGCAAAAATTGAATTTTTGGTGCCAACAAATTTCTTTTTTTCCCGTCTATTGTTATGTCGAACCGGCCTATGGTATAGATGAATAAAAGTCGGTCAGATGGCGTTTGGCCGGTATGCATTTAAATGGAAATAGCCATTTTTTTTATTAGAAGACAGCTCCTACTTTAAATAGCAGTATTCGTCTAAATTTTATTCATGCATAAGGTGGTACTAAGGTGAACCAAACGGACTTTTTTTTTCGGTTGGGGCATTAGGCCTGATGAGACCTTTGGCCGCGCAATGTGGTCTTCTTACATACATTTGTGTTGCTTGCGGGAGCACAGACAGCATGGAGGGGGTAGCCCAAATCTCACGTTGCTGCAAGCCATGGTCACCATGGTGCAGCGGCAGACTGCCCATAGCTCCATAACCAATCATAACCATAACCATTGGGGCGAATTAGGCAGTGTCCTTCCCATCGATGGCGTCAGCTCTCTCGGGTTCAAGGACAGTGACAAACTGGTCTAGGTCCAAGGATTATGATAGCCCAGGGTCAGTAGACCCCGAGGACCTATGTTTCTTTCCCTGAAGAAGCATACCGTCCTTGTACCAAACCTCCGGGCGGTTATTGATATCCTGGAAAACCACACCACAATTCTCGTTGCGATACACGGGGGTTGGGGCGAGGCTTGGACTGCTTGGCGTTCATTGGCGGGTCACCCATCCAAGTACTAAACACGCTCAACGTTCCTTAACTTTGATTACCTATTGCAAGCGCCTTTGTCCACTCGGCCATCCCGGCCCCTTACCAAACGGACTTTAGATGCAAAATATGGCATGCGAAAAATTTAAAGTGCTCAGATGAAAAATATACATTTTGCAGAAATCCCGGCTTGATTTCATAGCGACGATATAACGATATATCATACAAACGATTTGCATAGTACAATTGCAATGCACAGAGCTTGTTCTTGTTTTGTGTTCATTTTCCTCGGGATCAATATATTTTTCTTCTGCTGTCCCTCATAATGGTGACCTCTCTAGTGCATATCCCCTCCTCCTCCTTATGAAGGACTAGGAGGTGGACAAAGAGTTTACGTCCATCCATAAATGACTAATAAATAATAAATAACTTGGCCTTAAACTGTGGCAGATCGCTCTCTATCAGGGCCTGAAGCCTAGTCTCCTTCAGGAAAATGGCACTCGGTGCCTAACAGAAGGTACAGATGTCAGATACTAACTTGGGCTTTATGTTTATACGAACGCCTATTCCCAGTGAGAAGGGTTGGATGTAGCGTCCTCAAAATGTCTGCTAAACCTTTAAAGGTTTTTCGGTTACTTTCCAGAGTGTGTAAAAGAAAGAACACTCCTAAATTCCTTGAATCGATGTCTTGCAGTTATGTACTTTCATAATTTGGTTGCATAATTGATTTGAGATGATTTTTTTTCCTTGATGTTCCAGTCGGATGCATTGGAATCTTTGTTATAAACAGGTATTTAAGAAACAAACCCACTAAGCTAAACAAACGAGTAATGGAAGCGTGAACTGGTATGTGGGTATTGACTTCTCTTATGCTCTAGTATCACTAGTTTTAATAGAATATTAACCGTTTGTGGTCTATCGCTTTAGATCGTGTGTTCCAGTTGTCGAACCAGTTATGATATATTCATGATCCTATATTAAAACCAGGTCCGAACCTTTACTTAAATATGTAATTTCATGTTGAAGGTGATGGTTCGTTAGGACAGACTCGCCAATAAACCGCGTGCTGATATTATTATAAATAACCAATAAGGTCTCCTCATGCAACGACAATTGATTTGTCATACCAGGAATCCGATTAGTTAATTCGATTTCCTTTCCATTTATAGGATCATTTTATTCTTTAATATGTTACTCGGACCCGGAAAAGGTTGTTTTACTCCTGCTAGAATTGGCTAATAATGTTTCCATCCATGATCATAACTGTTGGCTAAGGATTTTCCTTCATTATTACTAATTTATTTTATACCTAAAGAATGGATGAATAGGACCAATAAGGAAATTTAGCAGGAACCAATTTCTATCAATTGCCTCTACGCGATATGATTTGTAGTAGACAAGGGAACACTTGGCATGTCATGTCCACAACTTGAATGACTCAATAGGGACTATATATATTACAGGTTTTGAAACTCTGGAGAAGTAAACACAAAATTAGTGAGCGAGAAGAGTCAGTAGTGACTATTGAAAAATAGGAATCGATATAGACATAGCAGCAAGGGTGTATCCAAAATTGGGGGGGACCAGGGGGGTCCCATTTCGTGCCGAATCCGCCCCTGCATAGCAGAATGCCGAGGAATGCTTTGCGCATGTTTGTTAGTTAATTATGTATTTTGGGCGGGGGCAACTACCTACACTCTAACTGAGACATAAATTGGCAAGTTTTAAGAGACCAAATACATTGTTGAAAAAGGTACTAAATGTACCAACAGTTTTTTTCTGGGCGTCATTGTTTCAACGTTTAGCCTCTCGATTTTCTACCTACCCTATCTTCGAGGATGTTGAGCCTCCCCAATAATTTGGTGTAGGTGACGTCCATGTGTGAGCTGAACTATAGCTAATTAGTCACCTACTGAATTTGAGAGATTATTGTTAGTTCAAAATTATTTCCTATAATTGCAGATTAAAATATCTCAAACCGTATTTAAATGTATGATGGCATACATAACTTTTACCATTTACCAGGATTCACCCCGTTATCATATTTTATATATATATTTTATTTTTTTTGGGGGACTTTAAGGCTTCCACTGAAGCCCTATACTGCCCATACTAACACCCATGGCACTGGGTGATACTTCTGCGAAAGAAAAGCACCACCCAGGGCGGGACTCGAACCCGCAGCTCCGGCATGGGAGTACGGCGCTTTACCGCACAGCCACACCGGGCCCCATATTTTATATTGTAATCCTAACAGTTATCCTTGGCTAAACAGAAAAACATTATATCAAAGGAATAATTGTTCGTGAATACATGATGGAAATAATAAAATAATTTATACAATTTTTCTAAAAGGCAGAAGGCAATTACTTCAAATGGGGTTTTATAGATTTCAAAATTGCTGGGAAAAAGGACGACGCGGTCAGGGCCTAAATCAATTATTCAAATCGATATCGAACTGTTTCAACTCCTTATTAGCACAACTTTAAATCGATCTCTCAACTTTAAATAGGCTTCTTTCGATTTTCAACTACTTTTTATGGTAACATTGGATATCTCTTTACAATTTAACTAAGAAAATAGGAGAGCACTACCATTTTGAATTCCCTACAGCTGAAATATATTGAGCGGAGCGTGATGCTGCCTATCGCAAGTGAAATATGCAGAGCAAGTAGCATATCAGTTGTGAGACAGGAACATAAAGGAAGAAGAGCTCTAAATTCACCCTTAGACACCCCCCCCCCCCCGTGATGGCATGCTGCCCCCCTCTACAACCGGCTGGATACGCCTATGTGTGTCCACAGATAGGATCCTTCTTTGAAGAAGCTCTAAGAATTATTAAAAGGATGTGACGAACGAAGGCATAGTCAATTTAATCACGGCTTTTTCATACCGTGTATTTACGAATTTAAAATCCCAGTCCCCAAAAAAGGATTGCTAGTTTAATTCCAAAGCCAATTAAGTATCGTTAGTAAAGACTCGATTTTATAACGATATTTTATAGGCTGATTTATAGATTTAAAAATGTTATTCTTTTCTTAATATGGATATACTGATAAGTTAAGTTTTTTATAACTATAGCGACATAAATTTACAAGATAAATATTTACATGTAATTAATGTAAATAAATATTTATGTAAGTAATGCTCTTCCATTTCTATGACTTTATAATTCATGTTTATCTCCTTTTCCTGACTATATAATTCCGTTATCTATATAAGTAAACAAATCCGTTTACGGTAATGCACATAATGCATTACATGATCATTTTGTTGCATTCTTGATTATAAGTAAAGTTTTCTTTTAGAGATAAAAAATAAATAATAATAATTTAACCTGAAGAATATCATAAAACATCAATAAAAAGCGTTTTAAAAATTAAATATCTCCGATGTAGTATTTAAATTCAATCACGAAAAAGTTTCAAGGGCATGAATTCAAATTGCAAAGGATATATTTCGACGAGCCATTTCAGCTGCTATCTATTATTGCATAATTTGGTTCCAACGAATATAAAAAAAAGTTTAGATGCAAGTTTATGCTATTATTTTTTCTTTATTTCTTTTCATCGCATTTGATCGTGGTATTGTACCAAAACTTTTGAATCATAGAAATGCTTAATGGCACCACATATCACATTTTTGTAAATTTGAATGATTCGGTAATGAGGGAAATACTATAAAAGACTTCAATTGCAATTAAAATTTAAGGCAGAGGGTAAAATAGGGCCCCCCCCCCAAAAAAAAATACTAATAGAAAGATTTTTTTATATATCGTTATCTAATCTACGGCTGCCATAGAGATTGGTCTCACCCTGCATTGCTAAAGATATCTTGAAAAAATAGCCTTAAAATCGAACTTTTTGACAGGAACTTGTTCGAAAAATAGGCAAAATATCGCTGCTAAGACTTTCATCTTGATAATACTAATTTGGATTTACTTCAATACAGTTATGGATATCAATAACATTCGAAAAGCTAACTGAGATATAAGCATCAAGATTTCCTCCTTATAATATTCCAAAACAAAGCAAAATGAGGGAATGAGGTGGTATTGAATCATTCAAAACTTGACCCAGCTATAATAAGCTTTGAAACCAAGGACGTCCGCAGGATTTCGTCTGGGGAGGCAGGTTGGTAATATTTTGGTCTAGGGGGGGGGGGGGCAGACTGGTTTAATTCTTATACCTGGAGGAAGGTTCCGTGTATTCTGACCTAGTAAGACTCATTAAACTTTCAAATAAAACTTATTGATATTTAAAAGTTAAAATATTTGTTTATATAATGTTTAATGAATACAGTAAATAAATACGAATTTATTTTACTTGAAGTTTTTGTTTCTCAAAATTTCTTGGGGGGGGGGGGGGCAGATGTACTGAAATAATGGTACTTTTCTGTTATAGTCATTGTAAAAATCTTTAATATCTTTCAATATTTCATTAAAAGTATCTTTTTCAGCTAACCTTTGGCGCCACATGGTGTTGAAAAAATCTGACCGCAGTTTCCTCATCCAAAATAATCCTAAAAATATTTTTTAAATTACACTGATACTCAATCATATTTAACGTGATTAATTATTTAGTCAAAAAAATGATTCGGCAGGGAATTGTTTTCTCCTGACAGTGTTGCCAGTAAGCGAACAGTTGTGAAATTAACTCTTAGTTTCTTCCCTAGCAATACTGTCGATAACCCTTACTAACTAAATTAAAAACATTTTCTCTGGGCTTGACTATAACAGAAAAGTACCAAAATAATTAGTCTAGACAACATGAAATTCCTTTAAAGTAAATATTTTGCAATTCATTCGCGTAAAAGTTAAAATTGCAAGTTAATTTGTGATTAAACGGCCATCATGAACGAAAAACGCCCTGAAATAAAACATCTGGAGCAATAATTCTTCTTTAAAAATCACATGTCAACTTTCAAAATATATCAACTAGGTTCATAGAAAACGGACCTTAGCGGCGAAAGGGCGCAAGTGACTCGGGCATATCCAGTCCTCTGCCACATCGTTCAATTCTCATACATGGTATAATTATAGTCGGTTTAGGATATTATTTTGAATTTATAATCGAGCCTATGTAACTGCAAGTATTAATTAAATTATATAACTTTTTTTTTTTTTTTTTTTAAGAAGGAACTAGGGTAACCCGTACAGTTATTAGCACCCTTAAGACTACATTTCTGTGGTTTTATACAATATTTATTATTAAAAGTGCCAAATCTAGTTATTGCACCCTGTGGATTCAATTGTGAAATCTTCCCTATGGTTAGTTTGTTAAAGTCTTACTTCATAGATGACTTAGAGGACCCTTCAAACATTAGACTCATGTATATCTCGTAATAAAATTAGGAATTGTTTACCTATTTCTATAAGTTAAAGTTGGGGTGCCAATAACTGTATGGTTTACCCTATTTAGTGAACAAGGATATACTTAAATATAATTAATAATTAATTAGTCGCAGGCTGCACATTACCTAAACCTCACTTATATTTACATATTTTATGTAAATATTTTTTTATTTATTTACATAACATATTTATTTATTTTTTCATCGCAGAGTTACTTAAAGTAAAAATCAGGCCAGTTGTTTCGCCAAAGCCGATTATCGACTTTAGGAATTTTTTACAAACTTAGTGGAAAAATGAATTACAATCTTGTTCCACTGCCTGCAATTTGAATAGGGATATCCAAATGAAAATGTGTCATATAAAAGTTGATGTTCTACGATTATGTAAAAAATGAGTACCTTAATTTTAAAATCTATCCACTCCAGCTGAGAGATACTACTTAATTGATTCATTTTTAAATAAAAAATATTTATTATGTTTACATAAGATATGTAAATATAAGTGAGGTTTAGGTAATGAGCTATATGCGTCTAATTAATTATTAATTATATTTATATCCTTGTTCACTAAACAGTTCCTTCTTAAAAAAAAAAAAAAAAAATGGTTGTCATTTTCCCCGTCAATTCAAATACTTGCAGTTACATAGGCTCGATTATAAACTCAAAATAATATCCTAAACCCACTTTAATTATATCATGTATGAGAATTGAACGATGAGGCAGAGGACTGGATGCGCCCGAGTCACCAGCGCCTTTTCGCCGCTAAGTCGTTTTCTATGAACCTAGTCGATATATTTTGAAATTTGACCTGTGATTTTTAAAAAAAGAATATTTGCTCCAGATGTTTTATTTCGGGGCATTTTTCGTTAATAACGGCCGATTAATCTCGAATTAACTTGCAATTTTAACTTTTACGCGAGTAACTTTAAAAATAATTGAATTTAAAGGTATTTTATGTTGTCTAGACTCATTACTTTAGTACTTTTGTTTATATATTCTGAATCCAGAACTATTTAGCTTTACTAAAAGACCATTTATGGCGAAATTAAGCATAATGGTGAATGTCAGTAATCAAAAACGAACTAAAATCAAATTCGCCATTCCGCCATTTTGGGTTTGTGCGGCCACTTTTTTTTCTGGGAACATTGGCTTTTTCTTAATCTTTTATCACTAGGAACACAACGATGTGCAATTTATAGGGAAGTGTGGGGGGCACGGTAGGGGGGTCTGGCCCCCCGGGTAACATTATGTCTTAGATCTTAAGGACTGGTTTACAGGGTGACAATTATGGATTGAAGTTTGCTTCGCGATTTGACCGCCTGGGGCGATTTCAATAGCCAAATTAATCTTGTTTACACGATTAGGTGTTTTGAACAATCTTGGTTGGCCAGTTTTTCTTCAGCTTTAATGAATTCTTCAATGCTAACAAATACAAAGCCTATGTCAGAACATAGATGTGACCATTCAAGCAGTTTCTTGCATCCTTAATTTGGTCCTTGTATGGTCCTTATAGGCTTGCTCTGGCTGCTAGTCTGAAGTGGTAAAGAAATGGGTAAGGTTCTAAAGATAAAATATCTTAGAAACCGACAAATGAACTTCCTATAAGCAACTCAGATGCTACACTGGCTATAAATGTGTAATGTACCTTGTGAAAAAAGGGGATTTCCCTCGACTTGTGTAGGCCAATCAGCTTCAGTTTTCTTTTAAAGAGGTGTTTCCAAACATGGTACTATAAAGTAATTATTGTATTTTATTAATTTAATAGTGTCCTACACACTGCATAGCCAAATAGGTAATTAAATTTTTTTTTTTACTAATTTGGTACAGTATTCCCAAAACATGTGTATTTCTGAAGCACTGTATCTCCTGATCCCATTAAGATCCCAAGATAGAATTCTGCTATATGTATTAAGACATTACAAACCATTTTTGGTAATTTTTGAAATGTTTAAAATTGCCACTTTTTGAGAAATTTAATTAAAAATTTTCAATTTTTTAAAATTGTAACTCTCTATCTTGTGGCATATCATATTAAAGCCCATTTAAAATGAGACCATTCCTAGGTTTATATAATCACTGGTTGCCAGCCTATAGGCATCTAAGGCCCGATGCACACGGACGACACTTTTCTGCGATCCGGACTACCAGGGGTACCTGGAGTATAATGGTAAATCCGATCGGTCCATTGTACTCCAGGTACCCCTGACCTGGCTTATAGTCCGGATCGCAGAAAAGTGTTGTCCGTGTGCATCGGGCCTAAAGGTGCCAAAAAATTTTCATAAAAATTTAAATATTTAAAAAATAATAACTTTAAAAATAATTGTGCCACAAAACTGAAATTTTATATGTTTTCATAAGTTTATGATAAATTGGTGCATATAAAAAATCATGAAAATCTGGGACATCAAGTTTGAATCAGTGTGTTGATTTGACATGGAATCCTTATATATGAGGATTTGTGTTAACCGTTCCATGATTATAGTTTTAGTTTTCTTTCAAATGTAATATATTATTATTATTATTTTTATTTTTTACAAAATATTATTATTGAGACCTGAGCAGTAGTCTTGACATTGCTCCTCTTGAGGGCTGCGAAGACGAGCTGACCGAGGGATACGGTTGGGTCCAGGGGCGGTGCCGGGGGGCCGGAGATGTACTTCACCTTCGCCGTCATGTCCAGCTCTGCCGCGATACCTCCCACCCCTCCCGTCATCCCCACCACTTCTCCGCTCCACAATTCTCTTGACCAATGGGGTCTTTCGAAGACAAAGATGGTGGTAAAACACCCATCCAAGGCTAGGTTTAAAAAAAAAAAAAAAATAGGAAAATCGTACATTAAAATAAATATTAAATAACTATAACTATCACAGGTTAACAAACCTAGGGGAGGCGCACACCCCCCCCCCCCGAATATTTTGGCAGGAGGGGACGGTCCCCCCCCAATGTAAAAAATTAAATAAAAATACGAACAGTAGAACCCCCCCCCCTTTATACGGAATAATGATGGGTAGGCAGGTCCCCGGATAATCGAATTACAAACTTTTATTGACAGTGAGCGAATAAAAACAGACATAAAACAAAAAAGAAGAGCTGAATTGACTGATTATAAATCGAAAATAAAAAGTTTGAAGTGTTCTTATTGTATGTAATTATGAAAAGTGGTTTTATTACTAGGTATAATGAGCATTCCAGTTGATAAAATGACTAACTCCAATTACAGAATTTTTTCAATAAGATTTTATCACCACTCATTGTTCAGGATAAAAAGAAATATGATGAAAAAATTGTGCCCTAATGATATTTTGGTTTTCACTTTGTAATAGTAGGTGCAGAGTCCGGCCAAATTACGGGGGGGGGGGGGATATCTTAAGGGAGGTTGAACTGGAAGAAAGGTCTTAAAAAAAGGTTTCTATGAATCTTCGGTAGTTTCTAAACTTCTGGATCTAATAGGACCATCACAGTAGTCGGCGCTTAAGTTGTACTCGAAATAGTTTTTTATTTAATATATAGTTTTTTAACTAATAGATTTTTTAACTATAATCTAATGACTTATTATCTGCTGACTGCTTGGAATGGGCTTATAAGATTCAGAATCACAGAAACCATCAAAAACGATGCAATACTCGACAAAGTTGCAGCAAAATTATTTGTTCATTCGCCATTTTTAACCCCTTATAAAGTATATAGGGTTCCTTATTTGGGCGGACTCTGCCGATCTCGAATCTTAATATTGATAAAATGTTAAAAGTTTCTAGAAAGTGTTAATTTTGTTCTACATTTCCTTTAATTTTAAAGTTTTTTCTGCTATTAAAACTACCACACAACTACCGGAGCGAAGCCGGGCACCGAGGCTAGTGTGATATAAAAAAAGATTAATTAAACAAAAAAAAACTGCAGAAAATCACTTTTATCAACAAACGAACGTTTTAACAAACAACAAACGAACAAAAGTAACAAATGAACTCATTCAGCGCGTTTTTGCATGAACCACTGATAGACAGCTTCGTCTACGTCTTTATGTAGAGTTCTTCATTGTTTTCGGAGGACACGATGTTGGGCCGACGACGATACGAAGTCGAAAATGTCTTCTTTCTTCTTCAAAACGTCACGAACAGTTTGCTCGCCGATTCCTAATTCAGCGGACAATGTTTTAACACATTCACCTTTTTCTACTCTGTTTATAATGGTTAATTTCTGTTCAAGCGTTAAAACAGCAGGTTTTGCGACATTTTATTAGTTCGTTTTGTAGTCAAACAAGCCAAAGTAGGGAGTTTCCCAAAAAGACTTGAAAACAATATCTTTCGTAGAATATGAATTGGAGTAATAGTTACCGGAAACTACTCATCATATGGTACCAGCTTGCCGTTTTTTTTTTTATTATTTTATTTCATAATTTCTAAGAACAATAGATAATTAACCATTGTGTAATTGTTAAAAGATTTACGTATTTATTTTGTTTAAATAAATATTATATATACAAAATAAATGCCATAAAAATTAACAGCTTATTAAAAAAAAAAATTGGCTCCTCGGAACCCCGGTTAATAGAGGCCCGGATAATGGGAGTCCTACTGTATATCCATCTCATACTTTATTTTCACTAATTGGCGTCGTGTTGCTTTTTATAAGCATCGACAGGCATATCGTAGGCAGCTTGAATTGTTTTATGAATTCTATAACAAACTTGGATCTCCAGAATTGGTCTCCTTTTCTTTTTTAAAACAAGCAGCTTGATCCTACTTTCCATGAACTCGATGAAGCTTATAGAAGTTGATGTATGGCAATGAAATTAGTTGTATCAGAAGGAGAACTTAGGAGATAAAATTCAATCAAGAAATTTCGGCTCACATCCTTCAACATGAAGCCTTAGCAACTAACTATATTCTAACTGATACATATAGTATTGACAAATTTTAAGGGACTATGAATACATCGTTGAAAGAGGAATTGAATGTCCCCATAGTTGATATTAAGCGTTATTATTTCAACTTTTACCCTCTTTAATTTCTAACTACCCTATCTAAGAAAATATTGAGCCCTCTCCCCCAATAATTTGGCCCAGGTGACGCCCATGCCCCACGGAATAGAATGAAATGAATTATTTTTTAAGAGAAAAGAAGATTACATTAATTTTAAATATTTTATATTTTAAGAAAAAGGATTGGCCTCCGTCGGGAGTCAAACCCGGATCTCCCCCGTTAGATGCACGGTACCTTATCCACTGCACCACCAAGCTGGCCTCCAAGCCGAGTCAACCTCCTCTCTTCATTGATCCCCTTCCCCCGATCTCGCATTTATTTTGCGAATTTATACGGGGGATGGAATATTTTTTCCAATATGGACCTCTTGACGTTTCGTTAATTTTTAAATACTTTTTTTATTTATTTAATTCAATGAAATATTGAAAGAGAATAGAAAGCAAACGTTTTCTGGGACGAAGTCCATTAAGAGTGGCAAATTGGAAGGAAGTGTTTACATACAAAATTAAAAGTATGCATGCTATGTAATACAGTCAAAATCGTTTATAACGACACCGGCTATAACGTACAATCGGATATAACAAACAAAATAATCGGCCCCATGAAATAACATACAGAGAAAAGCATTAATATCGCTTACAACGGACATCGGTTATAGTGAAAAGGTCGGTTAGAGCAAACATTTTCTTGGAACAGTAGAAGTTAAAATGTCGCTTACAGTGTACACTTCAAGACTAAGTTCTACGAAATGAAGAAAAATAGTTTTGTTGGCTTTACATCAATGCACTCAACAGTTGTCTCAATTCAGTTCTCTCTTGTATTTATACACGGAAACATGCCATGACAACAGTATATGTACGATTGAGGAACAGTTTGCCGAATCGATTCCGCGAGTACGATTTCCCGTGAATTAAAATATCTCGTTTAACTGGATATGAAACTCCAGTAATTGTCAAAGAATCTTTCTCGGTTGTCTCCACTTCAATCGAAAATTTTTGTTTGCTGAAGTACGAGGAAGGCGACAGGCAAGAATGACAGATTTTTTTATTTAACTTACTTATTTATTTGTAATTTTGGATTTGATAATATGTATTTTACCCTTTTTTCATTATATATTTTTTAATTTAACTTAATTTTTTATAAAATGTTAAATGTCTGTATTTTTAGAATACCAAGATTTTGCATTATGAATATTGTTTATTTAGTACCTTATTGTGTACTTTAATTGTTATTAGTTATCATGCACTTAAATTGACGTAAGATTAATTATGTACTTAAATTACGTAAGATGAAAATATGTATCGATAATGCTCAATATTTAACAAACCCAAAATTAAGACGAAGTGACTATGGGGACCAGTTTAACACCGTTTACAGCGAACTGTTCGTTATAACCGATAATACCGCTTAAAGAGAACATCGGCTATAACGTACAAAAACCTCCAGTCCCTTGAAGTTCGTTATAAACGATTTTGACTGTATATTCATTTTCTAACCAACGAAATCTGTTATAAATTCAAATAATCTTCTAAACCAAAAATTGTATCAAAATGCAATAATAGATAGATAAAAATATCACTAAAATCAAAGTAACACTCGCTTCTGATATTTAAAAAAATTCATCTAAACATCAATGATTGTAAAAAGAAAAAAAAATTATTTTAAACATTGCTATGGTACGTCCGACTTGGGTAGAACCATCTATCTTATCTATAGTAAATAAGAGGGAATGTGATCAGAAAACTGATTTCGAAATACACAAAAAACCTCTTGAACGAGAAATTAAGAAAAAAGAAGTCGAAATTCAGGAATGAGGAGATCAAGTATTATCATTTGACTGATTTTTAAGTAAAAATTGAATAGAACGTTCTAAAATTTGGATCGGGAGGTTTATTGATATCTTCCAAAGAGTCTCATATTATGTTAAATGTTTTAGCCATCAGATCCGCGGACCGTCTTCCACATAAGACAAGTGTAAATATAGAAATAAAAGATCCTTTGGTTCTTCGTACACCCCCAACTGCTATCCGCCAGTATGTAATCATAAGATGTTTACACCAATCATAACACTGATAATATTACTTACTGTTGGTATCGATAGAAATTGAAATAGTGGCGTTTAGTTAAACAAAAAAAAAACATTCTTATTTATTTAATGAATTTTACTAATTATAGTCGAAATCTGAAATCTAATAAAGTTAATCAAGTCCTGCTTTTACTGAGAATGAATAAGGTGGGGGCTTGTTATAGTTCCAACTTTCCCATTTTTTTTTTTTAATTTACCGGCTGCTCGGAAAAAGTCAATTATCAAATCGCAATATTTTTTTTTTTAATTAAATTTATTAGATCCAACAAAATCAAGCACAATAAATTAAGGCAAGAAAAAGACTTTAGTGATTACAGAGGGAGATTGCACAACGTAAACGCAGTTAGATTGTAGGTGGCAGAGGGTAAACTTAGATCCACAAGTAACAAATAAAGTTTAAAAAAAAAAAATATGATAGAAAAAATGGCTCATGAGGGTCATCACCCTCCCAAAATATTAAATCCTGATATTTTTGAGCAAGTATTCGTATTTCACAATCAAATCGTTTGGTTAAATCGTAAACATTCATGATCACAAAGTAATATTTAAAACCACGACAATGCTGTCGTGTCATGATATGAATTAATAAAATGGAATTTTCAAAAGTTACATAAGGTCTTACTGCTCCTAATTGAAAATCACTGTACAGAAAAATGTAGTCGTAAAACAAACATTATCCGATTTTTATCACCAATAGAAATATTTTAATTTTTAAAACATGATAAAGTGTGATAATATCCCATGGCAACTACAGCAATGGGAAGATTATCGCTAAAATTATTCTGTGGCCGTGCTTTATCTCGGAGACCGTATTTTCTCCCGTCCGGATTCGTTGACTTACAGACGTTAGAGTTTTGAAACTTGTAACTTTTTTCAATATAAGTTGTAGTACTATTCTCGAAATTTTGAGATTAATCACTTTTCCACTTTTTTGAACGTGACAAGATATAGTTGTCTCAACTGGGAATGACAATAACCGGCCGACTGTAACCGATAACCGGTTATTTAGAATGAAATAACTGGTTATTTACTGCTATCGGTTATTACTGCTTCAATTATAAAAATCCAATAACCGAAGATGTAACCGGTATGAATCCAATAACCAGTTATTCTCCGGTCATTACCGACTTAATTAAAGAAGTAACCGATATTAATCCAATAAGCTGTAATTACCGGCTTAATTATAAAAATCCAATAACCGAAGAAGTGACCGGCTGACTAAAAAAAAAATTTTTTCCAGTAGAATCAGGATTAGGTAGGGACTGAATAGAAGAACACCATTAGACTTTCTACACTATGCTGAACGATGTCCTCCCTAATTACTCGCTACCCGTACGACGCGTCGCGACGTCGCACAGTGGTTGAAAATCGACTATTTTCGGAAAAAACCTTGTCAAACCCGATCTGTGAGCCGCAAAAAAATAAAGTTGATATTATTATAACCACGATTGAATTTCCTATAAAATCTATAGGTTCGAGCCCCGCTTAACCGGCTATTCGGATTAACCGGCAGTGTAAGGAAAATAGAAAAAAAATTATACATCAATTTTCGACTCGAAATCGGCTAGTTTAAACACTTTTGCTGTTTTATGCTAGTAATATCATTGATAGTACTTGCAATATAATTTTGTTTCATAAAAACACTCAAGTTAGGTAAAAAAAAAAAAAAAATCATACATAGGAACTATCAATTATTTTTGTCGTTATGTTTTAATTCTTAACTATTAAATGTATATCATATTAGAATATAAGATTGGGATCATCCGACTTTAATATAATTTTGATAGGAGATGGTGGGATTGACTGTTCAATGTAGGTTTAATAACTGCAACTCTATCTGTGAAAATTTAGTTCCATTATTCACGCTAAATAATAGCTGAACCTTTTTTTTTTTAATACCAATCTTCTAAAAACAAATGGATGCTTAAGTTGATTTATTATCGACCTAACAACGATTCAGACTGACTTTATAAATGATGCTACAGACCTGGTAAGTAAGACATGATGTTTTACTAAACGATTAGTAATATCCTAATTCGAAGCACAAGCTCCATAGCGAATAAACTGCACGAAATAGCTTTCGTATTTCAATAAAAAAAGAATCCCACATGTACAGACGCAGGTGGACGCAGCTAGAATATGTTTTAATATTTCCTTGAATGTATCTTCTTCTTAAAAAAATGGATTTTAAAACTGCGCTCGGCTGCGCTTGAAAAATATGGATTACTAAAAAAATTTTTTGTCTTAATTTTATTGCATTTATTCGGGATTTTTTTTCTGGGTTAAAACATAGACCAAATAGCATCATTTTTATGCTAGTGTAATATGTGAGATCGCTTTTCATGATTAAGAAGGAAAATCGCTCTAAGAAACAAAAATGCGAGTTGTAAAAATTATTATAGTGCTATAAATTTTCCGTTGAAAAATAAACCTTTTCAATGATCGATTTTCAAAGGGTCCTAACAAGTTTAAAAATCAGAATATATCCGAATAAATTGATGGAATGTGTCAGGTAACTATTCTATTAATTAATATTGAAAAGAAAAAGAATATTCCAATACCTTCAAAAAATGGGTTTTTTCCGCCTTTCAACCACTGTGCGTCGGTATCAATCAACGGAAGTCTAATCGGCATCATTAGTGGGTACGTGACGTATCACGTCGCTCGACTTTACTGATTAAAATTATTTTAGGAGACCAAAAATCGCAGCACTACTGCAACGCGCTGACTCCCTGCAATAGTTCGTTTGCTTGTCTGTTTTAATTGTTCGGTGCAATCATGCTTAATAAATTATTGAAATTGTAATAGTTCACAATGAAAAAGTTGTATTAAGCTCGCGTCGCAACTATATTAAAGGTTCGAAACCTTAACCTCATCTAGCAATTAATCCCTCGTATTACACTTCTGTTTGCCTACATCTAGGCGAGGTCGTACGAAAACCTTTGGCTACGATGTAGATGTTGCTGTCTTCAGCGCCATTGTAGTACCTTCTGCTTCACTCTTTTTTTGAAGCTCAATAATATTCAAACTGTTTCAAACTATAAAAATGTCGGACCATTAGTGCAGGTATACTGAACATATGGATTAGTCGAACGTAAACTGTCTTAATCGAGATAGCGTGTCCTCGGCTTTGGTACCCATTTTATTTTTCTTCGAGGCTCTTCTTCTTGGCCGCCAACCCTTCGCTCATTCCGTCCACCCACCTCTTCTTCAAGGAGTATACTTTTTCCACCTCTTATTGGCTTTAAGATTTTAACAAAAATCCTACTTAGCAACAAGCATACTTGATTATGTTGTTTTGGCCATAGAGGTTCATTCGTTCTCATTACCATACCAACTCAGCTTTCTTTTTTTAATGCTACAAAGGATGCTGAAGTATTTATTTGTTTTTTCCCTGATTATTTGATTGGAGATGTGCTTTAGTTTGGAATTACCGCAACTAAGCCGCATATTGTCAATTTCCATCGCCAATTTGCAGTCGCAAGCGACTGTGCTGCTTCTTGACTGGAACTAGAGGAACGGAGATAGAAGCCGGGCCAGTATCTAGGATTCATAGGTATTTTGAGTGTTTGTAATTTATTTGTCCATATTTGAAGCCCGATAGAGCAAAAAAATATTTGAAAAATGTCTAATGGGTATTGATCGGACTTTCAGCGTTCAATCAGAAAATCAAAAGATGTGTAATTCCATTTGTTTCCAAAAAATAAAAAGCTACTTAAAGAGTGGATTGTAAAATTAATTGTAGATAATCCTGTTTCGAAAGTGACTATATTTATCCAAGTAAATATTAATATTTGACATTTTATCGAGTTGATGATTGGGACCATAGTGTCCTAGATTT